>CM043322.1:39712060-40152060 GCA_023736055.1 Quercus glauca | reverse complement strand
TTTACTTGTAATTGGGTAGTTCTAGGTGTTTTTAATACTTCAAGAAACTATGTTTCAAGATCAAGTGTTGAAGTCATCAAGTCTGTCCAAGAAAAAGCAAGTTGAAGTGCAGAATTTTTAAAGCTCGACACCTGCTCGACACCTACCTCGACACCTGCTAGCTGTCGAGACTTAAAAAGTCAGAATTCTAATCTGATTTTCTTGGGATCCGTGAATATGTTTTTGGGCCTTCTTTTCTTCTAACCCTAAACATATTTAAGGAGTGTTTTAAGAGCCGTCAACATAGACACAACTTGCATAAGCATTGAGCAATCCTTGTTCAAGCAAATTGTGCTCTAAGACGAAGTTCTTAACCTAGATCATCTTCTTCAAGAAGTTGCTGTGTATTGTGCACCTTAGGGTTTTGTGACCAAGCATCTTCCTGATCTTCATGCATAGGATGATTTGAAAAACTCTGCAGCCAACCTCTCATTCTAAAGTTGGTGATTGAAGTCGCGTACTGGGATCCGCGCATCTGGTTAGTCACGTACTTAGGAGCCGTGCATCAAAGGTGGGAACTGTCGCTACAGATCAAGTCCAATTGGGTATTGGGGTAAGGGTTCAACTGTAGGTTGGTAAGGTACTTGGGATTCCTTATTTGTAACCGCTTGATTTGATAATAGTGGAGTTTCGGGAGTGGTGACCTGAAATCACCCGGTGGGGTTTTTGCCGTTAGGATTTTTCCCCATTCGTGAACAAATCACCGTGTCATTTATTTTCCGCTGCATATTTAGTTATTCGGTGATTTGTTTGTGCTGCCACGTATTTGCATGTTAAATTGATTAATTAATAACTTGGTTAAATTAATTAATTAGTTTAAATCACAATGGGTCATTCAATTTGTGGCCTATCATCTTTCAATCTCATGTTTTCTACAACAATAAAGATAGATCTAGATTTTTTCTATCAAATCTCATGTTCTCTTTCATAATGAAAATATATTCGAATTTTTCTTTTTCAATCTACTGTTTCTCTTTCATAATAAAAATAGATCTGGATTTTTCTCTATAAGTTTCTTATGTTCTAAATAAAAACATATCTTGAATAGCTTTTCAAAGTTTCTTTTAGTTTAAAGAGAGTAGATTCATAAAGTTCACTTCTTGACTTAATTTTAGATTTATCATTCAAACACCTGTTGCAACTCATCATTGTATGTTAATGGGTACTTAAATGATCATTAGAGTCTAGAAGACTGGATTTTGTCTGAGTAGGATGGGTGCCTAACACCTTCCCATCCTATAACCTAGCCCCCGAACCATAGACTTAGGTTCGTAGGGTAGTTTTTTTTGGTAGATTGTAACTAGGAAAAAGAGCTTTGTGATTCTTTACTTAGATTGTAATTAGGGCCAAAGCTATGTAAAGTTTCTTTCTATCAATTGTAATTGTTCAAATCAATAACAAGTCGATGTTATTCATGTACTTTTTTATTTTATTTTTTTTTTTTTGTAATATAAAAAAAATAAGTGGTGACTCCACAATAACAAAAACCCCAAAAGATACCTACCTCTTTTTGAGAGGGCCCAAATAGTTTTGGTCTCTAACACTTTGTGTTCCTTCATTCAATTTCAATCTTATTTCTGTGAGTTAGTTCACAAAATTACTTTTTGTTGTCTTATCTTCTTTGGTTCTTTGTGTTTTATCCAAGCCCTTGCTCCTTGGAGCACAATTGGTCTGGGTAGAAAGTATTATGGACTATATTTGCTTCAAGACAACACTTTTGTTTCTTTTTCTGGTTTAGCTTCTACAAATTCTATTCAGTCACATGTTTGGCATTCTAGATTGGGGCATATATCAATTGCCAAATTGGCTTTGATGAACAATAATGTACCTCTTTTCAGTTCAAATAAAACTTTTCATTGTGATGTTTGTCCTCTATCTAAACAAAAAAGACTTCCTTTTCAGCCTAGTGTTCATGTTTCAAAAGCTTGTTTTGATCTTATGCACTGTGATCTTTGGGGACCTTCCTTTGTCCCAACTATTGATGGTTACAATTTTTTTTTTTTTTGACAATTGTTGATGATTTCTCAAGTTGTAAATGGGTGTATTTACTCAAGTATAAGTCTAAGACACAATCTTTTTTAGAACAATTTTGTACCATGGTTGAAAATCAATTTGATAAGAAAATCAAATGCCTAAAGAGTGACAATGGAATTGAATTCATCATGATTGGTTTCTTTAAAACAAGAGGCATCTTGCATCAACTTAGTTGTGTAGTTACTCCTTAACAGAACTCTATTGTTGAGAGGAAGCACCAGCATATTCTTAATGTTGCAAGAGCTCTTAAATTCCAATCTCATTTACCTTTTTCTTTTCGGGGGCATTGTGTTTTAACTGTAGTGTATTTAATTAATAGAGTTCCATCCTCTTCTTTGTCAAATAAAAGTCCTTTTGAAATTCTTTTTGGGCATGTTCCAAATTATTCTAACCTTAGAACTTTTGGATGTCTTTGCTATGCTTCTACTCTTTTGCATAACAGATCCAAGTTTGAACCTAGAGCTACAAAAGTGTGTTTTTCTAGGTTACCCCTATGGAATCAAAGGCTATAAAGTCTTAAATCTATCTACTGATTCGATGAAAAATCTTTTCCTTTTGCCTCTAGTTACAATTGATTCTATTTCTCATTCCACTAACAATTTTGTTACTCCTACTCCTACAACTGATATTTTGAAACATTCGATTCTCCTTCTCATTCTACTAATGCATCTGATAATAGCTTAATTTTGTATACTTATATCATTATTAGAAAGCATTATCATACTTGTTTTGAGTTAATTCATGCATTTTATAGTTGATTTTGGAATAATGCTGAATAATCAATTTTGTGCTTAATTGAATTTTAATGCATGAATTTGTCTTTTGTAGGATAATGAAATTAAATAAGTGGATTTGTGAAAAGAAGAAAGCTAATGGACTTTACTTTTATAAGGGCCATGATGAAGTCAAAGAAGGCCAACCCAATTAAATTCAAGTCCAATTGGAGCAAGGAATCAAAAGAAATTTGTATCTAACCCAAGTCCAATTTGGATTAGGATTCCAGCTTGCACACCAGTTAGTATTTGGAGCATAACTTTCGGCTCAGATGTTCAATCGGAATGATTCAAGTTGGGCTGGAAAGCTAACTTAAAACGATACAACTTTGTAGTTGACCAAAAGTATGAATTCTAAAGGTAAATGGGCCAAAAACGTTGGTTAAGTGAAGCCTAAAAACCTGGGATTTTCTCCAAACGGGAATTCAATTTGTAATAGGATTCCTTGACCTATTTAAAGGCTTTTTAGGGCAAAATTCAAAAGGGAGCTGTTGTAGAACATAATTTAGGTTTTCTTAAAGTTTCTTTACAGTTTTTAGAGTTTTATTTGTGTTATGGCTTGCTAGAAGCCTTGCTAAGGCAAGGGGTGAAACCCAACTGTTTATTGGTAAGTTTTTAACAATTATTTATTGGTTTTAATGATTATGTTTTTATGTTTTTGATTGTTTTACTCATCTAGAAAAGTGTTTAGTTTTGTATAATCCTTTGATTTACCATAGACTCCGGGCACGTTAAATAATTAGTATTCCTTGTGAACTAATTCACTAGTTTTGTTTTGCCTAAAATCAATCAATTGCATGAAACTACCTTAGACAATTAATTCTTGAGTTTTCATTGTTAAATCATCCTACTAAAATCATCCTTTGTATGAATTTTAGTTGAGTTATAAAATAAATATTGTTAAGACTATTAATAGATGTGTTGTGTGTGGATCCCTAAACCTTAGTGCCTTAATATATTGTTATTTTCTCTTAATTTAGATTACCTTTACTAAACTATCAAAAATCTCTTCAGTTAAACTTTATTATTTTAGTTTTATTCTCTTGTGGTTTGCTAATTTATTCCCTTTTCCCTGTGGATTCAACCTCAGACTTTTTGAGTTATTACTTCGCGACAATCCTGCACTTGGGAGCATTATTTAAGTCGCAGCAACATCTCCTTCCCCCAATACTTAAATGTCCACTATCATTCCCACAGATATTCATTCTCCTCCTTCTCCTTCTATACTTGATTCTTCTTCGCCTATTCCACATATTCCTATTACTCCTGCACTTATTCCAACAAGAAAGTCTTCCAGACCCCACAAACCACCAACTTATTTACAAGTTATTCTTGTAATGCAGCTATACACACTTTAGGTTCTCCATATGATATTACAGCTTCTCTTACATACTACCATCTTGATCCTAATTACCAATCTACCTACTGACCATCAGTTCCACTAAGCAAGAACCTGAACATTTCTTCCAAGCAGTTAAACATCTTGCTTGGATAGTGGTTATGGACTAGCAAATTTCAGCCTTGGAGAGTAATCACACTTGGATAATGACTTCATTACCTGCTAGCAAGACTCCCATTGGGAGTAAGTTGGTTTATAGGATTAAGCTAAATCCTTATGGTACAGTTATTAGGTATAAGGCTTGGTTAGTTGCTAAAGGTTATACTCAAAGAGAGGGATTGGATTATCTGGAAACCTTCTCTCCAGTAGCAAAATCTGTCTTCGTTAGTGTTTTGCTTTCTTTAGCTGCTAAGAAAGATTGACCTTTACATCAATTAGACGTAAATAATGCTTTTCTTCAGGGAGATTTGGATGAAGAAGTGTATATGACATTGCCAACTGGTTTTCATAGTAAGCGGGAGCATTCTAATATATCTTCTCCTTTGGTTTGTAGATTGGTGAAGTCCCTCTATGGTTTGAAGCAAGCTTCAAGACAATGGTATGTAAAATTGTCAGCGACTATTCTTGAGCTTGGTTTTAAACAATCAAGAGCTAACTATTCCTTGTTTGTGCATTCTCTAGGCTCTTCATTCACTGCATTGTTTGTATATGTAGATGATATTCTTGTCACTAGTAATGACCCTAACTACATTACTGCTTTGGGGAACTTATTGGATCAAAAGTTTGGTATTAAGGATCTTGGTTCTCTTAAACATTTCTTGGGTTTGGAAATAGCAAGTAATGACAATGGGATAAGCTTGAACCAGAGAAAGTATGCTCTGAAGATTCTTAAAGAAATTGGTATGACTGGATGCAAGCCTATGAAATCACCTATGGAATAGCAATTAAAATTGTCTAAGGAAGAAGGGAAGTTACTTGAAGATCCTAGCCTGTATAGAAGACTTGTTGGAAAATTGCTGTTTCTTACTTTTAGCAGACCTGATATCACTTATGCTGTGCATAGATTGAGTAAGTTTTTGGCTTAGCCAAGAGAACCACACATGAAGACAACCTCTAGAGTACTTCAGTATATCTAGGGGACACCAGGTTAAGGAATTTTCTTCCCAATTGATTCAGACTTGCAGCTTAAAGCATTTTGTAATTCTGATTGGCAGGATATCTAGATACAAGAAAGTCTTTAACAGGGTGTTGCGTGTTTTTGGGTAATGCCTTAGTATCTTGGGGCACTAAGAAGCAAAGTGTAGTGTCAAGATCTTTAGCTGAAGTTGAGTACAGATCTATGGCAACAACCACTTGTGAATTGATTTGGTTGCATTATTTGTTGGAAGATTTACAAGTATCACATCACAAATCAGCCTTGATATATTGTGACAATCAAACAGCTTTGCATGTAGTTGCAAACCCCGTGTTCCATGAGAGAACAAAACATATTGAAGTGGGTTTTCATATAGTTTGAAACAAAGACAAAGATGGCACTGTTAAGACCTTTTATGTGTCAACCTGATATTTTTACCAAAGCTCTTGGCGTTGATAGTTTCCAAAAACCATTGAGAAAGTTAGGGGTGATTAACACCTTTGCTAATATTGTGATATATCCAGAGTTTAATGCAGAAAAACTAGAAGTAAGAGCTTTGCTCTTTAGGGGGGAGTGTTGAAAATAAGGAAGAAGAACAAGGGAGAAAAACCCCATTGTCTCAAGTTTCATTAAACTAAACAAACATGAAGATACAACAACGTTTAGTGTGAATGAGCAATTACTAAACTAAATGGACACGGTGCCATTTTTCTATTCTTTCCACAGTGACCTGCTACAAACAATGTCGTCCCACTTAAGAGTATGTTTGGTAAACTGTAATAGGTATTATAATGTAATAGTTATTCCTATGGTGTAGCCATTCAGTAGTTTGGTTATGTTTTTATTACAGGGAATAATAATTTTTTATGAATAACTATTCTTTAAAATGAGAAATAATCATTCATCTCTAAAAAGGTTTGTAATAACTATTCCTTAGTAGGTGCATTAATTTCTAAAATTAATATATTTTCAAATAAACAAACTTTCCATATGCACATAACAATTATGAAAATAAAAAAATCACAAAAAATAACTAATCTCTCTTCCAAATTTAAAAAAAAAATATTATTTTTAGGAAATATAATTTTATGAGTAAGACATTTCCTAAAATATTTCTTAAGTTCGATTTGCTTTCATTTCATTATCTTCAAGGTTCTATTATTATGTTGTCACCAAACAAATAAATAATAAGTATTACATTACAACATCTTGTATTCCTTGTAATACCTATTCCTATGTAATTACCATTACAGTTTACCAAATGTGCCATAAGTGATTCAATTCATGTTTTAGTTTGTTAATGATGGACACATGTAATTTTCTTGGTTATTAGTGACAACTACTTTTCCCGCTTATTCTAGGAAGGTTGTTTTCTCTCTTTGTTTACCTTGTATATATAGCATAGAGTTTGTACTTTGTATTTATATTTATTACTACTTCAATCAATAAGAGAGAATTGTTCTATTTAGAGAGTGTACATGTTTTTAGATATTTTTACAGGAGCCATAGCTTCGACTACAATTTTGCTTATTCTTAGTCAAATGAGAAAACCCCACCATGTGCAATACGATTTGAAACGAAAAGAGCAATACATAAACTCTGTCTGTCGTATTATCCGCATACATTAATTCTATATATTTAATCGAAAGGAGCAGCCATAATGGGCTTGCTATTGTTGAGATAAGCTATTTAAATATTTTAGTAACACATAAGAGCATTCTCATCAGCTTTCTTATAAAAAATGCCATTTTGACATACCAAAAACCTATTTTACCATTTTAGCATATCATTTTACAACATACCATTTATCAGATGTTCTATTATTCCATTCTAAACATTAAAATAATATATACAACACATTAAAATATCATTAAAAAAAACTTTAAATAGTAATATATACTACACAGCCCACCACCACCACCACCACCACCACTGCCCATAGCACCACACCACCACCATTGTCCATAGTAGCCCACCCCTACAACCACAACAATCCACCACCTCCGACAACCATAACCAAAACCCAAAATCAACCAACCAACCCACTACCACTGACCACCATAGTCAAAATCCAAAATCAACCAAACCACCAAAATTAGCATAACACCACCACTGCCCATAGCACACCACTACCACTGCCCATCCGAGCCCACCCATTTCCCAACCCACCCATCAAAAAAAAAAAAAAAAAAAAAAAAAAAAAAGAAAAAGAAAAGAAAAGAAAAACCATAGCTAGGGAGAGATTGGCGTGGAAGTGATGCGTCGGAGGTGGGAGACCCATCAAACCCATCCCATTAAACAGACCTACATGAGTGTGAGGAGGAACTACCGGGCGGTGTCGCGGACGAACTGTTTGGCATCACTGAGGCGCTCGACGACGGAGGGGGCGAGGCCGGTGTTGAAGTGAGCTTGAAGTGGTTGCTGGAGAGCATGACAACGGAGTCCAGAGCTTGGAGTGCACCTTGGGAGACTCTGAAGTTGTTGTCCTTGAGGAGAGATGTGTTGGGAGGAGAGAAAGGAAAAGTAAATAAAATAAGCATATAAAATTTTGGCATTCTCGTCCATACGCTCTCATATTTGAGAGCGTACTGTAGCTTCATGCCAAATTTTATGAGATTTGAAATATCTGATGAGGGTTGGTTTTTGGTGTTTGGGGTGTCAAATGCCAAATATTTAGCATTTGACACACCTGATGAGAATGCTAATCATATTGATTTTGTAAAACAGCATTAATTTATTTCTTAGTTTAATGTTTTTTATTTTACGCTTTTGCTCCCCCGTAATTAATAAAGAAGCTAACCGAACATGCGCTAGAATAAGTTAAAAAGTTTCTTCTCAAAAATAAAAAAATAAAAGTTGTATATTATAATTTATATCTATGGTCTAATTGTATTTTTTGTTTTTGTTTTGTTTCATGAGTTTACCTCATTCGCATTATTAATAAAAATCTTCCCACTTTGAATATTCATTAATTTTTTCACCAATTTCAGTTTGTGCTTGTTTCTCTATAAGACGTTTTACGGAAAACGTTTTAAGCATTTTTTAAAGTATTTGTTCCATTGTTAAATTTGTTCAAACTTGAAAATGCTTTGCATTGAACATAAAATTATTTGTAAAATATTTTATCTTTAAAAACTTGGTAAAATATTTTACAAAAACACACAATGACTCTTTCTTTCTATCCTGTGATTGGGTCATTAGTTTGATAGTTGGTGCCAACAGTCCACTTACTAGACCCTCTCGGTGGTTGGTGCTAGAGGTTCAATAACCGGAGCCTTTGGTCTGGTGGCTGGTGCCAACAGTTTGGTCACTGAACCATTTGGTGGTTGTGAGACCAATTCTTTTGAATTTTTCTTAGAAAATTTTACATGTCATATTATACCCTTAAAATATTTTACAGCAAAACAAATAAGATATTAATACATTCTTTTTTTTTTTTTCCCTTACAAATAACCTAATTTTAAAATATAAAAAATAGACACGTAACATAGTCAATAAAATTTAAAGTGAAACATTCAAGATGTGACATGTTTATACCCATTTTAAATAAAAAGCAAGTAAGGATTTGACAACTTCACTTTAAATGATTTCACGTGAAAATGTAATTCCCAATGGAAAAGTGCAACACTACACGTTGAATCTTTTTCTTTTGATAGGTACCCTTTGATTCTTAGATAAGATAAAGTAAAATAAGCCAGGCGTACACGTGAGTCAAAGTAAAAAGAAAAAGAAGAGAATATTAATGATGATGAGGATCAGGACCGCCAGGGCTGACTCTGGTAGGAATATCGAGTTTTCCAATTATTTCTTGTCTCCGTATACTTTCCTGCAGCACTTCTCTGGCACTCTTCAATACTAAAGACTCGTCGGCGTTGCTCTTAGAAAATGGATCAGGAGAACGCGCTTGACTAGGACTACACAAAAATGCATAAGCCAAAACCAGCACAAGCCAAAACCAAAACCTCCATTTCGCCATTGAATTGCACGAGTTTCGAGATCACTCCAACCTGGGTTTATATATCCTTTTAAAATAAAAGTACTCAAGTGAGACAAAATTTTATAGCAAGGATAGCACTTAGTGAGTATTGAGAGTGGTTGTCCTTAAATTTTAATTTTTAGTAGTGGAGATTTTTCAGCCGACTCTAATAGATTAGTTCACATTTCATTTTTTTAGTTCATAATTTGGCTTTTGATACTATTTAACCACTCGAGTCTAATCTAAATTTCAATGCCGAAATGTGTATGCTTTTAGCCGCCCTATTTTTCTTTAATTAACCAAGTGAACGTTGCGATCCACCAGTGTAGTGTACCTATTTACGAACTAGACAACAGGACAAAAGTGTTTGACCTGTTAAATTTACTTCAATCACAAGGAAATTTAGATGCCTAGTCAATATGACGATAAAAGATACCACGCATAAAAATTAAAGGATATACTTTGTATCTTTGTTTGTCCATTCCTCTTCAATGCCTTGTCAACGACCTAAAAAAGAATTGTCTGCCAAGTCATGATTTTTGGCCTTATGCACTCAGGTAACTATTGTACTGAATAGTTTCTCAAAATCCGGCATGTCGATGAAGTCTGCGTATGAGCTTTTGAGCCATTAAAAGGGTTGCCAATTGCTATTGCTGACCTTTCTACATCCTCCAAAGTTGAAATACTTTTCGTTTACCTCACCACTCTCTAGCGCTATAGCTATTTGTCATGTTCTATTGGGTATCGTATCATTCAAAGGATAAAAGTTCGCATCCAGTTCTTATATGCATTTAATAGGCATCAGTCATGCGTGGACTCCGCATAAGAACACACACAAAACCAAACCTATCCATAACCCACCTAGCTTATAAATTCGCCCTGCTTAGTTGGCAAGTGGAAGGAGCTTTGCAACCGTCCACATTCTATATAATACTATAGAAAGAAGTGCTACATCCACAATATTTTCATAACACTTTTACAACAAATTATAGTTGGTAAATTAGTAGTATTAGTTCTAATTTGAATTCACAACTTAAATTATTTTTTGTTCCACTCATAACAACCTATCACACATGATTTGTTGTGAAAGTGTTGTGAAAATGTTGTGAATATAGCATTTTTATACTAGATAAGAACAAAGGATTAGCAATTGATTTTGCTAACTTCTTATAAAAAATTCTAGCACCACAATCCAAGCTATAGATTTTGCCACAATAATCCACGTGGAAGACTATAAGTGATGGAGAAAAGACAGTAAATTCACGTGAAAGTGACAACAACCGGTTATAGTATGTCATGTTAAATAGTTGTGATAAAAGTTATGAATTAGGTTGTTGTACTAGAATTACTCATTTCTTAGTGCCATGCTAATTAACGAGTGCAAATTTACTGTTCCACTTTTTTGCTCCACTTTATACTTTATGAATAAAAATTTGCCACATGTCTACCTAATTAATTAAATCATATCATTATGACTTTATTTTTAAACTACCTAAAACAAAAGAAAAATCCAAACACCTCACTAGTCACTACCACCACCACCAAACTTGGTCAGCGCCGGCAGCCGCCGCCCTTGAAGTCACTGGTCACGGTAACCGCTGTTTCCTGATCTCCACCACGCCGGACATCCAAGCCAACCCTTACCAACCGCCATCACTCCACCAAAAAAAAAAAAAAAAAAAAAAACCCAACAAATCTAGATCCTCTCTTTCTCAAATCCAAATCTCTTAGAGCTCTCTATCTTTCTTGTTAATTTCTTAAAGAATATATTAATTTTGGGATTGTTGGTACTGAATGTGCTGGATTGTTTGTGGATTCCATATCTGTTTGGTTTTTTTTGGTGGTGGAGTGATAGTGGTTGGTGGGATTGACTTCGATGTCCGGCGTGGTGTAGATTAGGCGACAATAAAATTTTTTAGAAATATTCTATATTTATAATAATATTTTGCACATAAGAGTGCCAAAGAATACTGCTACTGTTACTGCTAAAATGAAAAATAGAAAAAAAAAAAAAAAAAGGGAAAAAAAAAAATCCTACTGCTGCTTCTACAAAAACTTTCTAGCCATGAACCTTAGACCATGGTGTTCAAACTTCTCATTTTTATTTTAACATTATTTTTAGAAAAATGATATGTCCACAATATTTTCACAACAAATCTTATGTGGCAAGTTGTTACAGGTCGTTATTGGTAGGATAGAAAAGTAATTTTAGTGGTAGGTTCAAATTAGAACCGGTAACAACTAACCAGCTATGATTTGTTATGAAAATGTTATAAAAATTTTGTAGATGTAGCACCTCTCTTATTTTTATTGACCCAAACTCAGCAAAACAAATTCAACTTTTCTCATTGATAGAACTCAATTAGACATAGCAAGAGCCTCTAGATGTCAACTTTGGTGGTGGTGGTAGGGAGATGTTTGGGTTTCTAAATTTTATTTTAGGTAGTTAAAAAAAAATGGTAAAATTTAATTAATTAGTTAGATATGTGACAAGTTTTTATTGGTGGAGTATAGAGTGGAGTAAGAAAGATAGGACAAAAGATTTGGACTACTAATTAGCCACTTGTTTACGTCATTATTTCTTCCTTTTTCTTTGGTTCTTTTTCTTCTTATTAATAAATAAAAATCCTATATCGTATTTTAAGTATTCTAGTTTATGTTCCAGCAACAGCAATTTGCATCATGTCAATTTTTATTTTTTTTATAAAATAACCAAAGGTTAAATTGAGAAAAATAAATAAATAAATTAGACACAATACATATTGCAATTGGTGAAACATAAAATGGATTAATCTAAGTGGCACAAATGAATTTTTCCCCATTATTTTTTATTCCCCATCTTACTCTTCATCTAACTCTTATCCTCCATTTTCTTACTCTCGACTTATTCACATTATTCCTCCCTTACCATTACTCTTCCTCCTACCCTTACCCTCTTTGTGTTTTTTTTTTTTTTTTTTTAATTATTATTCCTCACCTTACCTTTACTCTTCCTCCAACTCTTCTTCTCAATTTTTTTCCCCTCCATCTTCTTTTATATATATGCTAATCCCTTTGCATATCTCACTCTGATTCAGTTCTTGTTCTTCCAACTAAAAAAGGTGATTACTCTCTCACTTTTCATTTTTCTTCTTTCATTTTGTGTACTTGTTATTCTTTTTATTTTTATTTTTTACATCTATGCTTTGATTTGATGCATGTTTGTATCGTGGGCCAAAATGGGCAAATGCCATTTTCTCCCAAACTAAGCAGCGTTTTGCTCTTTTTTCCAAACTAATTAGGGAAATGCTCCTCTTTTGTAACTCGATTTGTGATAAATTGAGTTTAAAAAAAAAAATTATGGAGCCCTATAGTGGCGTTTTTAAGGACCTATAGTGGCGTTTTGTAACTCGGCCTCTATGAAATCGAGTTATAGGCAATTTTTTATTTTTATTTTTTTTTACCTATAACTCGATTTCATATAGGTCGAGTTACAAAACACCACTATAGGTCTTGAAAACGTCACTATAGGCTCTTTAAAAATGCCGCTATAAGGCCCAACTCGATTTATCACAAGTCGAGTTTCAAAAGAGGGGCATTTCCCTAATTAGTTTGGAAAAGGGGGCAAAGAGCTGCTATTTTTGCCCGAAAAGGGCATTTGGCAATTTTTTCCTCATATCGTGTAATGCTTATATGCAATCAAGAAAGAGAAAATAACATCTTTGGCTAAATAATTCTAATTCTTTTAAAGACGGCTAATCCTAATATATTATTTTGAGCAAATCTTATTGTAGTAGGTCAAAATAATTAAACACAACTCGATACAATTTATCTATTTATTTAATATGGCAAAACCACAAATCAAACCCAAGAATTACTATCCTACATTTATACAACTCATCCAACACATCCCTTCACTAACTGAATACCTAACTTTCCTTTCTCTTTTTCTCCCTTGAGAACGAAAGAGTCTTTTTCTACTTTATGATATTATCTTGTCTTTCCCCTTTTCACCATTCTTTTGTGTTTTCTCTTACATAGCAAGGGGTATTTATAGACGTATTAAGTGTGCCTCCTAAAAAGGTGGATGAACGGTAGTGGTGCCTAGTCATATCATCTTCTCCTTAGCATGTTTTGTGAAAGGTTTGTTGGGTTCTAAAGATTTAGGATTAAATATTTAGAATCATATTTTAAATGTGTAGTCAAACCGAGAACAAAACATGTCTAGTCTATATATTAGGCAATGCTTAAAAGAGAATCGCAAAAATCAGATTCTTTAGAAGTTTTAAACAAGGCCCAAGCCTGCAAAAACGTTTAGAGTTTCATTCTAACTTGTCCACATATAAAAGGGAAACCATAGCTATGTTTTTCAGACTTTTGGAAAACTTGTGTGCTACTCTTTGTGAGATCTGAGAGGTTTTGTACCTTCTAACTACATAACTAACACAAGAATCTACCAGAGCAAGATCTACAATCAAGCGGTGGTAGAACCTAGTTGTTTCTACAAGATCATTACTGGTGGTGATCTGAAACCTTTGAGTGGGATCTGAAACCTTTGAGTGGGATCTCAAAGTCAATAGCAATGGTGCTTGTGTTGGTGTAAGTCCAAGGAGAGAAGGAATCCGTGGATTCGAAACTTGCACATGATCGTGTCAGTAAGTGACTACATGAGGTAGCAATAGATTTAGGGTTAAATGTTTTGTAAAAACTTTGATTCTCTTATAGTGGATTTACTTTACTTTGAGGATAGTTAGGTTAAATCCTCTCCAGATTTTTACCTTGAAACAATTTGTTTCATTGGTTTTCTTGAGTCATTATATTGTGGTGTTATTTATTTTTCCGCTTTTATGCATGATATGATATATGCTTGTTTAACCTAGATCTAAATAATAAACCTAATAATCAACTTGGTTAATTAATTAGGTTAAACAATCGGGTTTAAGGGGTCTAAACTTACAAACAAGGTTCATAGGCTTGGATTTGCCCTCCTATTATTGTTTAGATGGGTTATTAAGGATTAAATACTAGGTGGATGTTAATGGTTGACAACATCAATTGCTAAAGCCTGAAGTGATAGCTTCATTTTGGCTTACGTCGTCCCTTTTTGGTCGGGGGTTGAATGACAGCATGAGTATCACCTTGATGGTAGGACACTAGAGGACCAAACCCAGAACTCGTAAAACTCGAGGATTCAACTTGATCTAGGATCGAGCCTTCTAATGATACAATATACTGGATCTATCTTGGTTTGGTTTGCTATCCCTACAAGACCAAGGACAGAGCTGTGCCATGGATGAAATTTTGGGCGTAACTTTATAGAGAGAATAGCTACTGCCTATCAGTAGGAGCCTCCTTAGATTATTTGGTTGGCCAACCCTCCTTCCCACACTTATAGACCATATTATATATTATACCACATTTAAAAATTACATATTTTTGTGTATTGCGTGAGTCTATGACTAGTTTCATAAATTGCTAATAACAAAAGATGATAGAAATTTTACCAATTTAATCATAAGAATACAAACTATTTGAGATATTGCTAATTTATATGAATCTCCAACATCATATACATATATAATAGGGAAAATTACACTTTTCTTTTCACCCTAAACTATCACCCTGATTACATTTCAACCCTAAACTGTCGAAACATAAGATTAACCTCCCAATTTCAAAAATACGTTATACTTAATCGCCTGTCATTTATTTTGCTGTTAACTCTAACAGAATTTAGCATTGAAATATCAATTTACCTTTGGTCATCTAATTTGTAAAGAGGGTAAATTGATATTTTAATACTAAATTTCATCAAACTTAACACCAAAGCAAACAGTAAGGGATATTGAAACAAAGTTATAACTTTGGAGGTTAATTATGCATTTCTATAGTTCAGAGGGTTATGTCTAATCATGATGATATATAGTTTAGGGTGGAAAAGTGTAATTTGCCTTATATAATAAGTACCAATGTTCTGAATTTCATTTCGTTTTCCTTGGAATAGAGAAAATATTTCGTATTGGTATGCAAAATAGAATGAAACAACCCCTTATTCCACCTCAGACATAATTTCGGCCTATTCCAGTGTGTTTTGGGCATTCTAGGTCATTTTGTTGAGTTTTGGCTGAAATTCAAGATTTGGCCAATACAAAACACAATGTAGTCTTCTAAAAAAAATGCACAGTGAAGCTAAAGCTGACCGAATTTGGGGGGGGGGGGGTGGAGAGAGAGAGAGAGAGAGAAGAGATATGAGAAACATCAACATTAGAGTGTTAGAAAGAGAAGAGTTAGAGAACTAACACCATTGTTGGACTTAGAGTTGACCAAAGTTGGAGAGAGAGATTAGATGAGCGAAGGTTTATTAGTCATCAAACTTTTGAATAGATTCAATAGAAGAGAAGAGAGATAGATAACTAAGTACAAAGATATTTTTGAATGGGAAATGTTAACAAGCACAGTGCGGTGCTTGTTAAGATTTCCCTAATATGGGTCCTATGTAATAAAAAAATGAGATAAATGAAAGTAGAAGACATAAAAATACTTATAAAACTGAAAAAATGACATAAAGCTACAAAAAAGAAAAAAAAAATTTGTCAGAAAAAGATCAAAAAAAGTTGTTGTTAACGGACACCTTGCGGTGCTCATTAACACAACCCTTTTTGAATATATGGTGAGGAGGAGACTTGGGGTGTTGAAATATTGGGATTCGGAGTGATGGGATAAGACTTAGGGTGTGTTTGTTTGGAGAGATTTTAGGGAAGATGGAAAATTTAGGAGAGAAAAGTGGAGAGAAAAAAGTTTTAATGGGTGTTTGGGTGGGAGGGGGAGTGGAAAAAAATAGGTGGGTCTAGATGTTTTCTTCGCAGGCCCACAAAAAAGTTTTCTCCCAAAAGGTCACTAACATGAGCTGCCCAAAATGCCCCTACACATTCTTCTTGGCTAATATTTTTTGTTTCTTCTCTGTTACTAATCTATGCACATTCACATTGTTTTGGATTTGTTTTATCTCACTTTTTTTTTTTTCTCTGTTACTAATCTGCACACATTCATGTTATTTTGGGCTTTTTTTTTCTTTTTTTTTTCATCTCATTTTTTCTTTTTCTTTCTTTTGTTTTTATCACTTTCTTCTAAAGTTCCTCTTTTTTTTTTTTTTGTTATTTTATTTTACCAGTTTTTGGATTTGGCCTGTGCCTTTGAAATAATAATTAAAAAAAAAAAAAGTGAAATGTCCATGCATAATTTTTTAAATAAATAAATGTGTATAAAAAATTGTATTGCCTTTTGTTTTATTTAATAGGAACATAATTGTCAATTTATACCAATTTCATTTTTCATAGTTTTCTATCTTTCCACCTTTCCATCCTCTCAACTAAATTTTTTCTATTCTCCCACTTTTCTATCTTTTTCCCATTTTCTATCTTTCCATTTTTCCACCCCTCCAACCAAACGGACCCTTAAAAAAATAGTTGGGGAAGATACGTGACTACCTGAGATAGAAGAAGAGAAGAAGAAAAGAAGAGTTTCTCAGTAAAAAAAAAAAAAAAAGAGAGATAGAAGAAGAGAAAGAAAGAAAAGATATGGAGTGGTGGGATGGTGAGAGAAAAAGAGAAATTAAAAAATAAAATGAATAATAACTTTTTTTTAGAAGAATAATAACTTATTAAGAAAACTTTGTAGGCTTTTATTGGATGGTTGGAAAAGTTTATAAGTTTCATGGGCTATTTAGATAGAATATATATATATATATATATATATATATTTTCAAAATGATCTGAAACGGTACATTAGAATTGTCCTATATCAAAATGTTCTGTTTCAATAGATAAACCAAAATTCACCGAAATGGAATTCAAAACATTGATAAGTACATTGCAACGTCTTGAGCTTGAAACTTATCTTTTTTCTTTCAAAACACCAAGTCACCAATAAATTATCAAAAGGTATGTTGTTGAATCTTACATGAGGTTGTTGGTGTTGTGTGGTGGCGTAGTAGCTTTTTGGGAATCATTAATTTGGCAATTCGTTAAATGTGAATTCAATAATGTGTGCTTCAATTTGCTAGTTTCGGTGTGGGTTTGTTTAGGTAAGTTTTCAACATTAATCGGTAGGTCAGTGGTTTGGTGCCTTGGTGGTGGGTTTAAGAGTTGGGCATGTAATCATTTTTAATAATTTGTGTTTTAGAAGTATTGGAGTGGTGGCCACGCCCTGTAGTGGGTTTAGGGGTATTTTGGGTTCGTTGATGGTCGGTTGTGGAAGCTAGGATGTACTAGTTTAGGTGTGGGTCTTCATCTATGTAGTCCCCAATAATTATCTCATATATGAGACGTATAAAACATATTCTAAAATAGACCTATTAAATAGATCAAATGATCGGATTCAGGTTTCACCTAGTTGGGTTTGGATTAGATCATATTCTATTAGATTTATTAGATTTGGCCAAGTTAATTAATTAAGTCAATTTAAGTTATCCAAGTTAATTAATTAAGTCAATTTAACATGCAATAGCGTGGTATCACAAACAAATCACAAAATAATTAAATGCAGAGGAAAATAAATTTGACACAGGTGATTTGTTTATGAATGGGAAAAACTACCGAGGCAAAACCCCATCGGGTGAATTTAAGGTCACCACTCCCGATAATCCATTATTATCAAAACAAGAGGTTACAAGTAAAAAGAATCCCAGTACTTAATACCAAGCTACAGTTGAACATTTACCCCAATACCCAATTGGACTTGTATTGTAGCGGCAATCTCTCCATTCAATGCACGAATCCCAGTACATGACTAACCAATGATACACGAATCTCAGTATGTAACTAACACACCAACTTGAAGAAGATGTTGGCTACAAAGTTCTTCAGTTCATCTAACAATGAAGATCAGGAAGCTCCTTGATCACAAAACCCTTGGCGTAAAGACACAGTAATTTCTATAGAGAATATGATGAACTAGAGCAATTTCTGCTTTCGGTCACAATATGCATGGATTATTCTTTTGTAACGCTTTGCATCATCTTGTAACGGCTTTTAAAATAATCCTTATATATGTCTAGGATTGTGAGAAAAGAAACCCTACACAAATACTCAAGGATATGCATGTAATCAAATCTAGAAAACCTGATTTTGTAATTCTCGATAGATATAGCTTGTGTTGAGCTTCTATCGAGTTTCAACATTAAATCTCGATAGAAGTCTTTATGTCGAGACTACTGTCAAACTTTAATGAACAGCACTTCCTTCACTAGCTTCTTGGTCAGACTTGCATGACTTCAATACTAAACTTGAACATTTGTTTCTTGAAGTACTAAACCCATCCTAGATTTACTCAATTACAAGTAAAGTGCGTTTTGTCAAAGGATTAGCTAATTACATCAAATATGTCCCTAACAATCTCTCCTTTTGGAAATCCGTGACAAAACCACAACAAACAAATGAATCATGAGAGAAGTCTTAAATCACTAAACTCACAATCACTTGTTGAATTAAAAAACAAATCTAATCCTAACACAAACTCTTGAAAAGTTTTGCAAGAAGAGAGTTCATGGCATGGTAGACTTTCACAACCTATCTTTTTGAAATGCTTAAACAAAACTTATCAAGGCATCTTGTGTGAAACATATAATTAGGATTGCATACATAAAGAAACATGTGTATAAAGAGAGAAAAGAAACAACATATGGAGAGATAGGTGAAGAAACATACATCATATATATATATATATATATATGAAAAGACAAGTACAATGTATGTCAATAAATGGTCACAAGACTAGTATACAAGAGGCTAAAGAAAGAAAAGTACATAAAAACCTCACTAAATCCCTCAAAATGTATAAACACTCCCTCTAACAAAAATGTCTTACACTAACTCTCCCCCTAAGTATAAGACTACTCTCATCCCAAAACTACTTTCCCTTTTTGTCACGAATGAGAAATGGTAAGTCACTGAGAGGTCGTCATCTCATCATCGCTGGAAGAGCTAGCATCCTCATCATCACCATCATCATCACCATCCTCATCTGCCGAAGCCTCTGGAGAAGGATATGGAGAGGCAGCTAAACCCCCAAGGCGAGCTTGTCATTGTGCTATATGACCGATACAGGTGTTCAGCTAACACAACTCTTTAGTGAGACTGTCAAGGCGAGCATCCTTGCATTGAAGCTGTACCATGATGGCCTCTAGGGTCACATCACTAGTCGAGGAAGAAGGAACAGAGGTGGAAGGAATAGTTGAAGCTGTAGGACTAGAAGACTCCACACGTGGCTGCTTCGGTCGAAGCTGAGCCTCGCTTCGTCAAACAAAACCAGCGTTGATGGCACCTATGGTAGTGTAGTAAGGAGAATCAGGAATGGGGATGGAAAGTTGGCAAAGGATCCGCATGATAGCCGAAGCAAAGATGAGCTTATCATGGATCGCCGTATCCTGATAGACATTAAGGATAGAAGTGATGAAATGAGAAGGGAAGTCAATAGAAAGATCCTCTAAGAGGGACAAAAGAAAACGAGCACGAGGCTCTGTGATTGAGTTATAGTAATAAAAAGGAGTAAGAGTAAATGTCATCACCATGTTAAGGAACCTCAGAACTTTTGCAAAGCCCGAGCATGGGGTGTTTTGCTTCCCACCCCATATGGAAGGTGAACGGTTTAGACCCCTAAAACTATAACCAGATTGCGTAGCCTAGATTAATTAGCCAAGTTGTTACTTAGTCAAATTATGTAATTCTAGGTTAAAACAATCACAAGATCATATCAAGCATATAAAACAAATAAAGCAGCGGAAAATAAATAACACAGTGATCTGATCACCCAGGAAACCACACCGGAAAAACCTGGGGAGGATTTTACCCACCGATCCTCAAGGCAAAACGGAATCCACTAAGAAAGAATTGAAGTTCTTACAAAAGGACTTACAAGCTCCCCGCTTGACTTCCTAATGCTACACACCAGTAGTAACTTCCTGACACGACCACGCGCAGGCTCCGAATCCACGGACTACTTCTTTCTTTGAACTCCTTCTTCAAGTACAAGCTCCTCACTTGTTTTTCTCTTTAAGCTTTAATGGCTGCAACCTAGTTGATCATCAAGATGTTGATGTGATCTCAATCTTGAAAACCCTAAGCTTTGTGTAAAGGAAAGCTCCTCTAGATCTCACAAGAGATTTACACAAAACCGCAATGTATGAGTAACAATACAACTTGTGCAACACTGAAAAACGTAGCTAGGGTTTGCCTTTTATACCTAGGGCAAAAACATAAAAACCTAGACGTTTAAAGAGTTAGGGCTGAGTTGGAATTCTGCAGAAAAACGCATCTGGGCCGACTTTCGATCGATCGAGTCTAACCTTTGATCGATCGAGCCAGGCCGAGAAGCCCCAATGCTTCTGCAGTCACTCGATTCCAACTTTACAATATTAAACCAACTTTGAGCAAACTTAAATAAGACTAAGTACATTGTTTTGATCATGGTTTGCCAACATTACATATTAGAGTTCTAAATACATAAAATCCTAAGACCTTAGAACCTAACAGAAGGTGTCTCACAAAAATGAGACAAAAGCTCGTCTTTGGACACAGTCCGAAGAAGATCACAGCCAGGGTAGTCAGGATGTGCTACCCGTGGAACATATAGTACGTCGGATATAAGATTTGAGGTAACTACGATATGTGTACCTTGAACTATTGTGGCAAACCGAGGTACAGAGGTATCGATACCGTGTATATTGGAGTAAAACTCCTGTATAAACACAATAGGACACCTCAAGGGACTCTCAAGTAGAGATTCCTTACCCCAAGTTCGAATGACGGCGGGGAGAGGAGTGTCAGAAAAGTTTGACAGAATAACATGGCGCTTTGGATAAACACCACGTTTCTAAAAGTTCTCCAAGAAGTCCTTTTAGGCATCTCATCACGAAACCGAACATGAGGAGGGGGAATGGAATCAGAAGAAGAAGAACTGGAACCTTGAAGAGGATTCCAACCCGAAGTGGATTTACGTGCTTTGGGTGCCATGTGTAGTCTATTTGTGAGAGAGAGAGAGAGATAGAGAACATCACAACTAGATAACAAGAAAAGAAAGGAAAGGAAAAGACGTATGCATGAACATGTGCAATATTTAAAATGTACCATGGGTAAAAACCCAATCCAAACCTACCAGCACACATTCATCAAGAATAAAACACACATCTAAATGCACGAAACATTGTTAAAATGCAATGAGAATGCAATGCATGAGCATATAATATCAACACAAAAACACCCTAACCAACAATTTCACAAAAAACTTCAAAAACCCAAAAATTTTCAAAAATCCAAAAACCTAGGTCTAAAATGCATGAAAAATGAAAAGTGAGGGTTTTAGGAAGCTTACCAAGTGATTTGATCTTGATGTAGGCTAAAAAAGTAAAGGGTAGAGAGATTTAAGTGAGGGAGAAGTGTTTGGGGGTGAGAGAGAAGATTTTCTGTTGAGAGAGAGAAGTGAAAAATGAAATCTGATTTGCGCTTAGCATATATAAGGAAATCGCATCTTGATGGATTGAAGTATCTGTTGAGATCTGTTAAGCACTATCTTGACAGAAATTAATCTGTCGAGGTACTGTCAAGGATCTGTCGACGGTAAAAATACCTCGATGGATTGAGAAGCTATCCAGAATCTACCAGTCAAATAGAAAGTTGCTCGATGGAGTGAAGAAGCTATTGAGATTCTATTGAGAAGAAACCCAGAAACCTCGATCGATTGAAATTCTGTCAAGATCTATCGAGAAAAGAAGAAAGAAGGGCTCGATGGAAGAGAATCTATCGAGGATCTATCGAGAAGTTGTCAAGCTTGAAGAAAAAGAGTTTTTCAAGAAGGGAAAAACACAGAGATGAATGCAACAAGCAAGCTACTCAAACATAGATCCAATCAACATATTAAGCTTTCAAAACATCTCTCAACATATATGCAAAGCATTCATAGATCCAAAACAAAAACAGACACACACACACACACACACACACACACACACACACGCAGTAAACAAGTCTAACCAATTTTATATTTCAAAAACAAGTTAAGACAATTTAGTGAGCACATATTAACACATGTATTTCTTGTGATGGCCAAATCATATTGTACATGCACATGTATCAACAGTAGCAAAGAGTTTGCATGTTGTGTGTGAAAACATAGCAAGAGTGCATAAGTGTCTCATATTATGACAATTTGAAATATGAGAAACTCAAATACACTTACACATAATCATAACTATTTGATGGAGACTATCACCTTCAAGGTATATCCTATAACTCCCACATCTCCTATAAACATACTTACAGCCATATTTAAAAGCATTTTGAGTCTTTTTGCTTTTGGTTTTCTTTGCACATTTTTCTTTTTGAGCATATCATGAATGGGCATATAAGAGAGAGAAAAGAAATACCCAATTATGTAAGCTTAAACATCACAATTTTGCTATGCTGATGCACATAGATGTTATACATGATTGGCGGGTTTTAGTGGTGATATGGTTATTTATGCCTTTCTCTTAGGATTTTTTAGTCCTTCCCGTCAAAAAGAGTGATATGAGTGTTAAGTATACTTAATCATACTCATCACAGACACAAGCCACAAAAACCTACTTGCTTAGTTGTGCTAAGCTACAAGGGATACAAAGTTTAGAAAACTTTTTTTCAATGGTCATCCAAGGTACACAAGTACTAATATATATAAACACACTCTGTTTTTGTATTTTTTTTATTTTTCTATTTTTATTTTTATTTATATGAAAAACAAATAAAAAAAAACTGAAAAGCCACCAAACAAAAACATAAAAGAAACACATAAAGCATAAAACAGATGCAAATGCATGAGAAAGGAGGAGAAAGATGAGAGATCACTCAATGAGGATTACACCAATGTTTTGACGTAGGAATTCAAACCGTTTGCTATCAAGAGGTTTAGTGAACAAATCGGCCTTTTGATCATCGTTATGGATGAACTCAAGGGTGAGTGTGCCATCTTCGACAAGCTCTTGAATGAAGTGGTGTCATATCTCTATATGTTTTTTTCGAGAATGTTTAACAGGATTTTTAGAGATGTTAATGGCACTAGTATTGTCACAATAAATGGTAAGATGTTCTTGACGAATTTTAGGACATATGTGGATCATGTTAAGGACATATGTCATTTAGAATTGGCTAATTCTTTGATAAAATGCACTTTACTTGTAATTGGATAGATCTAGGATGTGTTTAATACTTCAAGAACAAGAGTTCAAGTTCAAGTATTGAAACCATGTAAATTTGTTCAAGAATCAAGTGAAGAAGTGTAATATTTTAAACCTCGACAGATGTATCTATCAAAATTTAAAATGTAAAGCTCAATAGCTGTATCTATAAAGAATTACGAAAAATAGTTTTTCAGATTTGATTTCATGCATATCCTTGTGTATGTGAATGCAAAGGTCGTTGCACTTGTTGTTGCAAGCATACTGTGACCGGAGGCATATGTCCTAGTTCATCTTTCTCTTGAAGAAGTTGTTGTATTTGTACACCGTAAGGTTTTGTAACCAATGAGCTTCTTGATCTTCATCGTGTGGATGAACTGAAGAACTTTGCTACCAACATCCTTCTCAAGTTGGTGTGTTAGTTAGTTATGTACATGGATCCGTGCATTGATTGGTTAGTCACGTACTAGGAGCCATACATTGAAAATGATAGATTGTCACTACAGAATAAGTCCAATTAGGTATTGGGTAAATGTTCAACTATAGGTTGGTATAAGATACATGGATTCCTTTACTTGTAATCGCTTGTTTTGTTAATAGTGGATTCTCAGGAGTGGTGTTCTTAAATTCACCCGATGGGGTTTTTGCCTTAGAGGTTTTCCTCATTCGTAAACAAATCACTGTGTCAAATTTAATTTCCACTACATTTAGTTATTTGGTGATTTGTTTGTGCTACCACGCATTATTGTATGTTAATTGAATTAATTAATTAACTTGGCTAATTAATTGGTTAATTTATCCCAAAGGGTCATTGCATTCTTAGCCTATCAAGTGGTATCAGAGCAGGCACACTTTGATTAGGGTTAATCTTTGCTGTGTGATCCATTGACCCCTGTTGTCATGAATAGAGGACAATCATTAATTATACCTCATTTATTTGATGACACTAACTATGTATACTGGAAAGTATGCATGAGAGCTTTCTTGCAGTCGTTAGATGAAAAAGTGTGGCAAGCCGTGGAGATGGGCTGTACCAAGCCAAATGAAGCATCGGCTAATTGGGATGATGCTAAGATCTAGGGGGCTAACTTCAACAGTAGGGCATTGAATGCTTTATTTTGTGTGGTCATGAATGAGGAGTTTAAGAAGATATCCTCAACTGAAACTATGAAGGAAGCATGGACCATCCTCTAGACAACCTATGAAGGAACTAAGGCTGTCAAGGACCCAAAGCTTCAGAGGCTTACCACAAGCTTTAAAGAGATTAAGATGGAGGATGATGAGTCGTTCGATGAGTTCTATGCCAAGCTCAAGGACTTAGTAAACTCAGTCTTTAATCTTGGGGAAACCATTCTCGAACCCAAGATTGTTAGAAAGGTACTCAGCTCTCTTCCAAAAAGATTTCATGCTTAGATCACTGCTATTGAGGAATCAAAGGAGATTGACAAAATTCCTTTGACAGAGTTGGTTGGCAATTTGCAAATCTATGAATTGGGTTTGTCTAGGATTGGAAAATCGAGCAAGGCCAAGAGCATGGTGCTAAAGGCCAAAAACAATGATACCGATGAGTCTTCAAATGATGAAGATACTAAGATGAAATCCTATATAACAAGGCAGTTCAAAAAGTTCATTGTTATGACATATATGATTCATTGTTAGGAATGGACGTGGTAAAACGGGCGGGTCAATTAGGTTTGCGGGTTGTTAGGACATATGTGGTTCATATGTTAAGAACATATGTCATACTTATTTATGTAAATTGGCTAATCCTTTGACAAAACGCACTCTACTTGTACTTTGGTAGTTCTAGGTGTTTTTAATACTTCAAGAAACAAGGTTCCAAGATCAAGTGTTGAAGTCATCAAGTCTGTCCAAGAAAAACAAGCTGAAGTGCAATTTCATTAAAGCTCGACAGCTGTTCGATAGCTCCTCGACACCTGCTATCTGTCAAGATTTAAAAACTCAGATTTTCTGATCTGATTTCTTGGGATCTGTGAATATGTTTTTGGGCCTTCTTTTCTTCTAACCCTAAACATATAAAATGAGTGTTTTAAGAGCCGTCATGATAGACATAAGTTGGAAAAGCATTGAGCAATCCTTGTTCAAGCAAATTATGATCAAAGACAAAGTTATTGACCTAGTTCATCTTCTCTGAAGAAGTTGTTGTGTATTTGCACCAAAGGGTTTTGTGACCAAGCATCTTCCTGATCTTCATCGTGTATGATGAACTGAAGAACTTTGCAACCAACATCTCCTTCTAAGTTGGTTTTTGAAGTCGCGTACTGGGATTCACGCATCTAGTTAGTCACGTACTTGGGAGCCGTGCATCAAAAGGGAAATTGTCACTACAAATCAAGTCCAATTGGGTTTTGGGGTAAGGGTTCAACTGTAGGTTGGTAAGGTACTTGAGATTCTTTTACTTGTAACCGCTTGATTTGATAATAGTGGAGTTTCGGGAGTGGTGACCTGAAAATCCCCCAGTGGGGTTTTTGCCGTTAGGGTTTTCCCCATTCGTGAACAAATCACTGTGTTATTTATTTTTCGCTGCATATTTAGTTATTCGGTGATTTGTTTGTGCTGCCACGCAATTGCATGATAAATTGATTAATTAATAACTTGGCTAATTAATTAATTGGTTTAATCACAAGGGATCATTCAATTTGTGGCTTATCAAGTGGTGTCAGAGCAGGCACACTCTGATTAGGTTTAATCTTTGCTGTGTTGATCCATTGACCCCTGTTTGTCATGGATATAGGACAATCATTAATAATACCTCATTTATTTAATGGGACTAACTATGCCTACTGGAAAGTACGCATGAGAGTTTTTTTGCAGTCCTTAGATGAGAAGGTGTGGCAAGCTGTTGAGATTGGTTGGACCAAGCCAAAAAAAGCGCCGGCCGATTGGGATGAAGCCAAGATCAAGGCGGCAAACTTCAACAGCCGAGTGTTGAATGCCCTATTTAGTGCAGTCACAAATGAGGAGTTCAAGAAGATATCCTCAACTGAAACTGCTAAGGAGGCATGAACCATCTTCCAGACAATCTATGAAGGAACAAAGGGTGTCAAAGATTCAAAACTACAGAGGTTCACTACTAGCTTTGAAGAGATTAAGATGGAGGAGGATGAATCGTTTGATGAGTTCTATGCCAAACTTAAAGACATAGTGTACTCAGCCTTCAATCTTGGGGAAACCATCCCTGAACCCAAGGTTGTAAGGAAGGTGCTCAGATCTCTACCTGAGAGATTTCATGCCAAGATTACGGCAATAGAAGAATCAAAGGATATAGATAAAATTCCTTTGACTGAGTTAGTTGGGAACTTGCAGACCTACGAGCTAGGGTTATCAAGGATTGGTAAGTCAAGCAAAGGCAAAAGCATGGCCTTGAAGGCAAAGAGTAGTGATACAGATGAGTCTTCCGATGATGAAGATTCTAAGATGAAGTCCTACATTACAAGGCAGTTCAAGAAGTTTATGAAGAATGCCAATGGGAGGAGCTTTGACAAGGACCACAGACAATCTAATTCTTCCCAGTTTAAGAGCCAAGACAAAGGGAAAAAGGATGCAAAGGAAGGTGGTCAGACACTATTCCCGCAGGACCTAAGTGTTTTGAGTGTTATGGGTTTGGACACATGAAGAATGAGTGTCCTACATATCTTAAGAGCATTAGGAAGAGCAAGGCACTTGCTGCAATCCTGAGTGACAATGAGCCAGAAGATGATTTCGACAATGAGGATGACAGAATCTTAAATGCCTTCATTGCCACAGTCAATCCTATTGAAGGGATTGTTGAAGAAGTGGATGAAGAAGAAGAATTAGTGGACACCAAGTGTGAGAAGATGGATGATCAAGATGATATCCATTCAGCCTATGAAAAACTATACAAGCTATCTGAGAAGTATGAGAAATTGTATAGGCTGGCCACTAAGAAGCTCAGTGATGTGGAACTTGATCGTGAAAAGTTGTCCACAAAGTTTGATGAGGCGAATCAAACTATTGGAGCACTGAGGTTTGAAAACAACTTCCTGCCTGAGAAGACTAAGAAGCTTGAAGTGAATCTGTTTCAAGTCAGAGCTCAACTAGAGAGGGCTTCAAATGCAAAACTTGATGAGATGCTCAACATTCAGAAATCTGCTTCGGATCGAACAAGTTTAGGGTATGATCTTTCTTCTTCTAATATTGCTTCCACTAGTACTATGTTTTTGTTCCCCCTGCTAATATTGTTAAAGTTGAGAACACTGATATTAAAACTAAATTAGATAGTGAGAACTTAGACAAGAGTAAATCTATATTAGGAGCACCCCCTAAGTAAGATAAGAAAGATGCTAAAAAACCTAGGGCTACGAAGGTTAACTCTCAAAAGCCTAAACAAAAGAAGCAACATCTTTGTCATCATTGTGGAGCTGCAGGTCATACTCGAACAAATTGCTACAAGTGGCTAACCACCCAACAGAGCAACGGCATGACAGCATCTGGAAGCCAAAATCAACTTCAATCCTCTCTTGCTCCTCTTGGAGATCTTCTAAAAGCCCTCATGTTCCTTTCAAACTTGAACGGTTTCAATTCTTCCCCCTTACCGCCGGTTCAAGGATTTAATCAAAGGAAAGGCTCTTCCAAGGTGTGGAAGAAAAAGGATTCTAAGTGATTTCATCACTTTCTTCTCCCTTCGTGTTTTTCTTGTTTATTGTATTGCTTGTGTGTTTTGCATTTTTGTTGAGTCAGTCTAGTTTTATGCTTTGCTTTGTTAACACGTTTTTGTGTGTTTACTTACAGTTTTGTTTATTTTGTTTATGATATAAATTTTTTTTTTGAAAAATCAGAAAAATACAAAAACAGTGTGTGTTTTGTATACTTTGGTACTTGTGTACCTTGGATGGCCAATGAAACAGAGTTTTCTAAACTTTGTATCTCTTGTAACTTAGATGAGCATCTCTATACATAACTAAGCAAGTGAGCTATGTGGCTCTTATTTGTGATGAGTAAGATTAAGTTATCTCTTAAAGCTTAACACTCATATCACTCTTTTTGACAGGTAGGACTAGAAAATCCTAAGAGAAAGGCATAAATAATCATCTCACCATTGTTGCCCGCCAATCATTAATGACATCTGTATGCTTCGACATAGCAAAAGTGTGATGTCAATGACATTTGTGTGCTTCGGCATAGCAAAATTAGAATGTCAAATATCAATGGGTATTTCTTTTCTCTCTCATAAGCCCATGTATGATATGCTTAAAAAGAAAATATGCAAAGAAAATAAAAAGCAAAAAGATCAAAATGCTTTGAAAATGGTTGCAAGCGTGTATCTAGGAGATGTGGGAGTTATAGGATGTACCTAGAAGGTGATAGTTCCCATCAAACAGTTATGATTGTGTGTGAGTTAAAGTTATTTTCTCATATCTCAGATCGTCATAACATGTATACATATATGCAATCTTGCGATGTTTTTCACACACAACACGCAATATTCTTTGCTACTTTTGATACATGTATAGGTACAATGTGATTTGGCCATCGTTAAAGTTTTACATGTGCTTTTGTATGCTCACTAAACTGTCCTGACTTGTTTTTGAAAAATAAAAATGGTTAGACTTGTTTAGTGTGTGTGTGTTTTTGGGAGATCCATGTGCTTAATTATTTCATTGAGAGCCTTTTATGTTGATTGGATCATTGTTGAGGTGCATGTTTGATTGCATTCATGTCTATGTTTTTCACTTCTTGAAAAATTGTTTTTAAAAGCTAGCTCGACACCTCCTCGATACCTATCTATCTGTCAAGCTTCTCAAGCCATTTTCTTATCACAATCTCGACACCTCTTCGACACCTGGTGGATCGATCGAGAGAGTTCCTGCCTCCTCGATACCTTCTCGATACTTGGTCGATCGATCGAGCTTCTGTTCTTCGTTCTGGTGTTCATTCCTCGACACCTTCTCGACACCTACAATTGTCGACGTGCTTTTTCTCGACACTTACCTCGACACCTGTCTCGACACCTCTCGACACCTCAGCTGTCGAGAATTACTGAGGCTTCTATATAAGGCTCTATCGCGATCTGAACTTCATTTTCTCGATCTCTCTTGATCTGTCCGCGGCCGTTCATCTCCCAAATCACCTTTTCTCACTCAAAATCTCCTTTCCTTGTGATTTTTGGCCATTCCTTGCTTCAAATCACTTGGTAAGATCTCATTTTCCTTCATTATTCATGCATTTCATGTTTTGAATCTTAGGTTTTGGGATTTTTTTGAAAAATTTTGGGTTTTTTCAAAATCAATGAGTTTTTCTTGAAATTTTGGGTTGGGTTTTCTTTAAAAGATGTTTAAAATGTCATACATTGCATTTCATGTGCATTAGAATGATATTTATATGCATTTAGATGTGTGTTTCTTGTATGTGTGCTGATAGGATTGGATTGGGCTGAGCCCATGATGCTTTTTAAGTTTGCATGTCACATGTTCATGCATTTCCCATGCATACGTATTCTTTTGTTCAATATATTTGATATTTGAACTATTTTGGGACTTTTCTGATTGTCTCCCTCTCTATCTCTTTCTCATTGTGTTTACGTTAGTAGTGTCTATGGCACCCAAACGTAAATCCACTCTTGCTCGAAACCCTTTGTGTTCTGGAGCTTCTTCCTCTTCTGATTCTGCTCCTCTTAATCTTCAGTTCCGTGATGGAGATGCCCATAAGGCATTTACTGAGAACTTTTCTAGACGAGGTGTTCATTCGGAACGCCAAGTCATTTTGGCGGACTTCGCCGACACTGACCTTCCCTCTGTCATTCACAGTAGGGGATGGGAGTCACTGTGTGATGTCTCGGTCACATGTCCTCTCGTGCTGATTCAGGAGTTTTACTCCAATATGCACGAGATTGATCGTTCAGTACCTCTTTTTCACACTCGCGTTCGAGGTACGCGTTTTGCTGTCACACTGCAATTAGTTGCGGATGTGCTTAGGGTTCCTAGGATAGAGTTTCCTGACTATCCTACTTGTGAGCGTCTGAGGACTGTGACCAAGGATGAGCTCATTTCAGTTTTTTACGAGCGCCCTTCTGATTGGAGTGAGCATCAGTATACATCATGTAGACCTTTTGCTAAAGGTCCTAGATTTCTTAACATAGTGATGACTTTTGTACTCCATCCACTCTTTCACTACAACTCTATCACAGAACCTCGTGCTCGATTTTTGCTATCTCTTCTTGAGCATCTTACGATAGATTTTCCTTCTCACTTCATTTTCTCTATCATAGATGTTCATCTAGATTCGGTGTCTCGTGATAAGATCATATTTCCTTCCGCTATCACGAGGATCTTACGCCATTTTTCTATCCCTTTTCCTGTGTCCGACCACTTCATACACATTTCTGCCATAGATGCCGCTACCGTAAAACGTAGTGAGGCTCAGTTTAGGTCGAGACAGACGGACTCCTCTCCTCCCTCCCGTTCGGCTCCATCTACATTTGCTCCTTTTACCTCTACAGGCGATGTATCTCTTGTAGACATCATGGCGTAGCCGCAGCGCATGGATGCTCGCCTCGATACACTCACCACTGAGTTGTATCAGGTGAATGTTCGTGTTGGTCGTATTGCATGACGGCAGGCGACCATGGGTGGCTTTGCTTCTGAGGCTTCTCCTCCACCACCTCCTCCAGTTGATTCTGATTCTGATGCTGAGGATGATGATGATGATGGTGATGACGATGATGCTTCGGATGATGATGATGGAGATGCTAGCTCTAATGATGAGATGTCTACATGACACTCTACCATTTGTCACTCGTGACAAAAAAGGGGGAGTAGTTTTAGGTTATGACAGTAGTCATCTTAGGGGGAGAGTTAGTATATGACATTTTTGATAGAGGGAGTGTTGATATTATGAGGGATGTAGTGAGGTTTTGATGTATCTTTTCTTTACTATTCTTTTTAGATACATTGATCTTGTATATGAGGTCTTGTGACCAGTTTTACATACATTGTACTTATTTACTCTATATGTGGATGTATGTTTCTTTCACCTATCTCTTCATGTGTTGTTTCTTCTCTATCTTTAGACACATGTTCTTTATACTTGTATGCAATTGAATTATTTCTATTTCACATAAGATGCCTTGATGAGTTTTGTTTAAAGTGTTTTAGAAATAGAGGTTGTCAAAGTCTACTTGCCATAAACTCTTTTCTTGCAAAGTTTTTCTAGAGTTTGTGTTAGGATAGATTTTATTGTATTCAACAAGTAGATATGAATTGAGTGATTTATGACTTATCTCATATGTTCATTTGTTTGTTATGGTTTTGTCACGAATTGCCAAAGGGGGAGATTGTTAGGACATATGTGGTTCACATGTTAAGAACATATGTCATATTTATTTATGTAAATTGGCTAATCTTTTGACAAAACGCACTCTACTTGTACTTGGCTAGTTCTAGGTATTTTTAATTCTTCAAGAAACAAGGTTTCAAGATCAAGTGTTGAAGTCATCAAGTCTGTCCAAGAAAAACAAGCTGAAGTGCAATTTCATTAAAGCTCGACATCTGCTCGATAGCTCTTCAACACCTGCTATCTGTCGAGATTTAAAAACTCAGATTTTCTGATCTGATTTCTTGGGATCCGTGAATATGTTTTTGGGCCTTCTTTTCTTCTAACCCTAAACATATAAAAAGAGTGTTTTAGGAGTTGTCATGATAGACACAAGTTGCAAAAGCATTGAGTAATCCTTGTTCAAGCAAATTGTGATCAAAGATGAAGTTCTTGACCTAGTTCATCTTCTCTGAAGAAGTTGCTGTGTAAGAGTTCAACTGTAGGTTGATAAGGTACTTGTGATTCCTTTACTTGTAACCGCTTGATTTGATAATAGTGGAGTTTCAGGAGTGGTGACCTGAAAATCACCCGGTGGGGTTTTTGCCGTTAGGGTTTTCCCCATTCGTGAACAAATCACCGTGTTATTTATTTTCCACTGCATATTTAGTTATTCGGTGATTTGTTTGTGCTGTCACGCAATTGCATGATAAATTGATTAATTAATAACTTGGCTAATTAATTAATTGGTTTAATCACAAGGGGTCATTCAGTTTGTTGCCTATCACGGGTCAATCGGGTCGCGGGTCAAAACAGGTCATTTTTAAATGGGTCAATTGGGTTTCGGGTCACGGGTCAAGTTAGGTCGCGAGTTGGGTTGAGTTGACCCGTATTTTTCGAACATTTTTTTCTTTTTGAAATAGATGCAATTTGTCAATTGTTTATAAGTTCCTTGATTGTGATTAGATCCTCATTGGTGATACTGTTACCACTTATCAATTACCACTAAACTATTGATATCCAAATTTGGTGCAACTCTTGTTCCAGCCTAGAAGCTAATCTTATTATAATCTTCGATCTGTTTAAATTAGGAAGAGAAAATGAAGGTGATAAGTAAAGAATGACAAATTATAAAGGAGTACATATCATATTAAGTAAAGAAGAATAAGTAAATATTTTATAAGAATTACACCTCAATCTCAATCTACTTAACGTTGGTAAACGTGGGAAAATAGGCGGGTTGGGTCCGGTCAATTAGGTCGTGGGTCAAAACAGGTCATTTTTAAATAAGTCAATCGGGTTGCGGGTCAATCGGGTCGAGTCAGAAAATTTTGACCCATTTTGCCATGTCTAGTTAGGAACATATGTCAATATAAAATTGGCTAATCTTTTGACAAAACGCACTTTACTTGTAATTGGCTAGATTTAGGATGTGTTTAATGCTTCAAGGAACAAGGTTTCAAGTTCAAGTGTTAAAGTCATGCAAGTCTGTCCAAGAAACAAGTGGAGAAGTGCTGGATTTTAAAACTTGACAACTAGTATCTATTGAGGTTTAAAAAGTTGTTTCAGCCCAATGCTTGACAGATAAGCTATCTATCGAGGTTTATGAAATTCAATTTTTCAGAGCTGATTTCACTCTAATCTGTGAATAGATGTTTGTGATTTCTTTTCTCAAAACCTTAAACATATATAAAGATTTTTTTAAGGGCCGTCACAGCTGATGCAACTCAATGCAAAAGTTTTTCACAAGCATATTGTGAACCGGAGACATATGTCCTAGTTCATCTTTTTCTATTCAAGAAGCTATTGTGTTTGTACACCGTAGGGTTTTGTAACCAAGGAGCTTCGTGATCTTCATCGTATTGATGAACTGAAAAACTTTGTAGCCAATATCGTTGTCAAGTTGGTCAGTTAGCCGCGTACTAGGATCCGTGCATCAAATTGGTTAGTCACGTACTAGGAGCCGTGCATTAAAAGGAGAGATTGTCACTACAGAATAAGTCCAATTGGGTATTGGGATAAGGGTTCAACTGTAGGTTTGTATAAGGTATTGGGATTCCTTTACTTGTAATTGCTTATTGTGATAATAGTGAATTCTCGGAAGTGGTGACCTTAAAATCACCTGGTGGGGTTTTTGCTGTGTAGGTTTTCCCTATTCGTAAACAAATTACCATGTCAATTTATTTTCCGCTACATTTTAACTTAGTTGGTGATTTGTTTGTGCTGCCACGCTTATTGCATACAAATTGAATTAATTAATTAACTTGGCTAATTAATTGGTTAATTCATCACAAGGGGTCAATTCATTCTTGGCCTATCTCTTATATGCCCAAGCATGGTTTGCTTAAAAGAAAAATATGCAAAGAAAAATAAAAAGCAAAAAGAATCAAAATGCTTTGTATATGATTGTAAGTGTGTCTTCTAAGAGATGTGGGAGCTATAGGATGTACCTCAAAGGTGATAGTCCCTATCAAACAGTTATGATTATGTGTGAGTTAAAGTGATTTTTTCATTTCTCAAATCGTCATAACATGTAGACACTTATGCAATCTTGCGATATTTTTCACACACAACACGCAATGTATGCTTACTAACTGTCTTGGCTTGTTTTTGAAATATAAAATTTGTTAGACTTGTTTAATGTATGCGTGTGTTTGGGATCTAAATGCTTGACATTTTTCTTGTTGAGAGATGTTTTTGAGAACTTAAAATATTGTTTGGATCTTTGGTTGAGTAGCATGCTTGATTGCATTCATATTTGTATTTTTCTCTTCTTTGAAAAACTGTTTTTGCACATCTCAACAGCTCTCGACAACTAAGCTATCTATTGAGATCTTTGATCTTTCTTTCTCGACAGAAGTTAATCCAATCTTGACCCATCGAAGCTTTTGAGAATTTGTCTCGATAGCTTCTCGATAGATTCTTGGTCCATTGAGAAACTTTCTTTCTGTTCGATAGCTGTTCGATTCATCGAGATCTCTTTGCTGTGGACAGCTCTCGATAGCACCTCAATAGATAAATCTGTTAAGAATTAGTGCTCATCAGCTCTCGATACCTCTCGATCTATTGAGCTTCATGTTTTCTATATATAGCCTCGGCCCAATTTTCTCTCATTTTATCCGATCTCTCTCGATAGAAACACATTTCTCTCTCTCCCAAACACTTCTCACTCAAACTCTTCATCTTCCTTACTTGGATTTTGGCCTAATCCTTGCTTTTTCCCTCTGGTATGATCTCTTTTCTCTCATTAATCATGCATTTCATACTTTTTGACCTAAGTTTTTGGGGTTTTTCAAAATTGATGAAGTATTTATGAAATTTTTGGGTTGGTTTTTGTTTAAATGGTCCTATATGCTCATGCATTGCATCACATTTTCATTTTCACAATGTTTCATGCATTATAGATGTGTGTTTTCTATGTTGAAATCTTGTGTGCTTGTAGGATTAGATTGGGCTGAGCCCATTATGTTTTTATTGATTGCATGTCACATGTTCATGCATACATACCTCTCTTTTCTATCCTTTTGATATTGATATTGTTTGGTACTCTTTTGCTTGTCTCTCTCTCTCTTTTTTTCGGTTAGCCTCCGCATGGCACCTAAGCGCAAGTCTGCTTAGTCCCAGAACCCTTTTTGATCTGGGGCATCATCTTCTTCTGAACCTACCCCTTCTCATGTCAGGTTTGTGATGATAAATCCCATTAGGACTTTCGGAGAACTTTTCTCGATGCGGCATTCATTCAGAATGCCAAGTCATCCTTTCGGATTTTTTCAATATTGACTTACCCTCTGTCATTCACAGTAAGGGTTGGCAGTCCGTTTGTGACATCCCAGTTAGCTGTCCCTCTGTGATCATACAGGAGTTTTACTCCAATATGCACGGATTTGATTACTCCATATCTCATTTCGTCACTCGCGTTTGAGGTACGTGTATTGTAGTCACTCCGGATATTATATTCGAGGTGCTACATGTTCTAAGGGTGGAGTTTGCTGACTACCCCGGCTATCCTCGTCTTCAGACTATGTCCAAAGATGAACTCATATTTCTTTTCTGTGAGACACCCTCATCTTGGTATGAACGTCAAAACACCCATTGCTCGGGCTTTGCAAAAGGTCCTAGGTTCTTGAATATGGTGATGACATTTGTTTTACATCCCTTGTCTCACTATAATTCGATTATTGAGCCTCGTGCTCGATTTTTGTTATCCCTACTTGAGGGGCTTAACATAGATTTTCCCTCTTATTTCATACTCTCCTTTATAAATGTTTATAAGGATACGATGACCCGCGATAAGCTTATTTTCCCTTATGCTATCACATAGATTCTTCGCCATGCGTCTGTCTCGTATCCTGAGTCTCCTCACTTCTAAATTTATGTGTACCATTAGCGCGGTAACTGTTAGACAGAGCGAGGCCCAGCTTCCACAAAATTGGCCACGGATCGAGATGGCGACTCCTCCAGCTTCTTCCATTCCATCCACATCCGCTCCTTCTACTTCGGTGGGTGGTGTGACCATTGAGGCAGTCATGGCGTAGCTTCAGCGTATGGATGTTCGCCTTGATATACTCACTACTGAAATGTATCAGGTTAACACCCGTGTAGGTCGTATTGCACGACGACAGGCTCACCTTGGTGGCTTCGTAGAGTCTCCCTCTCCTTCTCTAGAGGCACCTGAGGATGAGGACGATGATGGTGACTCTGGTAGTGATGAGGATGCTAGCTCTTTCGGTAACAATGAGATGACTGCTTCTCAGTGACTTGCCCTTTGTCATTCGTGACAAAAATGGGAGTAGTTCTGGTTATGAGAGTAGTCATGTACTTAAGGGGTGGAGTTAGTATAGGAGATATTTTTGTTAGGGGGAGTGTTTATTTTATGAGGGATATAGTGAGGAGTTTTGTACCTTTTCTTTTCTTTATCTTTTAGATACATTGTTCTTATATTGTGATAGCAAACCTTGTATTGATGATTGATATATATATATATATATATTTAGTACATTCTTTCACCTATCTTTTCATGTATTGTTTCTGTTCTCTCCTTATGCACATGCTTCTTATTTATTGTATGCAATCTTTTATATTTCTATCTCACACTAAGATGACGTGATAAGTTTTGTTTAAAGTGTTTTAGAAATACAGGTTGTCAAAGTCTATCTTGCCATGAACTCTCTTCTTACAAAGCTTTTCAAGAGTTTGTGGTAGGATTAGATTTTATTGTATTCAACAAGTATGAGTTGAGTGATTTAGGACATATGTGGATCATGTTAAGAACATACGTCATTTATAATTGGCTAGTCTTTTGAAAAAATGCAGTTTACTTGTAATTTGGTAGATCTAGAATGTGTTTAATACTTCAAGAACAAGAGTTCAAGTTTAAGTATTGAAGCCATGCAAATCTGTTCAAGAATCAAGTGAAGAAGTATTGTATTTTAAAGCTCGACAGATAGCTCGACAGATGTATCTATCGAGATTTAAAATGTGAAGCTCGACAGTTGTATCTATCGAGAATTACGAAAATCAGTTTTTCAAATTTGATTTCACGCATATCCATGTGTATGTGTTTAGGTTTTCTTTTCTCACATCCCTAAACATATATATGGATTATTTTAAGAGCTGTCACACTTGATGCAAGTGAATGCAAAGGTCATTGCACTTGTTGTTGCAAGCATACAATTACTGGAGACATATGCTCTAGTTCATCTTTTTTTTAAAGAAGCTGCTGCGTTTGTACGCCTAAGATTTTGTAACCAAGGAGTTTCTTGATCTTCATTGTGTGAATCAACTAACGAACTTTGGAGCTAATATCCTTCTTAAGTTGGTGTGTTAGTTAGTCACGTACTTGGAGTCGTGCGTTGAAAAGGAGAGATTGTCACTACAAAACAAGGCCAATTGGGTATTGGGGTAAGCGTTCAACTGTAGGTTGGTATAAGGTACTGGGATTCCTTTACTTGTAACCTCTTGTTTTAATAATAGTGGATTTTCGAGAGTGGTGACCTTAAATTCACCTGGTGGGGTTTTTGCCTTGGAGGTTTTCCCCATTCGTAAACAAATCACTGTGTCAAATTTAATTTCCGTTGCCTTTAGTTATTTGGTAATTTGTTTGCACTACCAGGCGTTATTGCATGTTAATTAAATTAATTAATTAACTTGGCTAATTAATACAAGTTAATTAATTAGTTAATTTATCTGAAAAGGTCAATACATTCTTGGCCTATCGACTTCCCGTCAAAAAGAGTGATATGAGTGTTAAGTATAAGAAATTACTTAATCATACTCATCACAAACACAAGCCACAAAGCTCACTTGCTTAGTTATGCATTGAGATGCTCATCTAAGCTACAAGAGATAAAAAGTTTAGAAAACTTTGTTTCAATGGCCATCCAAGGTACACAAGTACCAATATACACAAACAAACACCGTTTTTGTATTTTTTGATTTTTCTATTTTTATTTTTATTTATATGAAAAACAAATAAAGCAAAAACTGAAAAGCAACCAAACAAAAACATAAAAGAAACACGCAAAGCATAAAATTAGATGCAAATGCATGAGAAATGAGGAGAAAGATGAGAGATCACTTCATGAGGATTACACCAATGTTTTGGCATCGGAATTAAAACTGTTTGCTATCAAGAGGTTTAGTGAACAAATCGGCCTTCAGTTCATCAGTATGGATGAACTCAAGGGTGAAAGTGCCATCTTCGACAAGCTCCGAATGAAGTGGTGTCGTATCTCTATATGTTTTTTTCAAGAATGTTGCACAAGATTTCTAGAGATGTTAATGGCACTGGTATTGTCACAATAAATGGTAAAATGTTCTTGACAAATACCATAATCAAAGAAGAGTTTTTGCATCCACAGAAGTTGGGTGCAATAGCTACCGACAGTAATGTATTTAGTCTCAGAAGTGGATAAAGAGATGGAATTCTGCTTCTTACTCAACCTGGAGACAAGATTATTACCCACTTAAAAGCAACCCCCCTGAAGTACTTTTTCTATCATTAGCATCCCCAGCCCAATCTGCATCAGAATACCCAGCTGAGACATCATTGGTGTCCTTGCTATACCACACTCTAAAATCGGTAATGGACTTGACATATTTTATGATTCTTTTTAAAGCAATCATATGAGACTCTTTAGGGTTTGCCTGATATCTAGCACACACTCCTACACTGTAACTAATGTCAGGTCTACTAGTAGTAAGGTAAAGGAGACTACCTATCATACTTCTATATAAAGAAGAATCAACACTTTTTGCCTAACAAGTCAAAAGTGAGTTTAACATTAGGGCTCATGTAACAGGACTAGCAGAGTCCAAACCAAACTTTTTCACAAGATTTTTGGCATATTTAGATTGAGATATGAATATACCTGACTCTTGCTAATGAATCTACAATCAAAGGAAGTAATTCAACTCTCTAATCATGCTCATCTCAAACTCGGCCTGCATAAGCTTTGAAAAGTCATGGGCAAGTTCATCCTTTGTAGACCCGAAGATGATATCATCTACATAGACTTGCAACTCGCCATTCTCCCTTTTAAATATCATATATATGGAACAATTGGTCTGGAACTTTCTGTAAAATATGCCACATACACAATCTATGAGTTGCATTTGGCAATACATTTGCAATTGCCTTGGCTATAGCCTTGTCATCATTTGTGATAATTGTAGAAAGAGGATTTTTAAGCATTGCATTATGCCAAGTCTTCAACAACCAAGTATAAGATTCAGTTGTTTCATTCACAAGCAAAACACATCCAAACATCACAGATTGATGGTGGTGGTTAATCCTTGTGAAAGGAACAAAAGGCATGTTATAAGTATTTGTTTGGTATATAGCATCAAAAGTAATGAGATCTCCAAGATATTGGTATGCAATTCTTATCCTAGCATCTGCCTAAAGGCAATTACCCATGCACCAATTTTCATCAACTTCAACTGCAAAAACAAAACCTGAATTTTTACATTGCTGCTTAATAAAATATTTGTACATTCCCTAGGCATCTCCATCTTGAAGCAACTTTCCTCTTTAATTAACCAAATAATTTTGAATATCGAGCAGAATACATCCAACATTATAATCACCACCGGATTCTTTACTTAACACATACATTATCTTGCTTAGAGCTATACTTGACTCATTAAGTATATCTATAAGATTCCTTCGGGCATTTGTTATCACTCTATGCCCACAAAGCATACTTATACTCTAAGGAGTAAGAAGCTCATGATTATGATCCTCCACAAACTTACACACAACCCATGTATCTTCAATTTTCTTTAAACCTATCATTGCTTTGCATCTCACTCTTGTTTTTGCACTCTCTAGACCTATTCTTTTTGTGTCTTCATCACGTTTACACCAAAACCCTTCTTTTGAACAAACATGTTCAATACCAACTAATATTCTATATTTTTTAGTCTTTCAAGTATGATTTACTTGTATGCCAAAACCCTTTAGCCTTGCATATGCATTATAACATGCATGAGCAACATCTAATTTATTAAATACCATATCAAGACATGGTTCCAAATGCCTATTGCATTCAAAAGGTTGATTTGAATCATTCAATGGCAAGTCTACATCATTTTGAGATTGTTTCAGGTTCTTCATTGCTTGCACTCATATTTTCAATTCAAGTAATTTTAAAGTTCAAAATAAGGTATAAAAAACAAAAGAGAAGAAAAATTCAAATTTTGTGCTATCACAATACTAAACTTGCCCAATATGGCAAACTTGTTTTATTACAAAATTAAAGTCTAATTGGAAAATTTTTCGCTAACATTAAAATTATCAAAGAAAAATTGTAAATTTTCAATTCAATTTAGGATACAAGTAAAGAGTAAATCCAACCACTAAATACAAAACCAAACAACCAATTTGAAATTTTAGAAATTCAAATTAATTCCACATAAGCACAACAAAGGCAGGGTACGTTTGAACACCCTGCTCAACAACTCAATAAACTCTATATAAAACAGCTCAAGGTATGTACATCATAATTGCACTCTGGTACATATAGAGAGCAAATTGACATTACAAGCAGGAGAAAATTATATTTGAAACTAAAAATATTATAATAGCTATCAAATAAATGATACCAGCTGTGTCCCTGTGGCCTAAGTTGATGTTGGAGAATTCAATAACCACAGTAAGAAAACTTGTCGAAAAGGCACCTGTAAGAAAAAACAAGATTCTCATTCAATTAAATTCATTTCGGGGTTGAACTAATATATAGACTTAAAATATAGAACTATTTAGTGTTGGATTCCTAATTGAACAAGCTCCCAAGAAAAAGCAAATCCAAAAATTTAAGTAAAGGTTAAAAAAAAAAAATGATGCACAAAAATCGTCAGTGAGCTAATTGTCCATGAGTGCTCCAATGGGGTACCTGAGAAACAAGAAAACTAAGAACCAACAGAGAGCATCGGTGGGGTGTCAGCCAAAGATCCACCAAAGGTTAAGTCAGTGAGAGAATAATCACCAAGAACTCAGTAGTGTGAGAGTTAGAGATTTTCTACGTACCTTGGGCAAGAGGAGGTTAGGTGCTTATATAGTGGTGTAGGACAGACCGGGATCCCAGGTATATTGAATTTTTCCTTGTATGGAGGATGCAGAGTTAAATGTCCCAATATTTAGGGATTTCCTTCCCATATTAGGAGGAAATTAGCATGTAGAAGGGTCTTCGGACCTATTGTGCAAGTTATTGCCAAGTAAGGATTTATGAGTGGTGTGCACATGAAGGTTTGTGGGACCCATGGATCAATCATTGGGGCTAGGGCCATCAATTCGTTAGGCTTGCATTTTTGTCCGTCGGGTTCAGTTGCCTTCTATGTGGGGTCTCTCAATATCCATCGGTATGGTCCCATTTCCATCCGTCGGCCTTGTCCCATGTTCATTTGTTGGCTCAAGCTAATAGTCTCACTCCTCACCTTCCCAAGTCGTTGCTGATAGCACCTTTAGAGATGCTGGGTAGCTGCATCATCGGGATCCATCCTTCTAAACTAACGGATCTCTAGACCTTTATGGGCCCACTAGAGGGAGGTATAGCTTGAAGGGTGACAAGTTTCAAACACATATGGTCAGACAAAAATACCCTTATCAAAAACACAAACTGAAAATTAAATAAATATGACAGTATAATCACAACGGGGCAACCTACGAATAGATAGTTGCATCCAATGATAGTATAATCACACAAAAAATAATACTCAAACAACAAGATCTATTAACTAATGCAACCTACAAATGATACATCTCATGAATCTAAGGTTCAACATTCATCAATTCATTAGACAACATTCACCATAAAAATAATTGTGGGGAGGCATTCAGCAAAACAATAGTTTTGATCTAGATGACATTAAAAAAAAAAAAAAAAAAAAAAAAAAAAGATGAAGCAAGCAATAAAAAAAATATATTAACAGGTGAGGGTAGATTACTCATTACAGCAAGCGAAGAGTTCCTGGCACTATGAGTGACATTGTGAGTGGTATAGACTATACCATATAATTTCCAAGCATGAAAGTGCATATTGGACCATCTTAATTTTGTACACTATATGAGTATAGCCCTTAGGATAACATTTCACATGATATTCACAAGCATTTTCACATGAAAACATTACAAAAGAAATTAAATTCAATTAATAAAAACTTTTACTTAATCTAAAGGCAAAATTCTCATATATAGAAATGGCAAAGCATCAGGTGACCTAAAAAAATTCAACAAATTTAACATACCCAAAACACCACCAAAAAGTTTTATAGTTTTCTGACATGCCCAGAATCCCAAACCTCACTAAAAAATTCATTACATATTGTCCAATACCATTAGTTACAAAAGAACCTAGATACTAAAAATTCAGTTTTTACGTATTTACTCCAAAACAACAGGCAAAGCAATACAAGGGATCCAATTACATAGAAAACCTCAAAAAATAATTTCATAACTGAAAAAGGAAGCACACAATAATCATGATTTGGAGCTAAAATAAAAACCATACATATTGATATCCAAAAAATAACCCAAGCCCATCAAAATTTCCAAACCTCAAGTTTAGTGAAATAACTAATCAAACAATAAACACAAATCATAAGAGAAAAAACCTGACCGACGAGTTTGAGGTTTGGTGCGACAGCGCCAGCTCCTAACCGACATGTGTAGTGGCGCTAGAGGCAGGGTGGAGCTCCGATGCTAAAAGGCGAGGTGGAGTTACAATGATTCCATTCCATTCCCTCCATGTTGCTCCAAAATAGGATTACTTACATTCCATTCATTTTCATTCATTTCCATTCCTTTATTTTAAAACATCCAATCAAGGTTACTTAATTCTATTCCATTCTATTCTTTTCCATTCCTTTCCCTCACTTAAATACATTTCATTCCATTCTATTCCTTTCTATTCTCTTATAATCATCTCATTCCATTCCATTCCATTCCCTTATGAACTCTCAAGCGGAGCCTAGGCATTGGTACTATTTAGTTCCTCAGGTTTGGACGTGTTTAAGGATTATAGGTTTAATTGGGTTATAATTGTGTGTGCTAAGGTGTATGTGTGTTTCATTAAAGATATGACATGGCGTCCATTGATTGGTGACGTAAATCAAAGGCTTTACGCTAGCTCTTGACCGAAAGTTTTCTCTTTTTAGATTAGTTTAGTTAAATATTTGAGAAGACTTATGTGAATGCTCTTAAATATAGATAGGCAAACCTAAGTCAAATTTATTAAAACCTTGTATTTTTGGAATAGAAACTTCGTGTTTCAACTAGTTTATCCAGCTTTCTCAAAAAAAAAAAAAATTCTAGTTTATCCAATTTTCAATGAATCAAAATAAATTTCCTTGGTGGTGGAGTGTTTGGTCGACCTTTTTTACCCCAAATTTGATTCTTTCTAGTTTCTGCGCCAAACAATTAACAAAGGATATACGACAAATTGGGATACATAGTGACAATAAGCTTTCTTATTAATTATTTCTCCCATTTTCAACACTTTTTTCTTCTGTCATTTGCTAATTTGCTACAACGACATTTATCCGTTTCAAATTGTCGATTTCTTATTCTATTTCCTCCTTTGTACAGAATCATCTCTTTACTTATGCATATATAACATATTCAATTCCCAAGTTGTGCGTGAGTGACGGTTTTGTCTTTACATAGGTCAAAGCATTGAATTAAATATACCTATTAATAAGGTCTTTTCAACTAATGCCAAAGTATTTATCATGATAACTTTTTGTATATCTACGCACAATTCAAAAACAAGTACGAAGTTAAAATGAAATCAAGTTGATATTGATTATTGAAAAAGGAAATGATTAAATACAAAAGTGGAAGATAAAGTGTATGTTTCATATTTAGAAAAGTATACATTATCTAATTACATAACTCTTATAATATATAAGTCGTGTAAATATGACTGGGAGAACAAAGGGAGCCGACTAGTTGGTAGTATCACCCAATTAGTCGCCCACTTTCTTCTTTTTTTCCAGAGTATTTAATTACCCACTTAATCCCTACAAAAAATATTGCATTCCAGGTCACATTATCCAATTGTGCAAGTTGTATTATTGTTTAACGAGTGTCCTTTAGGCATTTGTTATAAATCATTTTAAGAAAGTTTTGATACCACTTTCATAATAAGTATAAAAAAATGTCAAAACATTTTTTTTTTCCTTTTAAATTAAAAAAAAAAAATATTTCCTAAATAAGTATCCTTAGGAATTTTATTAACTTTTCCATAACAATATTAGTGGCACAAAACCAGGTTGAAGCCGTCGCTCGGATCAAATAATTTTTTTAATCACTAAAATCATGCTGTAAGAGTAGGAGTGCTAAAGAGTAAAGACTAAAGTGCAATTTCCATTTAAGCACTACCAATATATTAATAAGTAAAAAAGTCAAATCATTTAGAAATTAAGGCCTACTATGGTCAACTGTCATAAAGTGAGATTAAGAGATTGAGGAGCTCAGCCTTATGCTGACATGCATATCTGTAAATCATGTTAGTTAAATCCGGTGGGAATGATGAATGCCAATCATGGTGAGTCTGTTCCTAACATTACTGATTTATCCTAACTTCCAGGTTAAGTGAGTCCATATCTAATTGCCCATTGTTATGCATGGATGCCTCAAAATAATCACAAAGTTCTATATAATAGTTATTCCTTAATAGGCATAATAATTTTTAAAATTAATATATAAACAAATAAACGAAATTTTCATATGTGCATAATAATTATGGAAATAAAAAATATTCATAAATAACTAATATTTTTCTAAAATTTAAAAAATATTGCTGTATGAGTAAGATATTTTTTAAAATATATCTTAAGTTTGTTTTTAATGTTACAACTCACAACTAAATTTATGAATATGTTTAGTTATTCCATTACAACAAATTTTATTTCTATTAAAAATTTTCATTTCTTTCGTAATCCTCATTCAGTGTATTTACATTAGCTTTAGTGTGGTTTTACTTTTTAGTCAAATTTGCTCTAAGATCTTCTTTCTTTTTCTTTTTTTTTTTTTTTTTTTTTTTGTGGTTTTTGAATGAGATATTTTATTAATGCAAATAAAATCAGGGCTATGGCCAGTACCATCTCAATTGACAAACTTGAGCTGGAATATTGGAGGGACAGGGCCCAATATTACAACCTGAGCTATTTTAACTAACCTATTTTCAAAAACTCCTAGCTCAATATTTTATTGATTTTTCTCTATTCTACTCTCTCTCCAACCTATTCCACCATTCCCCATTTTCGGTCAATCCACATATCATCACAAACCACCAAGAAATGACACGATTGTTGTTGATGTGCGTAGATTGGTGGGTTTGCCACCGCCAATAAAGGTGAAAAACAGAATCATAGAACAAATAGAAAATTATTTTTTTCCTTTAGCTTTGCCGATAATCAGAAACTCAACAACAAAAGTGAGGTATTGTTTATTGTCAAATTTTTTCGTTAGTTCGTTGAACCTGATGTGGGGTGTGTTATGCTCGGTTATGTAAAATGTTTTCCAAATATAGCATCTGGCGATCCAGCTGCGAATGCTCTAATATGCTAGCTTGTCTCTACAGTACTAGTGAGTTCATTTCTAAATATGGGTGAAATCCGGGCAAGCCAAATGTTCCATATAACAAAGGGGAGGAAGATTGCCTCCCAAGTATATTTTTGTTCCCTCTGCAAACAACAACATATATTAGGGTCATAGGATAGTGTTGGAAAATTCCATGGCCATTGTGTTTGTCAAAATGAGTCTGTATGTGTCCTCATCAAAATCATCATGACAACATCTCAATCATGCAAGAAGCAACTTGATGATGGCAAAAATCGTTAGTAAGTAGCACAGTCCTCACATGCTCAAAACAATACCTGCGAAACAGAAACAAAGAAGACCATGTAGAGAGTACCGGTGTGATACCGGCCAAATACCATCTGAAGGTCAAATTAGAGAACTTTCACAACTCTAGTGTGCTAGAGTTGGGGTAAATTATGCGTATCTTGATTTGTGAGGGCTTTGAGGTTTTTATAATAGCGTAGAGTTGACATCCGTTCCTTAGCGGAGAGGGCCTTTCCTTATAGGGAAGATCCTTATTAATACGCATATTTTGTGGGATCCTTTCCATGTAGGTATCCTCTTGATTAGAGTTAACCTTGGGGTGCAAGATGTTTCCTTATATACACATTCGTGGGGGCCAATTAAACGCTGAACCCATCACAAGATATGACGACCCAAGAAAACCAATGAAACAAACTAGTTTCACAGTAAAAAACCTGGGGGGAAACCTTCCCAAAAAGCAATCCACTATAATAAAGAGAAGTTTCAGATCTAGTACAAAACCTTTGTCACTAGACTCTACAATTCCAGTAGATGAACTTACAGTAGAAACCTTCTGCTACTTCAGAACTTTTGAACTCTCTAGTATATGAACGCCATCAATGATGTACGGATTTCAGTACATGACTAACTCCAGCAACTTGAAGAAGATGTTGTTAGCTACAAAGTTCTTCACTTCATCAATAACGAAGATCAAGAAGCACTTGGTTACAAAACCCTAAGGCGCAAAGATGCAGTAACTTCTTGCAGAGAGAATAAAATACTAGGTCACTTTCTGCATGTGTTTTCCATGTATAACGGCCTTTAAAATAAGCCTTATATATGTCTGGGGTTATGAGAAAATAAACCCTACACATACATGTTAGCATTAGTCAAAAATCAGATCTGGAAATTCTGATTTTATAGATCTTGACAGATTTTGCTTTTGTCGAGTTTCATTCTTAAGTCTCAATAAATACTGTTTCTGTCGAGGTATCTGTCGAGATTTAATGAACATTTTTTCTTCACTTGTTTCTTGGTCCAATCTTCATGGCTTTAATACTTGGCTTAAACAATATGTTTCTTGAAGTACTAAACTCATCCTAAATCTACCAAATTACAAGTACATTTTGTCAAAGGATTAGCCAATTACATAAAATATTTCCCTAATAGGTTTCACTCAAAGGGAGGGTTTAAATACATAAAAAACTTTTCTCCGGTTACTAAAATGGTCTCTGTCAAAGCTTTGCTTGCTATGGCTGCTGTGAAAAGTTGGCATCTGTCTCAACTTGATGTTAACAATGCCTTTCTACATGGGGATCTTGAAGAAGAAGTCTACATGGTCTTACCTCTAGGCTTTCATAGCAAGGGGGAGGTTGTTTTTAAACTTAACAAATCCTTACATGGTCTAAAGCAAGCTTCTAGACAGTGGTTTTCAAAATTTTCCCATGCTTCGATTCAACTGGGTTTTCATCAATCCAAAGCAGGTTACTCTCTCTTTACAAAGAACAGTTTTGAAGCTTTTATTGCATTGCTTGTTTATGTGGATGATGTTCTCATAGCTAGTGACAATGTACAAGCAGTGGCAGACCTCATAGTGTACTAGATAAGCAATTCAAACCTATGAGACTTGAAGTTCTTCTTAGGCCTAAAAGTTGCAAGATCTAAAGAAGGCATTAATCTATGTCAAAGAAAGTATGCTTTAGAGCTCTTAAGTGATGCAGGTTTGTTGGGTTGTAAACCGGCAAAATCACCTATGGAACATAATCTGAAACTAAGCAAGTAAGAAGGAAAAGAGTTGAAAGACCCTGGCATTTATAGGAGGTTGATTGGCAGACTTCTTTACCTAACCAGATATCACCTATGCAGTCCATAGGCTAAGTCAATTCATGGCTAAGCCTAGAATGCCACACCTTGAAGCTGCTAATGGAGTTTTGCAGTATATCAAGGGCACCCCAAGTCAAGGTTTGTTGTTTTCTAGCAAGTTTGAGCTGCATATCAAAGCTTTTGCTGATGCAAATTGGCCTGCAGGATATTGTGTTTTTATTGGAGAACCTTTAGTTTCTTGGAAGTCTAAAAAGCAACAAACAATTTCAAGATCATCAGCAGAGGATTGTTTCGTTGATTTTATTTCTCAAAGACATTCAAGTCCCTCATTCTAAAACAGCTTTGCTTTTTAGTGATAGCCAGGTTGCATTGCATATTGGAGTTAACCCTGTGTTCCATGAGAGGACAAAACACATTGAAATAAACAGTCAGGTTGTTAGGGACAAGGTTCTGGCTAAGGTAATACGATTGCTGCACATTAGAACCAAGTCTCAAGTTGGAGATCTCTTAACAAAGACACTTGGCTCACTACAGTTCTCTTATTTACTCACCAAGATGAATATGGTGAATATACATTCCCCTCTTCCTGTTGAGGGGGAGTATTAGAAGGTACAAACCGTAGATGAGCCAAGCACCTGAACTGGAATCATCAAAGAACAGAGTCCTGGAACAAGTTGCACACTGCATCTGCATAAAGGACAGTAATTTAGCATTTATTTTGTAAAGCTACTTGTAGTTTAGGCTTAGTGTTAGCTGGTTGGGTATATTTATAGACACATGTCAGTAGCTGATTGGATATTTTCATAACTGAGTTTTGGAGGGAAACCCGTATAGTTTGGGAAATTATTCATTCATCAAATATCTCTATGTACATTCAGTTTCTAATTAATGCAAAGTATTTATTCATCAAATTTTCATAAAAATGTAAAAAATGTGCCCTTTAATCAATTTATTATTTGTTTCTTGTTTTGATTTTATGTGGGTGCATAGCTATCCAACTTTTGTCCTTTTCATATTTTCTGCAAGCTATTGTTCTTTCCTTCAATTAGCTGTTGACAATTTGGAGAATATTGGGTTCTGTTCTGCGTCTCCTTAATTAGTCCTTAATCCTTACATTTCCTTCCATGCTAAGTTACGATTAGTGCTTCTCTTGTATAAATTTTATATATAACTAGTCGCGTACCCGTGCATTGTGCGTGATTATTTTTATGGGTGGTCTCATTATTATTATTATTATTTTGTAATTTGAACTATTTTAATGAAAAGTAATGCATTTCATAATCATATTTATCACAAAATAATTTTTTATTATAGTAGAATTGTTTTATTTAAATTTTGAAACCTTAATTCTACTATAGTCAGTTGACTAATTTTTACATCTCTAAGTGAATTAAACATGTTTTGCATGCTACATGTAAACCTTCTTTTCCATAAGGGTTGAAATAATGTGGGTAGTATTTTTTTTATGGAAGTTAAAAATTAAAATTCTTATACCTTGTCTTGATGTTTCCTTAAAATTAAATTTAGTGATTCTCTTTCAATAATTGTGAAAATTTTAAGCAGTAATTCATGTTACATGTTCATGCTTTGGTTATGTAATTGTATGATTGATTTGGGTTGTAATTTATAAGTTGTTTAGGATATTATATATAGTGTTGAGTGTGATTTATAGAGTAGTGGCGATTGTAGTTATTAACAATTGGTTTTTCATTGTCTTTTAAGTTAATAAAATCCTTACATATACTTTTTTTTTTTTTCAAAATAACCTTTACATATTTTTTTAACGTGAATCTTTAAATATACCTTAATAAGTAGACTCTATATATTTCATTTCCTTAGATGCATTAAAAAAAAAAAAAAAGACATTTATTCCATAATAATAGTGGTTAATTAGTTTTTTCATTATCTCATTTGTAACTTTTTTTTACTATTATCATATTTTACTGGCTGATGATTTTCATAATAGAGACATTAAAGGAGAGGTAAAATCTTAGAACCTTTCATTAGGTTTTTAAAAGTCATGATGTGCGAAGAATATAAGCATTTAAGGATTTTATTTTTTATTTTTATTATTTATAAATATTGTTAAATGAAATGTCAAAAATGGGATTTTGAACTTTTCCATCTTTATTTCTTATATATTTCTATTAATACTAAAGAACATCTTCCTTTTAGTTTTGATAATAAATGTGGTTTTCTAGATTAGAGTTTGATTAGTTTTAAGTTTAATTTTGTATGATTGTACTTAATTGTTGATTATATGATTTAATTAAGTGAATTTAACGATTTATTTAATTGCATTGTAAAGCTATTGATGACATTCATAAGATCATCTTTAATTAATTTTTTACTCCTTCAACTATCAGCCTCTTTGTTTTCCAATTAATGGTTACTAATTAATTTTTTTAATTGACGCTTGATTTCTTTTACTAATCTCTTTCTCTCCCTCTTTGTTAACATCCTATCGTTTTCTCAAATTTGATGATAATTCTAATGTACTAAATATGCATTGTAACGTTTATTTTTATTTTTTATTTTATTCCATTTTGCTGCCATGAAGTTAGTATATCCATAACTATTAGTTTGTTTTATGATATGTTTGGCTTGATATTATTATTATTATTATTATTATTATAAATTTAGTGTATCTAAAATAGCATGCATTTTGTATTCTATCTTCTTGTTCATGCATTGTTACGTTTTATGGGAAGAATTTATAAGAAATTTTATTTATTTATTTGAATTAAAGTGAAATATTATATTTTTAATTTTTTAAATAAAAATAATATAAAATATAAATAATTTAATAATATGGAGGATGTGGCTGAATTTAAATTTTAAATAAAATAAGATGAAAATAAAAATAGTAAAAATGAAAGGTATAGCAATAAACACTAAATTATTTTAGATATGGTATGTAATAGAATAACATTATATTCTTATATGCTATATTTATAATGTAATAGAATAACATTTAACAATCAAATATAATAAAAAAGATAACAACTTAAAACACAAAAATAAATTGTATCAACCCAAAGTAGAATTCTAAAGAATACAAAAATTCAACAACCTAAAGTAGAGATGCAAGAACAATATAAAAAACCGACCAAAATAAAAGTAAAAGTAAAGTTTTTGATGTCCTCCGTAAAGTTATCTCTATTTTATTCTTTACTCATCCCAACAAGCTCTTTATTATCTAATTAATAGTTACAAATTGACGTTTGATTTTTTTTCCCCTTTCTCCATCTACACTTTATTACCCATAAATCTCTCTCTCTCTCTCTCTCTCTCTCTCTCTCTCTCTCTCTCTATATATATATATATATATATATATATATATTTGTTTCTCCGTTCACATCTTATTGTTTTTCCAAATTTTGATGATAATTCTAATATACTAAATATGTACTATAATGTTTATTTATTATTATTTTTTTCACTCTGTTTTGCTTCCATTAAGTTAGTATATCCATAACTATTAGTTTTTTATTTTATTTTATTTTATTTTTTATATTATGTTTGGTTTCATTCATATATATATATATATATATATAGTGTTTCTAAATTGGTATTTGTTTTGTCTTTCATTTTTCCATTGATGCATTGTAACATTTCATGGGAAGACTTTATAAGAACAATTTTTATTTATTGAATTTAAATAAAATATAATATGTTTAATTTTAAAAAAATGAGACAAAATATAAATAATTTAATGATATGGAGGATGTTGAAATTTAAATGTTGAATAAAATAAGATGAGAAGAAAAATAGTAAAAATGAAATGTATAGCAATAAACACAAAATTATTTTAGTTATGCTAAGCAATAAAATAACATTATATTTTTATATACTATCTTTATAATGAAATAGTATAACATTTAACAATCAATGAGAATAAAAAAGATAACAACATAAAACACAAAACCAAATCGTATCAATCCAAAGGAGAATTCTAAATAATACAAAAGTTTATCAACCTAAAATAGAGATGCAAGAAAAATAAATAAATAAATATACCAAAAATTGAAGAAAAATAGAAAGAGAGAGAGAGATAACCTTTTGTGTGGAAAAATATAAAATTATGCATGGAATGAGAGAGGGAATGACAAATTTATAGTAAGAGGATAAGAATAAGAAGAGTAAAAAATAAAGGAAGATAAGATGATAGCATAATAATGATATTAAGGTAGAGAGTAGTGGGGATATGAAATGTTAAAATGGAATTGAAAATTTAATAATAAATAGGAATAGTTAAAAATAAGATAAATATGATATTTTGATTATAATATAATAGAGTTTTTAATTAACTTTAAATGTTAAAAAGTTGTATACAAAATTGGGAAGAAAAAAATGACAATTACGTGGATGCTGATGTGGCTTAACTAGAGCGTAGTAACAATAAATACTACGCTTCAGCTTTTAGATAGATATGCACATGCCAGATGAAGCAATATTGCTTACATTTACTTTTAACGTATCATTATATTGCTTACATTTACTTTTATCATATATTACACATGCCCTACACGCGCTCTCTTGGCTCAAACAGGCTTTACAGTCAGGTTCTGGGAATTCACTTTACGTCTAGGGTGGCACCAACGATGATAAGAAGGGAACACAACAACAGAGCACCAAAGTTTTGGGTAAGTACAAACAAGATACAAAGACACAACAACACTATCACCGGCCATAAAAGAATGGCTATGATACCAAAATGGGGGGAAGGGGACACACAGCTGAAGAGATGGAAGCACAGTGTAATATACGTTGAAAGTAAATGTAAGCAATATAATGATAATAATAAGGCGGTAGAACCAGCCAAGTAGTATATATTAAAACAATTCAAAGTTAATGAAAGCAATTTGGAACCGTCTGAGATAGCGGTAATCCATCGAAGGTGGCGGTAGCAACAAGTAATATAATGAACAGAAAAATGAAAATACTTGTTATTGAAAATAGAACAAAACAATTACAGTAGTAGTAGTAAATACAAGATCTCAACATTATAGGTTAATAGTTACAAGGCTTGTAGGGAAATAGTAACAGTTACAAGGCTTGTAGGGAAATAGTAGTTGTAAGAACAGGGAATTCTTTCTCAAAGAAGGCTTCTAAGGAAAGAAAACTCTCTCTAAGGAAAATTCTATCAAAAAACTCTCAATTGGTTTTGGTAAGCAGGATTTTCAATAAGAGGAAAATTAGAATCAGATGGACAAACAGATTTAGTGTCATCTTTTTCCTCATTAGCAGATCTGCCATATGGAGAAGAAGGTTTAGCTTTAGTTGAATAGAAAACAGCATTGATTTGAGATTTATCACTTGAAACACCTTTTAACTTTAAATCAGTGGGTTTTTCAAGATTCTTTTGCAAAAAATCATTGAGATCTTGATCTCTTTTTGAAATACTTTCAGATCCAGCAAAGGAATGTCTTCCTTTGTTGATCCTCAGGGTTGATTGTTTTGAAAACTTATTTTTACAGTACCATCAAGATATTGTTGAATATTTGTGAGATCTAGCTCATCAAAAACAAGTTTAGCAACAGGGGATTCTTGTTCCAACAACCATTTAGTAGGAAGCTTAACGTCTTGTCATTGAATCATTTTTGGAACTTGAACTTTAGCATCAAGAGTTGAACATGTGATTAACATGTGATTTACCAGAAGGTTCTCTATGATTCTTAGCACCAAGATTTAACTGAGTACCTAAAAGTCTGTAATAAATACGATAAATCAAAGCAAAAAGTTTACTACCTTCATCCATGTGATAACCAGATGAAGCAATATTCAAAGTCAAAGCTTTAACAATATTAGGATCATCCAAAGCAAGAGTAATATCAAGATAACAGTTGAAATAAACAAGACCATCATACAAAGAAGCAGTAATCATACCAAGAATGCTATCTTTAAAGTGCTTAAATCTAGCATCTCTCAAACACATGAGAATAGAAGCATTTATTCCTTTTCTACTAAGTGGTTTAACAACAACTTGAACTATGCCAATATGCAAATAACTAATTTTTTTAGCAATGAAATCATTAATATTTCTTTTAGAAAATAAGCAACATTTTTCATGAGTTTTTGAAATAGAAAATATTGTTAAACAGTTCTAACTTTGTAAACGGGATGAAAAGTAGTTTCAGCCCAACTAGTTTTATAAATAGTTCTAGTATCAACTTTGGGAATGTTCCATTTTTGGAAATCAGGAAGCTCATGATCTTCAACAGTGTGATCTTCTTCATTTATAATATCAGGAGGACAAGCAGTCCTGGAGCTGACAGAGGAGTTGGATCTCCACAACTTATCCATACTGTCCTAGTTTTAACGCTCAATTATCATGTTTTTCTCACAACCATTGCATATCGTAACACATACCCCAAGCAACCCTATACCACACACATGCCCCACACGCCCTCTCTTGGCTCAAACGGGCCTTACAGTCAGGTTTTGGGAATTCACTTTATGTCTAGGGTGGCACCAACGACAGTAAGAAGGGAACACAACAACAGAGCACCAAAGTTTCGGGTAAGCACAGACAAGAGATAAAGACACAACAACACTATCACCGGTCAGCAAAGAATGGCTCTGATACCAAAATGAGGGGAAGGGGACGCACAGAGTAGTAGTAGTAAATACAAGATATCAACAGTACAGGTTAAAAGTTACAAGGCTTGTAGAGAAACAGTAACAGTTACAAGGCTTGTAGGGAAATAGTAGTTGTAAGAACAAGGAATTCTCTCTCAAAGAAGGCTTCTAAGGAAAGAAAACTCTTTTTAAGGAAAATTCTATCAAAAAACTATGCCTTAAGCTTAAGGGACAGCCCCCTTAAATAGGTAAAAATTTCAAAAATTCAGAGTGAACAGTGTCATGAATAGTAACAGGTGAATAGTGATAGTTGAATAGCAAAAGAGAATTTTGCCACTTTATGACTCAAATTTTTAGGGAATCATGAGGAGGATACGTAGAGTTCAGAAGCCTCCAATTCAAGGGCCTAAACTTCATCATTGTTGTCCTTTTGTGCCGAAGGAAACCAAGTGTGCACCATTATTAGGAATCTTCAGAAGCATAGTGGTGTAGGAACTTTATGACTTGAAATCTCCAACAATTGAGGCTTTGGCATGGGCATAAGACCAGAAGAATCTTTGACAAAAAGCCAAAAGGAACTTCTTTGAACATCATCATTTCCACATGTAATGGAATAGTGGTGTAGAAGCTTCACAAAGGAGTATACATTGTAGCATGTTTTGAATATTGCAACATTTTTAGCCATTATGCAGGCTAGACAAATAGAGAAATCAATCATCAGTCATTTGCAAGGGATCAGGAGTATCTTGACCAAACAGTTTTTGACTATGGGAGTATCATGGGAGAATAACTTTATCAGTGGTAACCAATAGACTGACGAGAATCTTAGAATAGTCGTGCAATAGTAACAGTGGCACTTATTAATCAGTAGAAGGAGCATCGGATGGATAACCATCATAAGGATCCCATGGAGGATCATCATTACATTCATGCGCATTGTAAATAACATACTGATTGCAAAATCCGCAGTATAGTAGTGGCTCAAACTTTGGAGTTTTCCCTGAAGTGATAAAACTTCTTGGATTACAATGATCTGCTATGTGCATATGAGTGATGGCAGGAGCATAAGGTCTAGGGCCAAAAATAAAAATTCTATCTGTACTTCCTATGAAATGATAATGTTTCCATATGTTTTGAATGACTTCAAGAATTTGATTATTGAAATAGTTTCTCCAGCACTCTGTAAGGGTATAGGGGCTTTGGAAGGATAAGTGAGAATCTCCTTCATACCATTGTCCCCGGTGGGTGTACCCATTAATGAGAATGAGATGTTTTGATGGCTAGACATTCATCCAGTTATCTCTTTCCCATTTTGTCAAGGTGCTCCAGCAACTGATGGAAACAAAGAGTCTTTCAAAATTTTTAATAGCAGCCTGAGTTATTTGTGGAAGTTGGCTAGCTTGGTCAAAACTTGTTAATTTTATGAGTCCGATAAAGCCACACTCAAACATTTTGGAAAGCCAGTTAGGATCCCTATCATCATCATCTTCTGAATCGTCAGCAAAAAATGAACCATCATCATAATTAATTAAGAGAACAGGAAATGGGTGTCTCTTTTCATACACTCTGAGAGTGCTCCCAAAGTGTTTTTTCCAATCAGTTTGTTCAAGGATATCACTAATATCATCTGAATTAGCAGGATCAGGAACAGCAGTTGTAACAAGTGTTTTGAAATATTCGAACCATAGGTCAAAAGACCTAAACATAGCCTTGCTTCCCAGAATACAAAATTGTATATCTGTTGGCAAGTTGGCAACAACAACTCTTAACAGAGATTGGGTCTTAAGACTCAATCTAGCATAATCAGTGCCCATTATAGTCTCTTTATCCATTGAATGGATTTCCTCTTTGCCAAAGAGTTGACTAATGTAGGCTTCAAGACGGCTTCTAAGAGCCTTATTTTTCGAAACAGGGTTATTTTCTGAAACAAGGTTATTTACTGCAACAAGATTATTTCCTTAAACAAAATTGTTTTCTGAAGCAAGATCATTATCTGAAACAAGGTTATCATAATGGCTCATATAAGCCTCATTTTGAGCAGTAAGGTTAACAAGGTGGATTTCAAGGGCTCTGAGAGTTCTCTCAAAAAGATTACGATCGTTTCTAATAAAAGTAGCTTGAAGGTTATCAAGAATAAATTTGATAGAATCTGGTAGTTCAGAATAGGTTCCATTGTGGAATTGTAAGAATTTGGATAAAACTTCCTGTAAAGCAATTACCATATCACCACTGAAATATGTCACCGTTGCCGGGACATACCCTTGAAGATGTTAATCCACTGGGTTTTACCCCAGAAGATGCGCCTTCATGCATTTTAAAAGGTTGTCCCGCTGGGAGCCTTTTGTGTTGAGAATAGTCCTGTGCAGGAGCTTTTCCCTTGTTTTTCCTCTATGCTGAGGAAGCCATAATAATCCACTTACTAGTGGTATAAATATGAATATTATTATTATCCCACTTATTAGTGGTATTTACCCTCACATCAATGCCTGATTCTTGCAAAGAATCATTGAGAATATTAGGGTCATTGGTAATAGTTGACAATTTGGCACTACTAGGATTACCTTCAAAATTGTCTGTGAAACATAGGTAAAAATCCATCCGTGGTTCATGAAAAAATATATTAGCAAGAAAATCATAAGACAGGTCTAAAGCATTATCAATATCAATTTCAGGTTTTGAAGCAAATTTGAATTTAACTTTATGTCCAAAAGGATCAGTAGTAATTCCATCGTGTTCAACAAGAAAAGGATACAAAGCATTTATAAAAGGCAAACCAAGAATCACTTTATCAGTCATATTTTTTACCAGAACAGAGGGAATCTTGAAACAGACATTATCATGGCAAACATGAGCATTGTTCAATTCATATTTAATCTTCATTTGAGAACCATTAGTAGAAACCAATCTTTCAGTTGATTTTTCAAAATATTTTGAAGGAATCAATCCTTTTTGGATACAATTCATATTTGCACCAAAATCAATCATAGCAATAACAGTGAAATGATAATCATGAGAAACAACAATTATAACTTTTGTGAACCATTTCGGGGGAAGTATTTTGTTAACAAGAGCAAGTTGAAAATCAACAATGATATCTTTATCAGAAAGAAGAGGCTGTTGACTAGATTATTCTCCATCCTTGTGCTCATCTTGTTCATTATCAGACTTACTTTGACCAATATTTTTATCAATTTTTAACAATACTAATTCTTGTTTAAGATTATTATTATCATTTTTAATGCTTTTAAATTCATGTTTTAATTCATTTATTTCTTGTTTAACAATATTAATTTCTAGTTGTAAATCATTAACAGTCAAATCTTTGGATTTCTTTTTATTAAATCTTTCCAAAGTTTCTTCAAAACTTATCATTGATTTAAGTTTTTTACTAGTTTCATATTTTATCAAATTTTTCTTAAACTTGTCCAAATATTCTTTTTGTAAATCAAGGTTTTCAATTTGACCAATCAATTTAACCAATAAACTTTCATTTTCTTCACCTTTAGTGAGATTATTAATTGATTTAATAACATTGCAACAGGAACCTCTACAACTATTTTTAACATTAGGAGAATTAGAAGAATCATCAGTAGAATGATAGCAAGAATCAGATGAAGAAGAAATATCATCTTCCAAGGAATGAGACGAATTGTTCAATTCAAGGATTCTGAATAATTCTTCTTGATCATTATCATTAATATTTAACATGTTAAACTTGTTTTTTAACTTACCAGGTTTTTGTTTACAATCTTTACTAAAGTGTCTAGGTTTTCCACAGTTGAAACATTTACCTTTACCTGATCTTTGTTTATCATATTTTTTAGAAGCATTTTTCTTTTTAGCATAAAAATCATAAAAATTAGTTTGTATTTTTTATGACTATAATTTTTGTAACTTTTATCATATTTTTTACCCTTTTGCCTGGAAGGAGCAATTGGGGATAAACCATATTGTTCGCAAAAATTACCCATTTCGTATTTAGCTTTTCTTTTAATCTTTAATTGGTGTTTTAACAGTTTTTTATCATTGCACATGTTAATACCAAGTTTTTTAATAGTGCTCAAAATATCACCATAGGTTAAATTATCATAATCATTGGAATCATTTTTACCAATTAATTCTTGTTTTACCTTATGAGCAAAGATAGGAGGTAGATCATCAATAAATTTTTCGTTCCAATAAGGCTTGTAACAATCTTTTCGCTGCATTACTCTGGAAATGAAAACATCTTGATACCATCTGTAATTAGACATAATAGGACATCTCAAATTATTTAGCAAATCAGAATTTCGAGACAAAACATTAGATGGAGTACCAACAAAATGTTTGACAATAGTATAAATCAAGGTATTGACACCATCAGGAATACCTTGACCAATACGTTCATCAAAAATAGGCAAACCTGAAGGAAATATGAGTGTACGCAGCGGAAAAAAATAATTAAACGGATCTATTTCATTCACAATTGATAACATGTGCCATATAAGTTTTAGAATTAGAGAACAAGAGAATGTACCTTGAAGCGGTGAAATTCAAAACCAAAGATCAGAAGTTCTTGAGAAGACTTTCAATCTTCACTCCAATTCCACTAGATGCCCAAGATGTGTGGTCTCTCAATCAGTTATATGTATTTGTTTCTAGAGAGAATCTAAGAGATACCAATTCATGTTTTTATCAAATCTGTATGTTTCTCTCCTTATAACTGATTATCTAATTGGGCTAGCCTTTTGGGCTTTTCCAATTGGACTTTAGTATTGGCTTGGAGTGGGACCAAAAGGGAACAAATAAGACACTAGCTCCAATAGGCCTTGGGCTTTTCTGTCAACTCTTGACAAGTCCAAAGTTACCATTAACTATATTTAATACCACTATATAAATATAGTTGCACTCTAGTCCTTATTAATAAATTATATCCAAGCCTTTATTGTACATGCAACCCCTTCATTAAATATTCGTAGTAACATAAAGTCTTGAATGAAGAATGCCACTTTGTGAATTACTACATTTTAATCCTTGAGTACCCGGTTTAATCCTTTAATGTTATTCATCATATATTTATAAAATCCAATTTCATAAATATATACTTTAGTCTTACTAAAGTGGTTAGGCCTAACTCATCTGAATAACAAATCCATTAAACTTATCTCAAGGGAATATTTTGTATCTCCGTTAAGAGACTATGAATTCCATCTTGAAAATATATGTTCCATCAACACTAAATGTGGCTGCCCAACATACTGAGGTTTTGACCGTAACTTTAGATCTCACTCCTGATATATCAAAGCAACCTACACTTCATGATCAGGTCCCTTATTCTCTCACGATTAAGAGTTCATGCAAATATAAGTCGTGAGATTTATTATTCAATTGACAGTCGTTAGGAGAATAATAAATCTCACAGCGGTCCAATTCAATATGTTTTAACTCTTAAAACATATCAACATATCAACTAGAAGTCACCACTTCCATGATCAAGACAAATCATCCTAGTTAATATGTTATAGTCTTCGCAGATGAAATGCCCAATTTCATCATCGACCACGAACTAATATTCTGAGTTTACAAAGAACTTGTGATTTATATCTTCTGTGACTTTTCACATAAATCACATACTATGCATCTCATGGACTATATGATAATGTCCAAATATTCATGTTACCATTATTTCAGATAATAATAAAACAAATTTATTAATAACAATATTAAGTCATACATCATGTCATACATAATGTCATACATAATATAGTAAATAGCATCATACAATAGGTTTCTAGGGCATAAATCCCAACAAAACCTTCACCATTCTTTTTGACAGCATGTTTAATAGAGTCTCTGGATTCTTCTGTGAGATATATATCCCACCATCCCCGAAGAGTACTAGAAAAACCAATAGCAAGTAAAACAACAATTTCAGGTTGGTCAAAATCATAATTATTTTGGTAAGCAATACCAACCATAGACATATGTCCCATTTTATTAATAATTTCTTGTTTATAAATATCATTAATATTCCATTCATAAATTTTGTCAGCAGAAACAGAAAGCTGAGTATGAAAAGGTCTTTCTTCAAACTGCATATCAGGAGGAGTAGGTTTTGAATACCAATTTTTTGTAAGAAACATGGGTTTGGAATTTCCAACAAATCTTTTAATTTCAAGTAAATCATCCTCAAAAACCTTTTTTGCAGAAATAGAAGAAACAGTGTCAGAATCTGTGTTTTCATCAAAAACAATTTCTTTTTCATTTCTTGAAATAGTGCAAGTAGCGTGAGTACTTGTAGAAGTACCCTCAGTTTTAACTTTTAAATCAGCAAGTATTTTTTCAACAATTTCAAGAGTTTTAGATTGGGAGGTTTTAAATTTAAATTTATTGTCATGACTGGGTAAATTAATCAAAGGCTTCTTAGTTTTGACAGAAACGGGTTTTTCAATAGAAGTAGATTTTTCATCCGAAACAGTTTTTTCAATAATTTTTTCCTCAATGCGGTCAAGCTGTTGACCAATAACATGCAAAGATTCATTAGTAAAATTGTTTTGTTCAATAAGACTAACAACGAGAGTTTGATCATCAGCAATTTTAAAAGGGGAAGCTTTAACATCAGTTTTATTAGTTTTTATCAAAATTGTCTCAAGAGGCGGATGACTAGACCTAACAGTGGTTTTATCATCTTTAACAAAATTTGATTTCTTTATCACATTCAAATGATTTTTTGAAATTTCATCTTTTGAAACATAATAATTTTCAAGAAAATCAAAGAGCAAAATATGTTTTTTCAATTGATTCATTTTTCTAACCATTTCTTTTTAACAAGATCTCTCTCAGACTAAGCAAAATTATTTTGGAAATATTTTCTTTTATTTATGTTTTTCACAAGCATGAATTCATCATATAGGGGAACCAGATCAAGTTCAAAGTTTTTATCCAAAATATTTAAAACTCTCAATTGGTTTTGGTAAGTAGGATTTTCAATAGGAGGAAAATCAGAATCTGATGGACAAACAGATTTAGTGTCATCTTCTTCCTCATTAGTAAATCTACCATATGGAGAATAAGGTTCAGCTTTAGCGGAATAGAAAACAGCGCTGATTTGAGATTTCTCACTTGAAACACATTTTAACTTTAAATCAGTGGGTTTTTCAAGATTCTTTTGCAAAAAATCATTGAGATCTTGATCTCTTTTTGAAATACTTTTAGATCCAGCAAAGCAATGTCTTCCTTCGTTGATCCTCAAGTGTTGATTGTTTTGAAAACTTATTTTAACAGTACCATCAAGAAATTGTTGAATATTTGTGAGATCTAGCTCATCAAAAACCGGTTTAGCAACAAAGGATTCTTGTTCCAACAACCATTCAGTGGGAAGCTTAACATCTTGCCATTGAATCAATTTTGGAACTTGAACTTTAGCATCAGGAGTTAAACATGTGATTAACATTATTTTACCAGAAAGTTCTCTATGATTCTTAGCACCAGGATTTAACTGAGTACCTAAAAGTTTGTAATAAATACGTTAAATCAAAGAAAAAGGTTTACTACCTTCATCCATGTGATAACCAGATGAAGCAATATTCAAAGTCAAAGTTTTAACAATATTAGGATCATCCAAAGCAAGAGTAATATCAGGATAACAGTTGAAATAAACAGAACCATCATACAAAGAAGTAGTAATCATACCAAGAATGCTATCTTTAAAGTGCTTAAATCTAGCATCTCTCAAACACATGAGAATAGAAGCATTTATTCCTTTTCTAGTAAGTGGTTTAACAGCAACTTGAACCATGCCAATATGCAAATAACTGAGTTTTTTAGCAATGAAATCATTAATATTTCTATTAAAAAATAAGCAACATTTTTCATGAGTTTTTGAAATAGGAAATATTTGTTCAACAGTTCTAACTTTGTAAACGGGATGAAAAGTAGTTTCAACCCAACTAGTTTTATAAATAGTTCTAGTATCAACTTTGGGAATGTTCCATTTCTGGAAATGAGGAAGTCGTGATCTTCAACAGTGTGATCTTCTTCATTTACAATATCAGGAGGATAACCAGTCCTGGAGCTGACAGAGGAGTTGGATCTCCATAACTTATCCATACTACCCTAGATTTAACACTCAGTTATCATGTTTTCTCACAATTGTTGCATTTCATAACACATACCCTAAGCAACCCTATTCCACACACATGCCCTACACGCCCTTTCATGATTAACATTTCACTGTTATTGCTATGATTGATTCTGGTGCAGATATGAACTGTATCTAAGAAGGATTAATTCCTTCAAAATATTTTGAAAAATCAACTGAAAGATTGGTTTCTGCTAATGGTTCTCAAATGAAGATTAAATATAAATTGAACAATGCTCATGTTTGCCATGATAATATCTGTTTCAAGATTCCATCTGTTTTGGTAAAAAATATGACTGATAAAGTGATTCTTGGTTTGTCTTTTATAAATTGCTTTGTATCATTTTCTTGTTGAACATGATGTAACTACTATTGATCCTTTTGGACTGAAAATAAAATTCAAATTTGCTTCAAAACTTGAAATTGATATTGATAATGCTTTAGACCTATCTTATGATTTTCTTGCTAATATATTTGTTCATGAACCAAGGATGGATTTTTACCAATGTTTCACAGACAATTTTGAAGGTAATCCTAGTAGTGCCAAATTGTCAACTATTACCAATGACCCTAATATTCTCAATGATTCTTTGCAGGAATCAGGCATTGATGCGAGGATAAATACCACTAATAAGTGAGATAATAATAATATTCACATTTATACCACTAGTAAGTGGATTATTATGGCTTCCTCAGCAAAGAGGGAAATCAAGAGAAAAGCTCATGCACAGGACTATTCTCAACACAAAAGACTCCTAGCGGGACACCCTTTTAAAATGCATGAAGAAGCATCTTTTGGGGTAAAACCCAATGGATCAACATCCCTTCAAGGGTATGTCCTGCAATGGTGACGTATTCCAGTGGTGATATGGTAATTGCTTTACAGGAAGTTTTATCCAAATACTTACAATTCCACAATGGAACCTATTCTGAACTACCAGATTCTATCAAATTTATTCTTGATAACCTTTAAGCTGCTTTTATTAGAAACAACCGTAATCTTTTTCAAAGACCTCTCAGAGCCCTTGAAATCCACCTTGTTAACCTTACTACTCAAAATGAGGCCTATATAAGCCACTACGATAACCTTGTTCCAGACAATGATCTTGCTTCAGAAAACAATTTGTTTCAGAAAATAACCTTGTTTCAGTAAATAATCTTTTTTCAGAAAATGAGGCGCTTAGAAGTCGTCTTGAAGCCTACATTAGTCAAATCTTTGGCAAAGAGGAAATCCATTCAATGGATAAAGAGACTATAGTGGGCATTGATTATGCTAGATTGAGTCTTAAGACCCAATCTCTGTTTAGAAGTGCTGTTGCTAACTTGCCAACAGATATACAATTTCGTATTCTGGAAAGCAAGGCTATCTTTCGACCTATGGTTCAAATATTTAAAGAAACTTGTTACTGCTAACTCTCATGATTATCATTTCACTGTTATTGCTATGATTGATTCTGGTGCAAATATGAACTATATCCAAGAAGGATTGATTCCTTCAAAATATTTTGAAAAATCAACTGAAAGATTGGTTTCTGCTAATGGTTCTCAAATGAAGATTAAATATGAATTGTACAATTCTCATGTTTGCCATGATAATGTCTGTTTCAAGATTCCCTCTGTTCTAGTAAAAAATATGCTGATAAAGTGATTCTTTGTTTGCCTTTTATAAATTCTTAATATCCTTTTCTTGTTGAACACGATGGAATTACTACTGATCTTTTTGGATAGAAAGTAAAATTCAAATTTGCTTTAAAACCTGAAATTGATATTGATAATGCTTTAGACCTATCTAATGATTTTCCAGCTAATATATTTGTTCATGAACCAAGGATGGATTTTTACCAATGTTTCACAGACAATTTTGAAGGTAATCCTAGTAGTGCCAAATTGTCAACTATTACCAATGACCTTAATATTCTCAATGATTCTTTGCCGAAATCAGGCATTGATGCGAAGATAAATACTACTAATAAGTGGGATAATAATAATATTCTTATTTATACCATTAGTAAGTGGATTATTATGGCTTCCTCAATAGAGAGGAAAAATAAGGAAAAAGCTCCTGCATAGGACTATTCTCGACACAAAAGGCTCCCAGCGGGACAACCTTTTAAAATGCATGAAGGCGCATCTTTTGGGGTAAATCCCAGGGGATCAACATCCCTTCAAGGGTATGTCCCTGCAACGGTGACATATTCTAGTGGTGATTTGGTAATTGCTTTACAGGAAGTTTTATCCAAATCCTTACAATTCCACAGTGGAACCTATTCTGAACTACCAGATTCTATCAAATTTATTCTTGATAACCTTCAAGCTACTTTTATTAGAAACAACCGTAATCTTTTTCAGTGAACTCTTAGAGCCCTTGAAATCCACCTTGTTAACCTTACTACTCAAAATGAGGCCTATATAAGCCACTATGATAACCTTGTTCCAGATATTGATCTTGCTTTAGAATACAATTTTGTTTTAGAAAATAACCTTGTTTTAATAAATAATCTTGTTTCAGAAAATGAGGCTCTTAGAAGCTATCTTGAAGCCTACATTAGTCAACTCTTTGGCAAAGAGGAAATCCATTCAATGGATAAAGAGACTATAATAGGATCTGATTATGCTAGATTTAGTCTTAAGACCCAATCTCTATTAAGAAGTGCTATTGCCAACTTGCCAACAAATATACAATTTTGTATTCTAGAAAGCAAGGCTATGTTTAGGCCTTTTGAACTATGGTTCAAATATTTCAAGAAACTTGTTACTGCTACTATTCCTGATCCAGATGAATTAGATGAAGGTGATAATGTATTTATTCAACTGGAATAGGAAGAACACTTTGGGAGTACTCTCAGAGTGTATGAAAAGAAACATTCATTTCCTGGTCTTTTGATTAATTATGATGATGGTTCATATGTTGCTGATGAGTTAGATGATGATGATGATAGGGATCATAACTGGCTTTCCCAAATGTTTGAATATGGCTTTATCAGGTTCATAAAATTAACAAGCCATTATCAAGCCAGTCAGCTTTCACAAATTATTCAGGATGCTATTAAAAGATTTACAAGTCCTTTTGTTTCCATCAGATGTTGGAGTACTCTGCCAAAATGGGAAATAGATAACTAGATGAATGTCTAGCCGTCAAAGCATCTTGTTCTCATTAATGGTCACACTCACCAAGGGCAATGGTTTAAAGGAAATTCTCAATTGTCCTTTAATGATCCTTATGCTCTTGCGGAATGTTGGAGAAATTATTTTAATAATCAAATTATTGAAGTTTCTAAGAATCTATGGATAGATTTTCATTTCATAGGAAGCACAGACATAATTTATGTTTTTGGTCCTAGGCCATATGCTGATGCCATTGCTCATTTGCGAATAACTGATCATTGTAATTCAAGAACTCTTCTCATCCCAGGGAAAAGACCAGTGTTTGAGCCAATTTTATATTGTGAATTCTGTAATCAATTTGCTATTTACCATGATCATCCATGTGATTCTCCACAAGGTCCTTTTGATCCGTTTGATGGTTATCCATCCGATGCTCCTTCTACTGATTAAGTGTGTGGTCCTCTGATTATAGTTACTACTGTTCTCATTGATAATATTACTCCCACAGTCAGAAACTGTTTGGTCAAGATACTCTCGATCCCTTGCAGATGACTAATGATTGATTTCTCTATTTGTCTAGCCTGCACAATGGCTAAGAATGTTGCAATATTCAAAAAAATGCTACAATGTCTACTCCTTGGTGAAGCTCTACCACCACTATTCCACTACATGCGGAAATGATGATATTCAAAGAAGTTGCTTTTGGCTTTTTGTCAGAGATTCTTCTGGTCTTATGCCCATGCCAAAGCCTCAATTGCTGAAGATTTTAGGTCATAAAGTTCCTACACCACTATGCTTCTGAAGATTCCCAATAATGGTGCACACTTGGTTTCCTTTGGCACTAAAGGACAACAATGATGAAGTCTAGACCCTTGAATTGAAGGCTTCTAAACTCTACGTATCCTCCTCATGATTCCTAAAAAATTTGAGTGGCAAAATTCACTTTTACTATTCATCTGTCACTATTCACCTGTTACTATTCATGACATTGTTCACTCCGAATTTTTGAAAATTTTACCTATGTAAAGGGGGCTATCCCTTAAGTTTGGAGCAGAATTTTTTGATAGAATTTTCCTTAGAGAGATTTTTCTTTCCTTAGAAGCCTTCTTTGAGAGAGAATTCCCTGTTCTTACAACTACTATTTCCCTACAAGCCTTGTAACTATTAACCTGTATTGTTGAGATCTTGTATTTACTACTACTACTGTAAGTGTTTTGTTCTGTTTTCAATAACAAGTATTTTTAGTTTTTAGTTCATTATACTACTTGTTGCTACCACCACCTTGGATGGATTACCGCCATCTCGGACGGATTACCACCATCTCAGACGGTTCTAAATTGCTTTCATTTACTTTGAATTATTTTGATATATACTACTTGGCTGGTTCTACTGCCTTATTATTATCATTATATTGCTTACATTTACTTTCAACATATATTACACTGTGCTTCCTTCCCTTCAGCTGTGCGTCACCTTCCCTCCATTTTGGTATCAGAGCCATTCTTTTCTGGCCAATGATAATGTTGTTGTGTCTTTATCTCTTGTTTGTGCTTACCTGAAACTTTGGTCTTTGTTGTTGTGTTTCCTTCTTACCGTCGTTGGTGCCACCCTAAACGTAAAGTGAATTCCCAAAACTTGACTGTAAGGCCCGTTTGAGCCAAGAGAGGGCGTGTAGGGCATGTGTGTGGTATAGGGTTGCTTAGGGTATATGTTATGAAATGCAACGGTTGTGAGAAAAACATAATAATTGAGTGTTAAAACTAGGATAGTATGGATAAGTTATGGAGATTTAACTCCTCTGTCAGCTCTAGGACTGGTTATCTTCTTGATATTATAAATGAAGAAGATCACACTTTTGAAGATCATGAGCTTCCTAGTTTCCAGAAATGGAACATTCGCAAAGTTGATACTAGAACTATTCATAAAACTAGTTGGGCTGAAACTACTTTTCATCCCGTTTACAAAGTTAGAACTGTTGAACAAATATTTTCTATTTCAAAAACTCATGAAAATGTTGCTTATTTTCTAAAAGAAATAGTAATGATTTCATTGCTAAAAAACTCAGTTATTTGCATATTGGCATGGTTCAAGTTGCTATTAAACCACTTACTAGAAAAGGAATAAATGCTTCTATTCTCATGTGTTTGAGAGATGCTAGATTTAAGCACTTTAAAGATAGCATTCTTGGTATGATTACTGCTTCTTTGTATGATGGTCCTGTTTATTTCAACTGTTATCCTGATATTACTCTTGCTTTGGATGATCCTAATATTGTTAAAGCTTTGACTTTGAATATTGCTTCATCTGGTTATCACATGGATGAATGTAGTAAACCTTTTGCTTTGATTTATCATATTTATTACACACTTTTGGGTACTCAGTTAAATCCTGGTTCTAGGAATCATAGAGAACCTTCTGGTAAAATATTGTTAATCACATGTTCAACTCCTGATGCTAAAGTTCAAGTTCCAAAAGTGATTCAATGGCAAGACGTTAAGCTTCCCACTGAATGGTTGTTGGAACAAGAATCCCCTATTGCTAAACCTGTTTTTGATAAGCTAGATCTCACAAATATTCAACAATATCATGATGGTACTATTAAAATAAGTTTTCAAAACAATCAATCCTTAAGGATCAACGAAGGAAGACATTCCTTTGTTGGATCTGAAAGTATTTCAAAAAGAGATCAAGATCTCAATGATTTTCTGCAAAAGAATCTTGGAAAACCCACTGATTTAAAGTTAAAAGGTGTTTCAAGTGATAAATCTCAAATCAGCGCTATTTTCTATTCAGCTAAAGTTGAACCTTCTTCTCTATATGGCAGATCTGCTAATGAGGAAGAAGATGACACTAAATTTGTTTGTCCATCTGATTATGATTTTCCTCCTATTGAAAATCCTGCTTACCAAAACCAATTAAGAGTTTTAAATGTTTTGGATAAAAACTTTGAACTTGATCTGGTTCCCCTATATGATGAATTCATGCTTGTTAAAAACAAAAATAAAAGAAAACATTTCCAAAATAATTTTGCTCAGTCTAAAAAAGATTGTGTTAAAAGGAAATGGTTAGAAAAAATGACTCAATTGAAAAAAAATATTTTGTTCTTTCATTTTCTCGAAAATTATTATGTTTCAAACGGGGAAGTTTCAAAAAATCATTTGAATGTGATAAAGAAATCAAATTTTGTCAAAGATGATAAAACCACTGTTAGGTCTAGTCATCCGCCTCTTGAGACAATTTTGATAAAAACTAATAAAACTGATGTTTAAGCTTCCCCTTTTAAAATTGCTGATAATCAAACTCTCTTTGTTAGTCTTACTGAACAAAACAATTTTACTAATGAATCTTTGCATGTTATTGGTCAACAGCATGACCACATTGAAGAAAAAATTGTTGAAAAACTGTTCCTATTGAAAGATTTACTTCTGTTGAAAAACCTGTTTCTGTCAAAACTGAGAAGCCTTTGATTAATTTACCTAGTCATGATAATAAATTTAAGTTTAAAACCTCCCAATCTAAAACTCTTGAAATTATTGAAAAAATGCTGGCTAAATTAAAAGTTAAAACTGAGGGTACTTCTACATGTACTCATGCTGCTTGCACTATTTCAAGAAATGAAAAAAAAAATTGATTCTTGATGAAAACACAGATTCTAACATTGTTTCTTCTGTTTCTGCAAAAAAGGTTTTTGAGGATGATTTACTAGAAATTAATAGATTTGTTGGAAATTCCAAACCCATGTTTCTTAAAAAAATTGGTATTCAAAACCTACTCCTCCTGATATGCAGTTTGAAAAAAGACCTATTCAAACTTAGTTTTCTGTTTTTGCTGACAAAATTTATGAATGGAATATTGATGGTTTTTCTGAACAAGAAATTATTAATAAAATGAGACATATGTCTATGGTTGGTATTGCTTACCAAAACAATCATGATTTTGACCAACCTAAAATTTTTGATTTACTTGCTACTGGTTTTTCTTGTACTCTTCGGGGATGGCGGGATTCATATCTCACAGAAGAATCCAGAGACTCTATTAAACATGCTGTCAAAAGGAATGATGAAGGTTTGCCTATTTTTGATGAACGTATTGGTCGAGGTATTCCTGATGGTGTCAATACCTTGATTTATACTATTATCAAACATTTTGTTGGTACTCCATCTAATGTTTCGTCTCAAATTTCTGGTTTGCTAAATAATTTGAGTTGTCCTACTATGTCTGATTACAGATGGTATCAAGATGTTTTCCTTTAAAACATAATGCAGCAGAAAGATTGTTACAAGCCTTATTGGAAAGAAAAGTTTATTGATGGTCTACCTCCTATCTTTGCTCATAAGGTAAAACAAGAATTAATTGGTAAAAATGATTCCATTGATTATGATAATTTAACTTATGGTGATATTTTGAGCACTATTAAAAAACTTGGTATTAACATGTGCAATGATGAAAAACTATTAAAACACCAATTAAAGAATAAAAGAAAAGCTAAATATGAAATGGGTAATTTTTGCAAATAATATGGTTTACCCCCCATTGCACCTTCCAGGAAAAAGGGTAAAAAACATGATAAAAGTTTTGAAAATTATAGTCATAAAAAATATAAAAAATACAAACTAATTTTAATGATTTTTATGCTAAAAAGAAAAATGCTTCTAAAAAATATGATCAACAAAGATCAGGTAAAGGTAAATGTTTCAACTATGGAAAACCAGTACACTTTAGTAAAGATTGTAAACAAAAACCTGGTAAGTTTAAAAACAAGTTTAACATGTTAAATATTAATGATAATGATCAAGAAGAATTATTCAGAATCCTTGAATCGAACAATTCGTCTCATTCCTTGGAAGATGATTTTTCTTCTTCATCTAATTCTTGCTATCATTCTGCTAATGATTCTTTTGATTCTAGTAATGTTAAAATTTGTTGTAGAGGTTCCTGTTGCAATATTATTAAATCAATTAATAATCTCACTAAAGGTGAAGAAAATGAAAGTTTATTGGTTAAATTGATTGGTCAAATTGAAAACCCTGATTTACAAAAAGAATATTTGGACAAGTTTAAGAAAAATTTGATAAAATATGAAACTAGTAAAAAACTTAAATCAACGATAAGTTTTGAAGAAACTTTGTAAAGATTTAATAAAAAGAAATCCAAAGATTTGACTGTTAATGATTTACAACTAGAAATTAATATTGTTAAACAATAAATAAGTGAATTAAAACATGAATTTAAAAGCATTAAAAATGATAATAATAATCTTAAACAAGAATTGGTATTGTTAAAATCGATAAAAACATTGGTCAAAGTAAGTCTTATAATGAACAAGATGAGAACAAGGATGGAGAAGAATCCAGTCAACAGGCTCTTCTTTTTGATAAAGGTATCACTGTTGATTCTCAACTTACTCTTGTTAACAAAATACTTCCCCCGAAATGGTTCACAAAAGTTAAAATTGTTGTTTCTCAAGATTATCATTTCACTGTTATTGCTATGATTAATTCTGGTGCAGATATGAACTGTATCCAAGAAGGATTGATTCCTTCAAAATATTTTGAAAAATCAACTGAAAGATTGGTTTCTGCTAATGGTTCTCAAATGAAGATTAAATATGAATTGAACAATGCTCATGTTTGTCATGATAATGTCTGTTTCAAGATTCACTCTGTTCTGGTAAAAAATATGACTAATAAAGTGATTCTTGGTTTGCCATTTATAAATGCTTTGTATCCTTTTCTTGTTGAACAGGGTGGAATTACTACTGATCCTTTTGGACAGAAAGTAAAATTCAAATTTGCTTCGAAACCTGAAATTGATATTGATAATGCTTTAGACCTATCTTATTATTTTTTGGCTAATATATTTGTTCATGAACCAAGGATGGATTTTTACCAATGATTCACAGAGAATTTTGAAGGTAATCCTAGTAGTGCCAAATTGTCAACTATTACCAATGACCTTAATATTCTCAATGATTCTTTGCAGGAATCAGGCATTGATGCGAAGATAAATACCACTAATAAGTGGTATAATAATAATATTCCTATTTATACCACTAGTAAGTGGATTATTATGGCTTCCCCAATAGAGAGGAAAAACAAGGGAAAAGCTCTCGCACAGGGCTATTCTCAACACAAAAGGCTCCCAATGGGACAACCTTTTAAAATGCATGAAGGCGCATCTTCTGGGGTAAAACCTAGTGGATCAACATCCCTTCAAGGGTATGTCCCGGCAATGGTGACCTATTCCAGTGGCGATATGGTTATTGCTTTACAGGAAGTTTTATCCAAATCCTTACAATTCCACAATGGAACCTATTCTGAACTACCAGATTTTATCAAATTTATTCTTGATAACCTTCAAGCTGCTTTTATTAGAAACAATTGTCATCTTTTTGGAAGAACTCTCAGAGCCCTTGAAATCCACCTTGTTAACCTTACTACTCAAAATGAGGCCTGTATAAGCCACTATGATAACCTTGTTCCAAATAATGATCTTGCTTCAGAAAACAATTTTGTTTCAGAAAATAACCTTGTTTTAGTAAATAACCTTGTTTCAGAAAATGAGGCTCTTAGAAGCCGTCTTGAAGCCTACATTAGTCAACTCTTTTGCAAAGAGGAAATCCATTCAATGGATAAGTAGACTATAATGGGCACTAATTATGCTAGATTGAGTCTTAAGACCCAATCTCTGTTAAGAAGTTTTGTTGCCAACTTGCCAACAGATATACAATTTTGTATTCTGGAAAGCAAGGCTATGTTTAGGTCTTTCGACCTATGATTCAAATATTTCAAAAAACTTGTTACTGTTTCTCTACAAGCCTTGTAACTATTAACTTGTACTGTTGAGGTCTTGTATTTACTACTACTACTGTAAGTGTTTTGTTCTATTTTCAATAACAAGTATTTTCAGTTTTCTGTTCATTATACTACTTGTTGCTACCGCTACCTTGGACGGATTACCGCCATCCTAGACGGTTCTAAATTGCTTTCATTTACTTTGAATTATTTTGATATATACTGCTTAACTGGTTCTACCGCCTTATTATTATATATATATATATATATATATGTAATTCACCTATATATATATATCGATCTTTTTGTCAATGCATTTAAACTTTTAGCCTCTCTCTCTCTCTCTCTCTCTCTCTCTCTCTCTCTCTCTCTCTTTAAGAGTATAGACCTTTCTTATCTTCGCTCTTTATTAATTAACAGCCAGTTAAGCTATGATAGGACTACGTCCTCTTTGTGCATGCATTGACTAGACGAGGTTGAAAACTAATATTGACGGCTAAAAACTATAGGGCTAAATCAACCTAAAATAAAGGGCACTTTAGAGCATTCTCATCCGGATTCCAAAACAGTTATATTTTACATCCTCAAAACCTACTTTATCTATTTTACCATCTCATTTTACAACTCACCCAACATGCCAGTTTCTATTTTTATATACAACTCATTGAAATAATATAAACTACACAAATATAAAAAAATTATATTTCTCTCCCTTCTCTCTGTTCTACCTAATAAATGTTCTCATTGCTACCCGCCAACATCAACCGCATTGCATACGTCTGCACCACCGCTACAACCCCAACACCACCAATTTAAACCCAACCCATAGCACCAGTACTACAATCAACCTTGAACCACCGAACTTGAAACCAACCTACCGCCACCCAGCACCACCAAAACAATTCAACCCACAACCACCGTGACCCACACCTCAACCACACCGTGATCCACCATGACCCACACCTCAACCACTACTATGAACCACACCTCAACTACAATCATGAACCACACCGTGACCCACTGTGACCCACACCATGAACCATCGAACTTGAAAACCAGCCCACACCATATACCCAGCAACCACCGTGAACACAAACCTCGACCACAACCCATTCCCACCACCACCACCACCACTGAAGAGCATGATTGTGAGCAAAACCCATCACCAAAAAAAAAAAAAAAAAAAAACGCACGGCGAGCAGATGCTAACCCACTACGAGCAAAACCCAAACCCATGACGACAAACCTCACTGTAAGCACACCCCGATTTCATTCAACCACCCAAACACAACCCAATCTCCACCCAAACGCCGACCCAAACACCACCCAATCGCCACTCCAAAGGCCAACCCAAACCCCACCCAAATTTGACCCAAACGCCGACCAAACTTGTATTATAGTGAGCAAACTAGAATTTAAAAGGGAAAAAAAAAAGAAAAAAAAAAAAAAGAAAAGAAAGAAAGAAAGAAAGAAAGAAGGAATCTGGAGATGTAGAGAGTGAGAGGGGTTGAGGGAAAAGAGGGAAGGGAGAAGTGAGAAAGAAAGTGCAGAGAACAAAGAGGAGAGAGAAAAAAAGTGAGAGAGAGAGAGAGAGAGAGAGAGAGAGAGAGAGAAAGACTAAAATATACTTTTTTTTTTTTTTTTTGCATCTAATGAATAGTGAGGTTGTGTATACACAACCTCACTGTTCTTGGATGTTAAGAACTTTTGCATATACACACTCGGTTGGAGCGTGTTTTTAAGGGATTGGTGGCTAAAATAGCAACTCGGAGGTTTTTACGCCCCCATTGCTAGTGTTCTAACCCCGTAAAGTAAAGAGGTTTTTGCAACTACAACAGCAATACCAATCATGTTGCCATCATAAATTTATAAACAATTGTGCAAATGGAAACTGACAGTTGGCAACGACTAAAAAGTGACTCATTTTCCCTAGGGGAAATCATTTAGGGAGATAAAAGAAAAATTAAAATCTATAGGATAAAATAAAGTGATATATGAGGTTTAAGATAATGCTAGTTAAGTTCAAAATTTTCCAAAAGTGATTAACTTGGTCCCTAATTATTGTGAGAAATAGAAGAAAAATCAGTAATAGTTTAAAAATCAAGTTGAATTTAGAGAACAATATTGTCAATTTAAAAAAAATTTAGACCTAAGTAGCATTAGCCCAAATCTCAAAAGAATTATAACTGTATTTTATCCTAATCTATAACAAACAACAAGAACATTCCCATAAATAAAATGCTATTATTTGTTAAAATGGTTTAATCAAACCGATAATGTAGCAGCTGATGGTATGTCTAGCTTGTGGATGGGTTGGCAAAACAATAAAAGATTTTTGAACAGTGTAGTGTTGGGCCATCAATGCTTCAATAATAAAATCATATTTACCAAGTTGGAAAATTGAGCAGTGAAATGTTATGAGACTAGTTTAGCTCCTGTTTTAAGATTTTTTTTTTTTTTTTTTTTTTTTTTTTGCGATTTTCTTGCTTGAATAGCTAGTGAAGGCCAATAGTGGGGATTAATGACCACTGAAGTGTGTGTGTGTGTGTGTGAGAAAAGAGATGGTGGTCCTACTCTCTGTAGGTGCGTTGCTTGCATTACTTGTCACTTGTAGTGCTGGTGTGTTGGGGGTACGTGTAAAGCGTATGGAGTCATCACTAATTATTGGGATTTTTTAAAGGTGTGATTAGTTTCCTAATATTGATACCCCAATTTTGATCAAGTAGGGTGAATTGACTACCTCTAATGGCTATGTGCTAGAAGTGTTCGAGTGTAGTCTCCATTCAAGCTTCATGCATATATGAGGGTGCAAATTATAATTTGAGGGCAGGTACCTAATCTTTGTAGTCACCTCCATTCATTGGGATTTTCAATTGAGATTGTTCACTTAGGTCTATTTGAGTTTAATAATCTAGTTTGATAGGAAGTCTAGTGCTTCTAAACTAAACAACGATTCAAAAAAATCATGTCTTGAACTAGAATGTTGTGAGGACATGTGCCCTTTAAATCCTATTGTATGATACTATGTATGGCATTATGTTATGATTAATAATGTTGTTTTATTATTATCTAAAATAATGGTAACATGAATATTTGGACATCATCATATAGCACATGAGATGCATAGTATGTGATTTATGTGATCTAATCACAGAAGATATAAATCACAAGTTTTTTGTAAATTCAAAATTTTAATTCGTAGTCGGTTATGAAATTGAGCATTTCGTCTGCAAAGATTTTAATATATCAACTAAGATGATTTGTTTTGATCATGGAAGTGGAAACTTCTAGTTGATATGTTTTAAGTGTTAAAAAAAATTGAACTGGACTGCTATGAGATTTATTATTCTACTAACGACTGTCAAATGAATAATAAATCTCACGACTTCTATTTACATTAACTCTCAGTCCTGAGAGAATAATGAACCTAATCATGAAGTGTAGGTTGCTTTGATATATCAGAAGTGAGATCTAAAGTCATGATCAAAACCTCAGTATGTTGGGTAGCCACATTTAATGTTGAAAGAACATATATTCTCAAGATGAAATTCATAATCTCTTAACAGAGATATGAAATAATCCCTTGAGATAAGTTTAATGGGTTTTGTTATTCAGAGTGTTAGGCCTAACCACTTTAGTAAGAATTTACTAAAGAATATATTTATGAAATTGGATTTCATAAATATATGATGAATAACTTAAAGAATTAAACCAGGTACTCAAGGATTAAGATGTAGTAATCTTCAAAGTGGTAGTCAACATTCGTGACTTTGTATTACTACGAATATTTTAATGAAAGGGTTGAATGTATAATAAAATCTTGGAATATAATTTATTAATAAGGCCTAGAGTGTAATTATATTTATATAGTGACATTAAATATAATTAATGGTAATTTTGGGCTTGTCAAGAGTTGATAGAAAGGCTCAAAACCCATTGGAGCTAGTGTTTTATTTGTCCCTTTTGGTCCCACTCCAAGCCACATACTAAAGCCCAATTGGAAAGGCCCAAAAGGCTAACCCAATTAGATAATTAAATATATATAAGGAGAGAAACATACAGAATTTGGTAATATATGAGAAGGTATAAAAATGGCGTGTATGTGAGTGTAAGCCACTCTCTTATTCTCCTTTGAACACATACATGTAAACTGATTAAGAAACCACACTTCTTGGGTATAAGTGGAATTAGAGTGAAGATTAAAAGTGATCTCAAGTACTTCTAATCTTTGGTTTTGAATTTCACCACACCAAGGTACGCTCTCTTGTTCTTAAATTCTGAAATTTACATAGTACATTTTATCAATTGCGAATGAAGTAGATTTGTTAATTTCCCACTGCGTATGTTTTGTATGCGATACAAACTATGTTTTTCCTACAAATATTTAATTCAGAAGTTTGATTACAAGTGAAAAAAGGTTTTACACACCCCACGATGAATGTCTCACAGTGGTACTCTATTTTGATTTGTTACTAGGTTTTTTCCATTGATTGATAAAAGTGGCTAATGACATTAACTTTCAGGGGAAAATGTTTTTTAGTTTTAGAAAACTATTTTGAAAACCGTGTGTGGCCTCGACACATGCTTTGGTAGCAAACAAGAATTCTCACAAGATTTCTACGGTGAAAATTGGTAGCATTTCACCTTTTTTATGGAGAAAATTTTGCGTAGTTCCGCGCCTAGTGCATCACAATGCACCTTACATGATCCTCACCAAACTTCCATGGTGAAAATCTAGAAATATTTCACCTTATTCTCATGGCAAAAATCTGACAAAGTTTTGCTTTTGGTTCATTAGGGTGTTCTAGTAGAGTTTCACCTTTATTTGTATGCCATGTACAAGCACTACACCACCCTTGGTGCACTAACGTGCACCAGTGACTTTTTATGTGGTGCATTTCAAACACAAGGAATCCATGTATTATGCATTGTTAGGTTCTAAGACTTTTGGAACTAATGTATTAGAACTTCAATTTGTATATGTTGGCAAACCATGATCAAAACATTTAGTTTAGGTTTAAACTTGCTCAAAGTTTGGTTTAAATTAAGTTTGGAATTAAGTAATTGCAGGAAATTACTATTCATTTTTTGCAAGGCTCGATCGATCGAAAATTAGATTCAATCGATCAAAAGTTGTAGATCAGCAAAAATCAACAAACGTAAAAAGGCCATAACTTATCCGTTTAAAACCCAAATTGCGATCCATTTTTTCAAGTATTTTAAGGACATCATAAGCTAACCCTAGGTGGGGATTTCAAGGCTTTTCAGAGGGATTAGAGTGCATCTTGTGCCTCTTTTGTAGATCTAGGGTTTTGTACCCAAAAGCTCTCTAATGTCTTCTACTGGTGTTATTCCTTAAAGAATCTCAATATCTGGTGTTGTAAAAGTTGCTGCATACAAGATCAACGTTTAAGGAGATACAAAACATTTGAGTGGAGTCTCAAAGTCTCAAGCAGATGAGCTTGTGTTGTTGCAAAGGCTAAGGAAAGAAGTAGTCCATAGACTCAAAGTTATCATGGGGTCATGGTAATAAGTTTTCTACTCGAGGTAGCAATAGAATGTTAGTGTTCTAAGTTCTATTGTACAAACTTCAATTCTTTCATAGTGGATTTGCTTTTTACCATGAGGATAGCTAGGTTAAATGCTCCCAAGGTGTTTTACCGGTTTGGTTTTCCTGGGTCATCATTTCATTGTGTTCTTTATATTTTTGCTACTTTGCATGATATGATTGTTTTGTTTTAACCTAGATTTGAGTAATAAACCTACGTATTCACTTGGTTAATTAATTAGGTTAAAAAATCTAGCTTACAGGGATCTAAAAACATACATACACGTGTCTACAGTATATGCCTTGAACGCATATACATCCTAAGGTTAGGAAAACATGCCCAAGGAATTTCACTCCCAAACATGTGTTTTAATCATTCAAAAGAGTACTTCTTGCCCTAGTTCACACATACATCATACACATATCATATATAGGGATGGAATCCAGATTCAAACTTGGGCAGGGGTAAGGGGACAAAGTCCTTAGTTTAAGGATTTTTAAAAATTGAGATATCCACGTTAGAGTTAGGCAACGTAGCATCATAGTATTAATTTTTGAATTATTTGTATTTTTTTTTTCTATTCAAAATATTAAATATTGTAGATAACCTTTTAATAATTTACAAATCAAATAAAATATCAAATTTATTACTACAAAAAAAAAAAAAAATAGTGGTTCTCATTTTTTTGGTCCCATTAGGGTTGAAACAATAACCTAATTGATGACGTCATAAAGAGTATAACATCTTTATTCTTTTTACATTAAATTTTTTAGAAATAATCAATTTGTTTATTCTTTTTCACATTATTCAATGCACAAACCTTTATAATGCTATATATATATATATATATATAAATTAATAGGCAAAACTTAGAAAAATTTCAATTAGAATCTAATTTTCCGCCATGTGTCTAAATTTATGTGGAGACCACACAATAATTATCCACTTAAGTTTGTCCTATGTGTCCACTTAAGTTTTTTAATTTTTGTGCCAAATGAATTAATGAGTGCAAAATACTAAAAATCTAATATTAATGAACTATAATTAAAAAAAAAAAAAAAAACCAATCATATATACTCAATAAAAATCACCACATAATAAAGATCATCACATGTTCTATCTTATTAAAAATTAGAAAAAAAAAATGATTACAAGTAGTATTAATGGTAAGAATTTTAATATGTGACTAATTACGTTTACTTTAAAAAAAATAATTTGATTAATTATTTATATTTTTATGATAAAAATTGTGTTTAATTTTAAATGTATTTATACGTATGCATGTGTTATATACTATTTTTTTTAAATAATTTGACTAATTATTTATAATTTTATAATAAAAATTGTGTTTAATTTTAAATGCATCTATGTGTTTGCATGGGTTACATGTTAGTATATATAATACACACATATATTCATACAAGAATACTAATACCTATAGTTCAAAATTTAAACCCATGTCAATACCACTAAATCAATATAACCACTAAAATAATGGCTAATTAAGAGCATTCAAAGCAAGGCTATTAAAAAATATTGCTTTAAGCAACTTAAAATATTACTTTATATATTTTAACATCCCACTCTATAATACATTGAATATCAAATGTTTTATTTTAACATTCAACACATTAAAATAATATAAGGACACAATAAAATAATATATCTAATACAATAAATAAGAATCATAACCATCAACACATTAAAATACTATTTTTTAACACCTCACATTATTATTATTATTATTATTATTATTTGGTTTTGAGTGTAATGTAGCTCACTATAGCCCAAACTCTTTTTCTTTTTTTTCCTTTTTTCTTTTTTTTATTTTTTTTATTTTTTATTTTATTTTTTTTTTAAGTTTACCTTCTTTGTTGTAGAAACATTTTTAGGAAATTGGTTGCTAAATTGACTTTTAGTCAATTTAGCAACCTTATTGGAGATGCTTTAACAGTGATGCATAAATATTCTGTAAAGCAAAATGGTGAGACATTAATATCTCTTGGTAAAGAGTTGAGATCTTTTCAATTTTTTTATTTTTATTTTTTTGTAAACCTTTACAAAAGTTGCAAGTTGGAACAAATAAACTAATAAATATGATAGCTTTCAAAGTTCAAACCATGAAATGATAATGGGCAAGTTCAAACCATCGAGTTTGACTATAAATTCCAAATCATTAAAAGAAAGAAAAAAAAAATCAATCCATAGTTAATAAGAATAAAATTAAAAGAAAATAAATTAATGTAAAAGGCGTAAAAATATATGGCGATATACCTACAAAGTTGTATTGGTGTCTTAATGACTTGAATATTTTTTTAAAATTATGTAGAATTCAACTTTTCTTTCTCTATTCTTTTAAGTATGAAAGAGACAATAGAAAAAAAAGGGACTATTGCGGTGGGCCAAAACCGCCGCAAAAGCCTAAAAAACGGCCGCTAAAGGTCCATTTGGCATATTGCGGCAAGGGCTATTGCGACGGTTCCACCCGCCAGCCTTGCGCTGCCACAATAGCTCTAGTGCGGTGGTAACAAAAACCGCCGCAATAGATTGACCATTTAGTGGCGCTTTTGGCCTATTGTGGCGAGCAGAAAAACGCCACCAAATGAGGTTACCATTCGAGTCAATTGACCTTTTAGCGGCGGTAACACCTGCCGCTATATGTGTGAGGCTTTAGCGGCGGGCCAAAAACGCCACTATATTCCTCCAATTATATCATAATTTTAGTCCTTCAGTGGCGATTTTAGCCCGCCGCTATAGGTTTTTTTTTTTCCCTTCCTAGGTTCTAAAACCACATTTCTATTACAAATAACCTGTAACAATTTTAGCTCCACTAAGACAATACCACAAATGTAACTAGATAACACCACAAATGTCTCCAAACTAACATTATATTAACATAGAAATATATTATCAAATACATAACTTTCTCTATAACCATTATCATAAAATTAACAAAAGAAAGATGGGGTCCTTTGTACACTTGCAAAATATTTTTCAACACTGGCAAAAAATGTGTTTAGAGTTCAAATGTGGTTCTTTGTACACAGAATGTCCTCAACATAAAATTTATAAATTGCCTGGTTGATAGGACGCAGCTAATGATTTTTGGAAAGTTGGGGATTGTAGGATTGAAGGAACGTCCTACATACAAAAAAAAAAAAAAAAAAAAAAAAAAAAAAAAAAAAGGCAATAATTAGGACACAACATTGAAACCAATACAATCAAAGTGATTACATAAAAAATAAAATAAAAACCAAGACAAAGAACTATACATGCATAAACAGTACTACAAAAGTATCAAACACAAGTGCCATGAAAATGAAATGTGATAGAGCAAGTCCTTCAAATACAAGTGAAAGAACCCAGACATGTGCAAGTGCAGTGCAGTGCAGCCAAGTACTTGATGCCATCAACAATTAATTAAAAGTAAATGTAACTTAATTAAAAGTAATTTTATTCCTAATGGAATTAACTGAATCAAAGTTCTTGGTGGGAATTTGGGTTTATTGTTTCAAAGCTCAAACCACTGACTCCGTAGCAACCAAAATTTAAACCATCATCACAAAATAACAAATACGCAGCAACAAAAAAATCAACATAAGTATGTGTCCAACTAAGAGTTTTTCAGCATAAAATATCAATCCCATCATCATTTAAGTATTCCAATTGCATTTTCATACTCCTAGTCCAATGATCTATATATAGATAAGATCAATGAAGAAAAAAGAAATCCTTCACCATTACATAACAACCAAAAAAAGCAAGCCAGCATCACACACTAACAAAAAGCCATCCAAAATTTTACTAAAGTATGCATCAAAGTATCAAACTATATATTTGTTTTTAAAAGTATAACTTATCAAATCCATCATTGTGCTATCAATTATGTTTTCAACCATGACAACCAATCTCTACAACTCATCTTCAAACACATCATGCTACAAAATTGGCTCATTATCAAGCTTGTTATTTCCTACCAAATCAAAATTAAAACAAACAACAAAAATTAATAACAGTATCATACAAAGCTACCAAGCCAAAGGAAAAAGGCCTAGCATTTGGAGTTGCTAAGACTTTAAGATTTGGGAACTTTATAGAGAGCAGTCTCAAGGTATTCAAGTGGCAGTGATCATCAACTGCTTTAATCAAAGAACTTATTTATAAGAAAAACAGGAAACTTAAACCTAAAAGTACACTCACCATCAACTGCTTTAATCAAAGAACTCAAACTGCAAACATATTACACCAAAGAATTCTGTAACTTGAGAACTAACCATCTTGTAACCAAACTCCGATACCCACATTTAAAGATAGAAATCTTTATGCATACCAAAATAACCAATCAAAGGAATTAAACAAACATTAATGCCAACCTGACTGTATTGTGAAGTTATTTGTTGCATTTGTTGAAGCATGCGAGCCATTCTTTATTCCATCTCTTCAAATTGGCTAAGTCTTTCCTTCATTTTGTCAAAAGAGGACAATTTCTCCTGGAACTAGCGGGACTCGCAACTGGAACTAGTGGGTGGCTCGCAGGTGCAAGCTGCCAGATAAGAGTCACGTGCCAAGCATGCGGGAAGCTGAAGCGTTATGCCAGTTGGTGCACTATATGACAAAAGTCCCAGGCTGGCCAGGCAGTTAACTCGTGGCTGGAACTCGTATCTCAGACTAGTTGCGAGGCCAAGCTGCCAACCAGCCCTGTTTGGAAAAAACTGTCTCTTCATATTCCAAACACTCACCATTATATATAGACCCTTATACCCACCAAATGGAGAGAGCTTCCAGAGAGAATTTTGTGAGAGAAACCCTAGAGAAAAACAAGATTGATTCATCCACAATCTTTACCTTAGAGACTCTTCAAATTCCTCTACTTTCTTCCTCTCCATTGTTAAATCCTTGAAAGGTCCTTAGCCAAATCCTTTTCTCACCATACCCATATCCATGAGAAGGTTTATTTGGTGCTTTGGGAAGCAGTTAAGAAGGAACCAATATCCATTGGTTGATGCTATGGTTGATAGCAGAATCCGGTAAGCTAAAGAAGAAATAGGTTCGACGCAACCTCGTTGAAGCAAGAAGCTTGGAGGGCTTAGGTACATCGGGTAGATTAGGCTTGGAGGGTCTTCTGCTGTTCATATATCCCAACTACATTCTTTAGTGAATTATTTACTACTTGGAGGGCGGCAGAGAGGTTTTACGTCGAGGGCTTCGGTTTCCTCTTTGATAACATATCGTGTGTTGTCCGTGTGTTTGCATCTTCCTTCCCTTTATCTTTGCCTTATATTTACTGCTGTGGATGTGTTTATATTTGGCTTAGATTGTTTATCAATTTTGTGATTGGCTTATGTTCATGTTCTGCACATTAATTATTTGATAATAAGCTTGAATTGATATTTTGAAATTTGGGGTCTAAACGTTCAAGGGTGTTTCATACCCATTTTGAACATTCAAAATATAATGCTGCATGTAACTAATTATTATTAACAACAACAATACTTGTACAAAAGAAAAAAAGAAAAAAAAGAAAAAAAAAAAAGAAAGAAAGGGAAACAACAACAAAAATAGCCCTCCACTAATAATTCATTCGTCTATTAGACTATAAACCTAGAACCGTTAATTCATCTAAAATCTTACTTCTTTGAATCTTCTTTGAATCTAAAATGCATTTCCTCCCTTTTCTAGTAAGCTATCGATGATAAATAGAGTATAAACCCTTAAATCACACAATCCAGCAGATCAAACAAAAACATAATTGGATATTTGGGCTTCACCATGGTGGCATTTACACAACTGTCTTATTCTCTTATTTCAATTTTTTCCCTTTTCTGGCAGAATCCATGAGACAATTTCAGACTAAAGTACATTGTATCTAAATACCAATAACTAGCAAGAACTACATTCTAAAAATTTTCTATTTAATTAGTAAGCATATCAACCACACTAAATTAAAACATAGTTCAGCTTTAAAGAAACCCATATATAATCTTGCATTTAGCAAACAATAAATATATAAATAAATCAAAACACACAGATAAATAGTAACAGAACAATTATTGTTAAACTCCAAACTCCTAAATCAGCCCAACCAAACCTTAATCCAACAACATTATCTTACATGCCTGAAACCCATCATTAAAATTAATTAAAAAAAATACAATAAAGCCTTATCTATGAAAATTAACCAAGAAGGAACTGACTTTTACAGAGCAATCTAGAACCTTAAAAACTCCAAAAACTGAGACACAGAGAAAAAAAATCAACCTCACAAGATGAGTGTAGACAAATTATCTTAAACAGTGCATGCATGCAAAGAAATTTGAACCGAGCTAACTTCCCTCTAATTTTCCTTTCCTTTCTACCATTTTCTTAGCAACCAAACACAGACCAAGACAAAAAAAAAAATCAATTTCAAGCTCTCCATTTTTCTTTATTTTCCACTACATTGTCAGCAATGAAACACAAACCGAGACAATAATAATGCATTTGGACACATCTAACAACTCAAATCAAAAATAAAAAATAATCATTAACAATCAAACAAGAGTAGTAAAATACCCTAATCACATTAACAAACCAACACACATATGAAAATCACAAACCAATGCACAAATAAATAAAAATATATATATATATATATATATATAGAAAAAGTGTTCGAGACAACTTACAGAGAGAGCATTCGGTTTTTGGGAGTGAAATGAGGTGGCGGCGACGAGGTGGATTGGGGTTGCTAGGTGGCTCCAACGAGGTGGATTGGGGTTCCTAGGTGGCAGCCACTGAGTGTTTGGTGGTGGTGGTGGGGTTGTTGTGAAGGCGGCGGCAGTGGTGGGATTTTGGGTCTATGATTTAGAGATCGAGAAGAAGAGTGCGAGAAAGAGAGAGAGAACTACAGAGAGAGAGAGAGAGAGAGAGAGAGAGAGAGAGAGAGAGAGAGAAAGAGTTAAATAGTGTTTGAGTTGGGATTTTGGGTCTCTGAAGAGTTAGATAGAGATTCAATGAATAGTGTGTTTTGGGTCTCTAAAGAGTTAGAGAGACAGAGTGAAATGAGATAGAGAGATACAGTGTTTTTTTTTCAAAAATGAAAAGGCACTAAAAATGAAAAGCCAAAAAAAAAAAAAAAAAGAGGGAATATTTGGGGACAGGCGGGGAGTTAGAAGGTCTATAGCAGCAGTCTAACCTGCCGCTATAACTAAGAAACTGCGCCACAAAAAGGAGTCCCTATTGCAGCGGTCATATAAACGCCGCTACAGATCGCATATTGCGGCGTTTTTCTCTACTGCTGCTATAGTATCTACGCAAAATGATATATTTATTATGGCAAGTTTTTGGACCACCACAATATCTAATTTACTGCCGCTAAAACTCTATATTGCAGTGGTTTTATGTCCCACCGCTATAGGACGCTGCAAAAGACTATACCTATAGCGATGGTCCCAAAAAACACCGCAATAGACCATATGTACAATGGCAGTCCTAAAAAATGCTGCAATATAGCAGCAGTTTTTGCACCCACCGCAAAAAAAAAACCGCCGCAATAGTTCAGTTTTTTTGTAGTAAGAAAACGATTAATGTATAGCTCTAAGGTTTTAGACTTTTAGTGTTGGATATAAAAGTAAGTTATTTATTTATTTATTATTAGATAATTCGATGCTGAGGAGTGGACATTTGAAGTCCGTACATTTCCGAAAAAAAAAAAAAAAAAAGCATCCTGAATTGTCAATTGAGGTTAAGAATGGCAAAATCAACTCAAACCCATTTACCCACCCAAATAATTATTAATTGGGTCAAATGTGTATTAACCCAATTAAACCTAATTAACATGGGCATTAATTGGGTTTTAAATAGGTGCCCAATTAGACCAACTATGACCCGACATCGTCCAATTTCGTAACGAAAATTGTAGTGTAGCTAAGATTGTCATTCCCAAAAGAAAAGAAAAACAAGAATACATCAAAAGTACCCATAATATATAGAAATATATGATTGAAACTTAGGAAAAAGAAATTTTGGTAAACTTCAATATATAAAATCACTAGGCCATTAGGGATTGTCCACTAATATTGTTAACCATCCACTACCTATCCAATTTAGTACACAATCAGATAAGTAAACACATAAACTATCCAATTGGAAGATTTAGAAATATGATTCATTAATAAAACTCTCTTTGGTTGGTTATTCATCAATTGTTCCAACAATTTAGCCTAGAAAATAATAACTTTGCTAGAAGAACTCAAGAACATCGCATACCCTAGAGGCAATACTATGGCAAATGTAATATCTAACAAGATTACCACGTTTTACTAGAGAAATTATAAAACCCTATTCTAACAATAAGAAAATTCAATAATAGACTTATGAAAGAATTAGAAATCAAATATCAATCTAATAAAAGAATTATAAAAAGAGGACAATTGATTTCAATAATCAAAATGTGCAAAACATGCTTGGATTGAATAGTGTACAACTTACAACATTGGGGATTCACCCCTAACCCTAGCTTAGGTTCTTAAGCTTCCATAGAAAATAAAAACTCTTAAAAATTGATGAAAAATAAGGTTACCCAGCAACCAAAAACGTGGTTGCCCTTGTATCACTTTAATATTTATAACATTCAAAATCCTAAAACACAGTAAATTATTGAATACTCCGGGAGTACCATAAAAGCGTACTCTCCCCCCTCTCACATAACTGTGAGTCTTACTAATTAAATTTATGGTGGAATCCATAATTTATGTGAGAGGAGAAAGTACGCATTTATAGTACTTAGGGAGTACCTAATAATCTATATATATATATATATATATATAACCGAATCCTCTGCAGTTCCCACAATTTTCCATGTCAGCACAATATTTATAAAAAAAAAATTAAAAGAAAACTTTTCTGAAACCAAAAAAACGCAAAAAAAAATCTTTTCCAAAACCCGATAAATACAAAACCAGCCTTCTTTTTCCTCCAAAATGCAGACCCCTGCCGTTCCTCTCTCTTCTTTATTTCTCTACCCTTTCCTTCCCCAAAACCTAACATTGAAAATCAATCTTGCCAAAAAGCCATCCCTACATTGTCAGGTCCGAAATAGAAAGAAGGCATTACGGATCTTTTCATGGTGCTACTCACAAGGACCGATCTCCACCTTTGAGCGCTGACTACAGCCATCAAAGCTAGGCAGTTTGCATCAGATGGTTGAATTAGAACTTTGTTTTAGAAAATTAGGGTTCGTCTTCTTCTTCTTATTCTTCTTCTTCTTCTTATTTTTTGAGATTTTTGATCAAAATTGCATAAAGTTGATTTTTTTTTCATTATCAAACCTAGGGTTCGATTCGATTAATTAGCAAAAATCATTAGTTGAATTAAGAGTACATATCATTACATGTTTATAGAGATACATTCAACTACATGATAAGGTCGAGCTTTCTGCTTTGGGAATGGGTACAGTTTCTTCAAACTTTCTTTGTATTACATTTTCCTCTGTTTTATACCCAAACAAGAAAAAGATGTGTTTTTTTTTTCTTTTTTCTTTTTTTCCAATTGCTGAATAATTGAGGGAAAATAAAGAAAACACAAAATTTAATTGAATCTGATTTTCTTGTGCTATATATAATCAACTATGGGTTGAAGATTTCATGAATGATTAGCAATTGCAACCTTTTATAATGCCGTACGTACTCATTTTCTTACTTCTTGAGTTTTCTTCTTTATCCAAGATCAGTGAATTTTATATGTTTGACTATGTGCCTTATATTATTGTAATATATATTTGACTATGTGCTCCTAGGAATAGTTTTGATAGATTTATTAATTATTGAGCTATGAGGAAGAATGGACTTCACAAGAATAGGCTTCCAATAATTGATGGGAATTTGGAATTCTCATGGGAGTTTAGTTTTCCAAATAATAACACTATAGGTTCTCTTTTCTTTGCCTTTGCTTCACAACAAAACTGAGGATAGGGTAATCGTGGAACTTTTATAATTCACATTGTGCAACTTTGTATACTTTCTAATTTAGTGATTTTTCTCACCATCTATTTCAATTTTGTATTTTCTTTTTTTGGGTTAAGAATTATCATGCATGCCAAAATTCTTCACATATTTTATTTCATTACAGCAATCACTACAGTTGTCACAATCTCTGAGATTTTTGAAGAACAATGGACTGGCTACTAAGAAGAGTAAGAATCCCATTGTCCTAATGCTGATAATCATTCGATGTACATGATAATAGTGATGATTTTTGTTTACGGAATTGAACAGAAGTTTTGACATCTACTGTTGGCATGAAAGACGAGAACAAAGGTCATGGCGTTCAAAAGGCCAAGGTGGTTTTTTCTTTTTCTTTGGGGCAAGGGGTGGCATGCATTTGGGTATCTTGGTTCATTTTGTTAAATTTGCCTTAAAAAATTATGATTATTTCTGATCTCTTTCTTTTTGGCTTTTGACTTTCTATTCCCCTGAATTTAGATTGAAATTATGCTAGGAAAATCTGAGAATTTTGACTCTCTGATGACTACTGCTGTGACTACTGCTATGACTCTTGCTACGACTGAGCCTTCAACTGCCTATTTTTTTGGGTTTTATTTTGGGGGGGGGGGGGGGGGGGGGGAAGGGTGTGGTCATTGGGGAGCTAGAATGACCACTGTGTCAAGCTTTTGTTTTGAGAATCAAATGAAATACAATTTCTGCTCAGCCGCATAGTCTTATCTACAATTGATATATTTTTGCAATTAATTTCTCTTGGTTTGGTACTTTTTTACTTAGTCTTTTAGACATATAATTGATCTTTATAGATTGATTTATATTTGTATGGAGGGTTGTCCCTTTGCTAAACTCTAATGCTAACAAGTGCTGGCATGAAACTTGAGAAAGGGGCCAAGTCTTCTTGCCAAAAACTATGTTTTGCTAATTTTGCTAATTTCATTTTCTCTGTTGCTATGAGGTAGGAACACAAAGTGGAGGTCTCCAGAAGCAACTTTAATACCTAATTTCCATCTTCCAATGCGCAGTTTGGAAGTTAAAAATAGGTAAATTATCAAATGACATTTTCTCCATATAGATGCATTTTTCATACCAAATATGTAGGTTGTTGTGCCATCTGTATTGCCTTGTATTTAATGTTTTAAATGTCTAGTGTGTGAATGTGTATTGTACTTATAGTTTGTCAGAGCTACAACTGCTAATACTACTCCTGCTACTACTATTGCTAGAATGCAACCAAGTGTGTTATTCATAAATCATTGTTGTGTGGTACCCTTGCAACTTATTGAAGCATACAAATATATATGCATTATTTAATCACACATCCCTACATTGTGCAATGCTTGAATGAATTTTTTAGAAGTTTTCTACTTTTATTTGTTATTGGCCAGAATTTGTGACTTTTTAAAAATAAATGGCAAGTTTAGTAGGCACCCCCAAGGTTTTTTCCCTTTCAACTCACACCCTTTTAATTTTCATTATTAAATACCCATCTTTTCACATATTATCTGCATCCTTATTTATTTATTTATTTTGGGTTGTTTTTTGGTTTGGAGACCACATACATTTTGGCTTTTTTTTTTCCCCCTCTTGGATTTTTTTTTTTTTTTTTTTTTTGGTTTGGAAGACTGCACAAATTTTGACAACACTACCAAGCCACAAAGCCTTTGTGAACTGCACTTAGGCATGCCTTTAGTTTTGGTTTGGCATAAACTTGAAACAAATGCCATAGATTTGTGACTTTTGTATTCTTAATGTTTGAATAAAACCATATAGTACAATTTAAACATGTTTCACAAAAAGATAATACCTTTTTGTGTGTGAATAATCTATTTTGTTATTTATTTTTGAATTTCATGATGAAAACCAATGGAATACTTATTTTCATGAAGATTATAGACATATTGAACTTTTATAATAATTCAATAGTTGGGGTGGGGTTATTATGAAATTTATTGACATTAAGAGTGTTTGGTTATACATTGTAAATCTTTGATGAATTGGTATAATTTGGTGTTATACTTGATACTAATTTGGCACAAAATTAAGTAGCTTGAAGAAGTTGAGAAAAGAGAAGAACCTAAGAAAGGGAGGAAATAGATTCTTGAAAAGTATTGGATAAAGCTTGAAGATGTAAACACAATTGTATATTTATTCTATTTATTGGTTCTTTTGTAATACTTATTAAACCAAATGTAAGAGCACATTATGATTATTGTAATATATTACTTCATAATATTTGTATTTATCTCATTTTTAATGATTTTATGTGTAATATTTTGATATTTTCATCATAATTACATGTTTCATCTTATATTAGAGCCAATTTAGCTTTCAATAATTGAAATTAAAGAAATTTTTAAACTTGAACATGTTAACATTTGATTTAAAACAATCCCGTGCATCGCACGGGTTAGCAACTAGTTACCCCTAAAACACATGCTTCCCAAAAAGGAAAAAATAAAATGTCAATTCCCGTTTTTCAATAGTGGGTCAGCTTCCAGGTTGATTTTGGCCGTGAATACTGCAAATTATGAAGTTTGGTAAACTACAAAGTTTTACATCTTTAAGTCATCTTTCTGAGACCGCAAGAATCAAGTCAATCCGATATTGGAATAAAAGGATATGGCCAAAATACCAAAACTGGTCAGAATATTTTCATGCCAGGATTTTTTCCATCTTTGGCTCAAAAGAATTTCTCTCTTTCTTTTTATGTTTCCACACATCTTTGACTCATTAAATTCTTCAAAAGCCACTTCTCAACTGATCTTCACCATTGGATTCTCCTGGCTTCATGTTTGCATACTTAGCTCATTAGTTTAAATCTCCTACGAAAATATACATAATGAGTATATTTTAGAGAAAACTTGCAAACTCTCATATTTATGTGTAAGTGTGGGAATAAATACAAAATAGATGTGATGATGCATACTAAAACTAAAATAGTATTGTACTTTTAAGCTATTATTACCCCCCCAACCTGAACATTGCTAGTCTCTAGCAATTACAAAAATCATGAAGTCCACACTAACCCTTCCAAGCATAAACTAAAGGATACGAAAACAATAAAATAAAATAAATTCAAAAATATGATACGACTTTCGCTGGCAAATTCGGTTGCATTTAGCATATGCAACAAGCCTTAAAACCCCTAGGCGATTTCTAGTGGATGAGCTGTGTCTCGAGAGGTGGGGCACAAGCACCCGCGATGGGTCATCCTCCCGCTTTGCGAGGGGGAGTACACCTTGGCCCAGGGTGGAACATGGCGGAGGGTGTAAATGGAGTCGTCACCTAGATTAGGTCTAGGAACCATAAATATAGCGTCTGTAAGGTTGAATTTAATCAACCATCTTGTTGGCTTTATTCCGTGCCAATTTGCTTGTAATTTAAGCACTTAGTAACCCTGTATTTAAGTGGGATTCATGTTAGGGTAGTGTATGAAGAGAGTGTGAAGAAAAGCTCAAGTTTGTGCAAAGAAGCAGAGTTTCGCGGCTAGGACTCGCTACTGGCAAGCCGCAAACTGCAGGCACGTGAGAAGCACACAAGGGAGCTAAAGGGTCGCACCAGCTGTCGTACTACAGGAAAAAAGTTCCAGGCTGGCTAGGCTATTACGTTGCGACTTGAACTCGTATTCCAAACACACACCACTATATATAGACCCTTATACCCACTAAATTGAGAGAGCTTCCAGAGAGAATTTTGTGAGAGAAACCCTAGAGAAATATAAGATTGATTCATCCACAATCTTAACCTTAGAGACTCTACAAATTCCTCTACTCTCTTCCTCTCCATTGTCATACCCTTGAGAGGTCTTTAGCCAGATCCTTATCTCACCATACCCACGTCTGTGAGACGGTTTATTTGGTGCTTTTGGGAAGCAGTTAGGAAGGAACCAATATACATTGGTTGATGCTATGGTCTAGTAGCAAAATCCGGTAAGCTAAAGAAGAAATAGGTTCGGCGTAACCTCGTTGGAGCAAGAAGCTTGGAGGGCTTAGGTACTTGGGTAGATTAGGCTTGGAGGGTCTTCTATTGTTCATGTATCCCAACTATATTCTTTAGTGGATTATTTGACCACTTGGAGGGCGGCGGAGAGGTTTTACGCCGAGGGCTTCGGTTTCCTCTTCGATAACACATCGTGTATTATCCGTGTGTTTGCATCTTCCTTCCTTTATCTTTTCCTTATATTTAATGCTGTGAATGTGTTTATATTTGGCTTAGATTGTTTATCAATTCTGTTATAAGCTTGGTATCATGTTCCGCACATTAACTGTTTGATATAAAGCTTGAATTGGTAATTTTGTAACTGGGGTCTAAACGTTCAAGGGTGGTTTATATCCATATTGAACTTTCAATTGGTATCAGAGCGGGTACACTTGTTGAGGTGTAATCACCTAAGTGTGATCCCTGAACCCCTTTGAGATGGATAGGTCACAATCTTTTAATGTACCACCGTTCTTTAACTGTAATAATTATGCTTTTTGGAAAGTCCGTATGAAGGCGTTTTTGTGTTCTATTGATGATGCTGTGTGGGATGCAGTTGAAGTAGGATGGACAAGGCCAGAGGCTGCCAAGTCTACTTGGGATAAAGCTACTCTTGTGACGGCTAATGCAAATAGCAAGGCATTGAATGCTATTTTCTGTGGTGTCTCTCCAGAAGAATTTCACCAGATTTCACATATCACCATTGCTAAGGAAGCATGGGAAATTTTGGAAACTACCTATGAGGGTACCAAGAAAGTGAAGGACACCAAACTTCAAATGTTGACCACTCGCTTTGAGGAGCTAAAGATGAGTGAGGATGAGTCTTTTGATTCATTTTACAGTAAATTGAATGAGGTTGTTGTTGGTAAATTTAACTTGGAAGAAAAGACGGAGGACTCGAAAATTATAAGGAAGATCCTCCGGTCACTACCAGAAAGTTTCCGGGCCAAAGTTATAGCTATTGAAGAGAGCAAAGATCTTGACGACATTAAGGTTCAAGAGCTGGTTGGTTCTCTGCAGACTTATGAGTTGTCCCTGCCCACACAGAAGAAGAGTAAGTCACTTGCTATTAAGACAACTGATGAAAGAATGGTGTCTCATAACTCTTCGGAAGAGGATGCAGTAGACAAAGATGTGGCGTATCTTGTAAAGAACTTCCGGAAATTCTTAAAGCTCAAAAATAATGGGAAATTTGGTGACAAAGGAAAATTTCAGAGTGCCGGAAAAGAGAAGAAAGAGTTCAGAAGAAAAGAGGGTAGAGATTCCCAATCCTCACAAGGAATTACATGTTTCGAATGTAATGGACATGGGCATTTTAAAAAGGAATGTGCCAATTATTTGAAGTCGAAGGGAAAGGCCTATGCCACTACTTTAAGTGATTCAAACTCATCAAATTCTGACTCTGAGGATAGCTGTGATGGAGAAGGAAACTACTCTGCATTTATAGCTATTGAGCATGTTGAGTCCTCGGAGGATCTGAATTAACTTGTACAAGAACTTGGAGAACACAGTGATGATGAATCCTTAGGGATTGTTGAGGAATCAGATGCTGAAAAGGACAGAAATATAGCTAGTCTTCAAGAGAATTACACCTTACTTCTTGAGAGATCGAGAGAGTATACAAGGGTGGCAAAGGCACTGTGAAGAAGATGAAGAAAGCTGAGGAGGACTACAAAAGTCTCTTGGCTAGATATAAGGAGGCAAAGTGTGAAAGTGAGACATTAAATGGAGAGCTATCGGAAGCATATACCAAAGTAAGATTTCTTGAGCAAGAGGTGGTGCAAGCACAAGCCAAGATAGAAAGGGTCTCCACCAAGAAGCTAAAAGATGTTATTTCATCCCAAAAACATTTTTCAGACAAGTCCAGGTTGGGATATATTGGAGGGAGTAGCTCATCGGCCAAAGCTACCAAAGAAGTGAAATTTCTGAAGGCCATAGAGCCGATTGTGGAAGAGCCCAACCCTGAAAATGTTAAGGTTGAGAAGAAGAAAAAGCTGGCTGAGCAATAAGTGGGTAATAAGTTCTGAAATCAATCAGAAGCCAGATTTGAAGGTAGAGCAAGATCTCTCTCAAGACCACAACAGGGTCCTAGAACAGATTATGCGTGTCACTATTACGGATTGCAAGGACATACTAGACCCAACTGTCAAAAGCTGAAAGCAGACAACAATACAAGCGCACCTCGGTCATGAGGAAGAGGAAATGACAAGAGGTCTTAGGGTGATGAGCAACCAAGAAGTCAAAACCATGATCCAGGAATGATGGACGTGATGAAGATGATCGGTGCCTTCACCAATTGCCTGGAAAGCTTCAAACGAAAGTTTGAAAGTTCTAACTCTCGTACCCAATCTGTCAAGGATATCACCCCCAAACGCACGTGACGTGTGGGTGACGAAAGGTGCTCATGCATAAGCATTGCAACATGTCCATGCATTAATACTTCCCATATTTTGTGTATATGCTTGGTTGTTTTGTTTCTTGCAAGTTTAAGTTGAATTCTTTTTTGTTTGTGAGTTCTGGTTAAATTTTTTTCTGATTTTATTTTGATCAATCTTTACTTTTCTTGTGTCAAAAATTTAAAAATACATAAAAAGTAAAAAATCCAAAAAGTTCGATCAACTTTGTTGAGTTTTGTCTCAAATCATGTTTTGCCTTGTACCATTGTACTAATGGCTTTGTGCATCTACGAGCTTAGCATGTCTCTCATGCACTTATATCATTGTGGGAGAAATTTTGAAATCTATGTGACCGTTGTAAATAGATCTTCAACCTTATGGTTCTGTTGATCTTGAGACATGCATAGACTCATGCCTATATATCTTTCCACTCTTTATTTTTATTTTTTGCTTAAAAGAGCTCTCTAAATGTAAATCTCCAAAATGAAAAGAGATATAGAGCTGCAAAAGCTTGTCGCATATACTAGTATTTGACTAGGAAAAAGGGAAAGCGACCAAAATAAAAAATGTATAATGCCCACAAAGCCAAAGGCTATCTCATCAATTAAAATATCTAAAATTTCAGGCATCTATCTCACAATGAGATTTTCTTTGCCAAAAAAAAAAAAAAATGCAAATGTTATGTTGAATATGGAGCCAAATGAAAAGCTTTAAAGAATGTAATCAAGTTCTTGTGGGAGGTCATATATGCATGTTTCTATAATTGAGATAGGTCGCATTATGTAGTGCTAATTGTGTATGCCTTGATTGAATTGATCATTGAAGCTTCACATTGGACTAAGGACTATCTTATTTTTGATATACACACACAATACACAAGTCTATGTTCAATGAATGCCATATTCATTTGTGTGATTGTACTTGATTAAATGTGTTTTCACATGCTCAATCTTTGGTTGATCAAACACAAAAAGGTTTTTAAGTGTTTTTAGTTGTTTTTGAAAAGTATTTTGTTTTTACAAAAATATCAAAAATTTCAAAAATTGTTTCCCCTGTTTTGGTGACTAAGTCGCGGGTTATCCCAGTTGCAAGCCCCAGTTGCAAGCCCACTCAGAGATTTTTCGCGACTTACTGGCGAGTTAGTATCCCAGTCGTGAAAAAGGCTTAGAAAAATTTTTCAAAATTTGAGTTTTTGCATTTTTCACGGCTCAGTTTGGCGACTTGTTTACGGGTGGAAGGTCCAATCACGAGGTTACTCAGAGATTTTCGTGGCTCAGCTCACGACTCCCTCTCGGGTAGATCTTCCAGTCGCGAAAAACACTTACACTTAGAAGATTTGTCAAGAATCTTGTTTTCACAGTGTTTCGCGGCTTACCTTGGCGACTTAATGGCGAGTTGATCCAGTCGCGAAAAACGCATATTTTGCGCTTTTAAGTTTGATTTCAAAAACTTTTTAGTTTTTCCCTCAAAATCAAGTGACTGTTCATTGCCTTCTCAACTTTTCTCTCTAAAACACTTCGTGTTCTCTCTTGGGAAATCTTCATTTCTGCACCATTCTTCACGAAAAGGTATGGTTTTTCTTGTTTCCACTTCATATTTCATGATTTTACTGTTATTTTCTTGAATCTGTGAGTGGTATTGATGCCATTACGTTTTGAGAAAAAGCATGTTCGTTCATGTCTTTGTTTCATTCTGATTGAGAGTTATTTGGTTGAGTGTTGGTGCTTCTAAGTACTTATTGGTTATTTTACTGGTGTTTATGGCGTTCAGTGCTTATTGTGGCAAATTTTTTGTGGCTATATTAATATTTGCATATCATACTCATGGTAGTTTGTCACAGTGTCAATGTGTGACTTTGTGATTTTCAGTGTTTCTAAACAATCACTAGTTGCGTTCTTTTGTACTTCAATGATTCTGTGTGGCATATGATTTATTAATTTAAATCCGTTTCTTACTCTATGAATTTAGTAAAATCTCTCGAATTTGCATGCTCATTTGAATCTAATCAAATTGTTATTGGTACCTGGTGGTATTGGATTTGGTACTTTATTGTGTGTTTACTCTTTTACAGATGTATCGACGATCCTCCAAAGGAAAAGAGGTTATGACAGAAAAGGTAACATTACCTGTTGCAAAACGAACACGTTCTTCATCACAACCATCTACTGAACTCAATAGTGAGTTATTCAGAACTCCTCAGCGCCTACATTCTTACTCAAGCATTTTTTACCAGGCATCTCCTATAGTGGAACGGGAGCTCAGATTTGACACTTTGGAAACCACTTTTGTCCCTCGGATCTTCGAGGCAAAAGATTGGGCAGAATTATTTGGAAATTTTGTTGATCTAATGATGGAACTAGTGAAGGAGTGTTTCGCCAACACAGTTGATCTTGAAACTAAACTACACTGTATGGTAAGAGGAACGGAGTTCATCATTAGTCCGGACACCATAGCTAAACTTCTCAAAATCACTAGACTTGAGAATGCAGACCTAACTCTTTATGATGATCACACTCCAGTAATTCAGGACATTCTCCAAGTTCTTGGTCCTGACCATGCAATCTCCAGGGCTGGCACATCCATAAGTACTACCAAGTTTTCACCTGAGTTGACAACATTGAAGCTGATCATGTATACCAACCCTCTATCCGTTGACCAACACGGTGTATATCAACCTTGGAAGGGCTCAATTTCTATGTGATCTCATCACACTCACCACCATTGACATCTGTGCCCATATTTTTTATATCATAAGAAAGACAGCGACTCGAACAATAGCACGAGGGTGCCTTCCATTTTGCAGTCTCATTATGAAATTCATTCTAAGTGAAGGTGTTACTCCTCCCTCAGTTGGGAAAATAATTGCTCGCCCTCGACCAATTTCTATGTCCACTCTACAAGCTAGCAGAAGCCATTCATCCAAAACTCCAAAGAGTGCACATTTCTCTCCTGTTACTCCTTCTACTCTTGAGCCAGATTCAAATGTACATGCCACCCAAGCACAGTCTGCCCCTCAACCTGATAGGTTGGAGATGTTCTTTGAGACTCTCCATAAGCGCCTTGAGGAATTGGAAAAGACTCTCAGTAATGGCCAGAGAGAGCAGTCAGAGAGATTGGCAGGCATGCAAGACCAGATTGATGTTTTAGCAGCTCAAGTTGATGGCATTTTCACCAAGTTACAACAGTGACCCTTTGGCCATTTCGGTCAAAAAGGGGGAGAATGTTTGGGCAGCTCTTGAGGGGGAGTGCTTGTTTTAAGGGGGAGCTTTCATATTTGTTTAGCCTTCATATTATGTTTAAAGCTTTAATTATTATGTTTTGTTTAATTGATGCTTGTATAGGCTTGATACACTGTGGTTTTTGTCTGTTTAAACTCCCAACTTTTGCATTGGTTGGATAGCTTTTGGAACTTTGGTATTTATATATATTGTTGTTGTTTATTCAGTCAGTCTATTGTGTTATGTTTGGTTTGTACCCATGTTGCTTTTGTAAGCTTTAAGGGTTTGTTTCCTTGCACTTATGCATTTTGTAGGCTTTTATGGTTTGTACCATGCAATGCAATCTCTTTGCTTTGTAGCCTTTCTTTGTGCCTTATATACTTGATGTTAAATGCTATGCATTTCAATCCAGTACATCACTCTTGTGCCCTTGTAGGATTGTTCCTAGATGCATATATGTTTGTATGCATTGGTTGAGTGTTGGACTTGCAAATGATACTTTTCAATTGAGCTTATCACCTTGCATGTCCGGATATTCATTCCTTGTGTGAATGAGCATAGTAATCACTTTTGTATAGTGATTGCTTGGTTGATCAAGGCATGATTTACAGCTTTACTGCTTAAGTCCATTTTTGCTTGATCATGCTTCTATTGCTCCATATGTTTTCCAAGTTTTCTGCATACAATGATATTATTGTGTTGTTGTGTTTTAGGAGTTACTTGTTCACATGTTCAAGAGCGTTTAAGAATCTAGAGTTAGGTGTGAGTGACTTTTGTTCAACTATTCCCAACTCACGCATTAAGTCTAGAGTCTGTTGTAGGGTTTTGTCACGAAATAGCCAAAGGAGGAGATTGTAAGGTTGAATTTAATCAACCATCTTATTGGCTTTATTCCATGCCAATTTGCTTGTAATTTAAGCACTTAGTAACCCTGTATTTAAGTGGGATTCATGTAAGGGTAGTGTGTGAAGAGAGTGTGAAGAAAAGCTCAAGTTTGTGCAAAGAAGCTGAGTTTCACGGCTAGGACTCGCGGCTGACTCGCGACTGGTAAGCCGCCAACTGCAGGTACGTGAGAAGCACACAGGGGAGCTGAAGGGTCGCGCCAGCTATCACACTACAGTACAAAAGTCCCAGGCTGGCCAGGCTGTTACGTCGCGACTTGGACAAGCCACGAGGCCAAGCCACCAACCAGCCCTGTTTGGCAAAAACTGTCTCTTCGTATTCCAAACACACACCACTATATATAGACCCTTATACCCACTAATTCGAGAGAGCTTCCAGAGAGAATTTTGTGAGAGAAACCTTAGAGAAATACAAGATTGATTCATCCACAATCTTAACCTTAGAGACTCTACAAATTCCTCTACTCTCTTCCTTTCCATTGTCATACCCTTGAGAGGTCTTTAGCCAAATCCTTATCTCACCACACCCACATCTGTGAAAAGGTTTATTTGGTGCTTTTGGGAAGCAGTTAGGAAGGAACCAATATACATTGGTTGACGCTATGGTCTAGAGCGGAATCCGGTAAGCTAAAGAAGAAATAGGTTCGGCATAACCTCGTTGGAGCAAGAAGCTTGGAGGGCTTAGGTACTTGGGTAGATTAGGCTTGGAGGGTTTTCTGCTGTTCATGTATCCCAACTATATTCTTTAGTGGATTATTTGACCGCTTGGAGGGCGGCGGAGAGGTTTTACGCCGAGGGCTTCGGTTTCCTCTTCGATAACACATCATGTGTTGTCCGTGTGTTTGCATCTTCCTTCCTTTATCTTTGCCTTATATTTGGCTTAGATTGTTTATCAATTCCGTTATAAGCTTGGTATCATGTTCCACACATTAACTGTTTGATATAAAGCTTGAATTGGTAATTTTGTAATTGGGGTCTAAACGTTCAAGGGTGGTTTATGCCCATATTGAACTTTCAGCGTCCTCTGTGGCAGGACTGATCATTGACCAAAGCACATGTCCAGAGTTTAGGTATGGGCATGGGAAGTTGTTAGGCACCCAATCCCACCCGACCCATGGGTCGGCTTTCACTCATTATGTTCCAAGTTTTAATCTCATTAGAGGCATATTTAACATGTTATTCTAACTCACATCCCAAGCCTAACCATTCATCTATCATGGCACATAAGCATATATCTTAAAGGGCAGAAACATCATGAGGCAGATCAAGATCATCATGTTATAACATTCAAACCTCAAAATCAAAGGATTCAACCAAGCATATTAACCATATTGTATCCGTCAACCAAATCAAATGCAGGTTCATAGTATTATGCATGACTTACCTCACTTACCTCACTGCATCACAACACCTATGCATTAATGCATGATCATATTCAATTGTATGTTCATGATATTCAAGCAATCTAAAACCCTAATAAACATCAAAAAGATAAAACAACAACAAAACAAAATAGAAAGACAAAGACTTGGGGATGTGAAAACTAGGTTAAATAGAGACTAAAACATATTTAAAAAAAAAAAAAAAACAAAGGAAAAGCAAACAAGAGTGAATTAGGGTTTCTAGGCAAGAGTATGCGCGCACATACATAAGTCATGCGTGTGCATTCTAACTGTATGCATACGCATAGTTCGAGAATGCGTACACATGCAAGGAGTATACGCACGCATGCACACCCGATTTTGCACCCATAATTTAGTTTTGGAAGATGACTAAAATGACCATTTCAAATACCTAAAAATCATAGTTGCATTACATGCTAAAAATCATTCATTGCATGTCATAAAAATGATCATGAGATTCTAATAGTCGCGACCATATGCTCGATTCCCAAATTGGACCGTTGGATTGAAAGATATCACAAGATCAAGTTTTCACGGTCTGCATGCATTGTATGAAGGTGAAGCTAATCATGTGTGGTTAATTGGAATTAGTTCTGATTGGTTAAACAATTAAAATTAATTAAATAATTGTGTGGTTGGTTGTTGGTTTTTATAAGAAATAAGCTTGGCTGCATAGGAATAAAATGGATAATTAGATAACAATGGAATTGTTGGTAATTAAGTCTTTTTAGAATATTTATGTATCAGATAATTATTGTTTTCAGGACCTGATTATCAAAACAAAAGGGATTTATTTTGGAATACGAGTAAAAAAATATGTCCAGCTACAATTCCCGACTCAGAAAATCCCTAAAAAAGAGTCCAAATCGAACCAAAGTTGGGAATTAGGCTCGGCACTTGAGAGTGCCGAGGAGTGCCGATTGGCACAATTTTGAGGCCCAGCCCAGAAACATTCGGATCAAGCTAAAACACATCCATTTCAAATTTTTAGGGATAGTAATCCAATGTAATTCGTATCTGATCCAAGTTAGCTTATTTTCTATGCACAAAACCTCTATAAATAGGGAAATAAAATCAGAAATTAGGACCCCTTTTTTCTGACTTCTTTCTCCCCTTACGTTAAAAAAATTCTGGAAGCTTCACTTTAGGAATTTCTTTTTTGTTAAGAGGCTTACCTTAAATCCTGAGAAATTCATTCTCTTTGATCTCTAGGATAGTTCTCTGCTTACAGAATACGTTCATGCAGGTATGATTATGACTTTATTTTCCATAACATGATTTTATTTTAATTTCAAAAGCATGTTCTCATCTATGCTTTATTTTCCATGAACGTGATGTTGCTTCTTGTGTTTAAATAACCATGTTGGTCATATGTTATTGCATGCTCTATTTCTTGCTTTTGAAAAAGTCAAATGAGTAGTTGATGAAGATGCCTAGATCAAAGGTTAAATTTCATCTTAAGATTTTAGATCTGCAATTTTTTCCATGCTTTTCAAGACTAAAAACAGATCTGCATTTCTCTCTCTCCATGATTCTTTTTCAAAAATAAAATTAGATCTGTATTTTTCTCCATGTTCCTTTTTCAAAACTAAAACCAGATCTGTATTTTTCACCATGATTTTCAAAAATAAAATCTGATCTGTATTTTATTTATAAAATATTATTTGTATTTTATTTATAAAATCTTATCTATATTTTGTTTATAAAATCTTATCTGTATTTTGTTTATAAAATCTTATCTGTATTTTGTTTATAAAATCTGATTTATATTTTGTTTATAAAATCTTATCTGTATTTTATTTACAAAATCTGGTCTTTTTTTTTTTTTTAATAAAAATCTTATCTACATTTTTTAATAAAATCTGTTTTGCATTTGTCAAAATAAAAATTTGACCTTTTTTATTAAAACCAGATCTGCATTTTTCATTAAAAAACAAAATTGGTATTTTCAAAATAAAAATCTGTTTTTCTCTTACATTTAAAAAAATTCGAACCATATCTGAATTTTTATTAAAAATTCATTCTTTTTCTTTTATGAAAACCCAAATTGAAATTTTCGTCAAGTATTCTCATCAAAATTTTTACACAAAATAAATTGCAAATCTAAGGTTCTTAAATAGAATGGTTTTTCTCCATGTTCCTTTTACAAAACTGAGACCAGATTTGTATTTTTCTCCATGATTTTCAAAAATAAAATCTGATCTGTATTTTATTTATAAAATCTTATTTGTATTTTATTTATAAAATAGACAAAACCCAACTTCAAAGGTTTCTAGGATCCCTCAATTACATAGCTGACTTCTATCAAAATCTCAAGCAACAATGCAAACCTCTCTTTGATAGACTTCGAGCTAATCCCCCCCCCCCCCCTGGACTCCTGCCCATTCAGCCATTGTTTAAGAAATCAAAAAATATGTCAAGACACTCCCCTGTAGGAATTCCCTCAATCAATTCCTTCAAGATTGTCCAGACTGATGCCTCTAACATAGGTTATGGTGGCATTCTCCTTCAACGTGTTAGTCCCACTTCCCCAAAACAGATTGTCTGTTTCCATTCAGGAATTTGGACTCCCACTCAGATTAATTATAGTACTATAAAAAAAGGAAATATTATCTATAGTACTATGCATTTCAAAATTTCAAAGTGATCTTTTGAACCAAAAGTTTTTATTAAGGATTGATTGTAAATCTGCAAAACATGTTTTAGAAAAAGATGTTCAAAAAATTGCATCAAAACAAATTTTTGCCCGATGACAAGCCATCCTTTCAATTTTGACTTTGACATTGAATTTATTGAAGGAACTCAGAACTGTATCCCTGACTTCCTCACCTGTGAATTTTTGCAGAGTCTAAACTAAGATGTCTGGGAAAAGGCCCGTACAACCCCAACCCCCAAAGTTGCCTAAACAGCAAACCATCAGTAGTACCAGTCAGGCAAAGAACCCTCCTGGTCAATTTATTCCCCTTTCCCCATCAACCATTGCCAACCGGCATGTGGTATCCACCATTCCAAAACCAAACTACCAGCGACCATCCCATTATCAACCCAGTTATAGCTCAGCCCTAGCAGCTCCCTCTCCTAGGTCAATCACTCCTTACACTGTAGAAGAACCTTTTGGCCCCTTAATACCCCAAAAGCCTTCTTCCTCTTACCCATCCAGAAAAGGAATGTCTTCCTATGTTAAGAAACCCTTTGTCCAGCATATCTCTTATATTGAACCTCACCTAGTTCATATAACAGACCCTTTAGCCCTGGCCATGGAAGTTTTACCCTTAGGCTGGCGCTTCCTCCCAAAGCACCCAGAAAAAAATATCAAGTTCTACAAGAGCATCCTCATTCAGGAAAAGTCTGCTCAAATAGAAAACATCATGAACAAAGCGAACCCTTCAGAAGTTCTTTATCATAAGTTCATCTTCACAGGTTTCGTCAGCTACGAAGAATGGGGACAGCATCCCTCTTTGCTCAAAGTTCTCACAGGCCCAGAACTCCATTACAGCTATTATGACTACATGGATGCCTTTGAGAAAGTCCTTTTTTACCAGAACAAGAACTTTGATCATTCTTGGTTCTTAATGTTTGACAAACAGTTCTCTAGTCCAATACCTTCATGGTTCCTAAAATGGTGGGAAATGTTTGGTTCAACTCCCCAGATTTTCCCAAAACCTTCCAGAACCTTTACAGGATGCCCTCAGGTATTTTAGCTCCAAGTTTCAACCTTCAAACCATGGTTCCCAGTTTCCAACCATCCTACATATGACAGTCAAATATAGGATCCACTAGATAAGCATGGGGAATTATGAAATCAATTCCAACCTTCTAGATAGGGAATTCTCATTCTCTAAAGTCCAGTTTTCTAGGAAAATGACCTCAGACCATTTCAAGGTTCTTGGAACCTAAATCTTGGAACTAGGGTCACTGGTTTGGATGAGAGTGGTTTCTCCCATCTTTCTAGGATTAAGTGCTTGAACATTCATGTTCGTCTTGATGCATTTATAATATATCTTGTATATCAAGGCTATCTGGTGGACTCCCTGGATCATGAGGGTTCCTTGGGTCTTGATATTGAGGGTGAGGGCTTTCATGACATGTGGATCATGAAGACCAACTGTGAAATTAGGGAAACAGTTGAAATGGACTGTTCCACCACTAAGGCTAGATTGGATGGTGCCTAGGAGACTATCATCAAATCTGATGTGTCTAGTGTCTCTAAGGGCCATGAGAATGGAACAATTCAGTCTTTCTCTTATCAAGGGTTTAACTCCAATCTGGACTAAACCTATGTACAGGTAATTCTGTCCTTCCTTCTTGTGCACTAACAAGGCTGAAGGTGATAACAAGTAGCACGTCTCGTACTCCTTGTTGATTCCATAAACTTGCTCTATGGTCTTAACATGGTAATCTGTCTTGAATACTCTACTCAAGGACCACAAAGACTTTTAGATCCTCTTTGTGGGAATCCTAGGGATATTCCAATCTCCTAACTTTAGATCTAAATCTAATAACTTATAAGACTCAGAATTGAGTATTCCACTTTCTTGAGGAATCTCTGGGAGGGATGATCTAATACTGGTAGTAGAGTTACTTCTAAACAACCTATTCATTGTTCTGGATTACAAGCCTAGTTAAACAATCACAAGCTAATTACCTTTAACCTCAAACTTCTGGATCTATCCTTAGATCTGAAACAGAGTGTTCAAACAAGACGATCACCTAATCTCGTGCAAACTACAACCTCTTATCGCCAAAATCCTTTCCACTGAGGGACCACCCTAAATGCCTGACACACGGCTAACACGGGCTGACCAACACAGACAGGAGCAGATATCGGGTCTAACGGGGTTGACAAACAGCACAGATTTGGTCTTACTTGTCTCAACAGTACACATCTGCAATAAATTGGAGGGATAAACATAGAAACAAGAAGAAGTAGATAACTGGGATATAATTGATCAACATGAAAAAATAATCACAGGATGATAAACAGATAGCTAAAGAAGGAGGCTCAACCTACCAATTATACCAGAAACAATCAGGATACCAATAACAACCAATGGCGAAGATATAGTAGATGTAGAATGTGATAAATGGTAATGGAAGAGTTATCAAAAAGTAGATGTAAAACATAATAAAATGGTTAGGAGATAACATACTGAAAATAATCAAAATAATCTTAATGCAAAAGATATTTGATAACTATGGCGGCAGTGCCGACCAACTTGATTTAAAATGAAAGTAACTTACAACACTACAATCAACCAAGCTTGGCTCTGATACCAAAAGGGGGGTAAGTTACAAATAAAGGCCAATCGGGGCCATATGTGCGGAAAATAAAAGGCCAACTGAGGCCATGGGGTTACAAATGTAAAGACCGACTGAGGTGTTACAAATGTAAAATCTTATTGTATTTTGTTTATAAAATTTGGTCTGTTGTTTTTTTTTTAATAAAAATCTGAGCTACATTTTTTTATAAAATTTGTTTTTCATTTTTCAAAATAAAAATCTGACCTTTTTTTATTAAAACCAAATATGCATTTTTCATTAAAAAAAAAAAGGTATTTTCAAAATAAAAATATGTTTTTCTCTCACATTTAAAAAATTCAAACCAGATCTGAATTTTTATTAAAAAATCATTCTTTTTCTTTTATGAAAACCCAAATTGAAATTTTCATCAATTATTCTCATCAAATTTTTTACACAAAATAAATTGCAGATCTAAGGTTCTTAAATAGAATGGTAACCTTAGGTCTAGGATTTGACATGGCATTTGTTATACATCATTTGACGCTATGAATATGGGTATTTAATGATCATTTAAAGTCTAGAAGACCATACTCTATCTTGGCAAGGTCAATACCTAACACCTTCCCATCCTATAACCTATCCACTGAAACTTAGAATTTTAGATTAGTAGATTTAGTGTCATATTTTTAATTTGGGTAGATTGTAACTAGGAAATAAAGCCATGTAAATTTCTTTCCATCAAGATGTAATTGTTTCCAATTAATGAGAAGATTATTATTCAGCATATGTCATAATTTGCATAGTTTTCTTATTTTAATTATAAAATAAGTGGCGACTCCATATAATCTTGAAAAGGAAAGGTGCCGATGCCTACACCCTTTTCTAACAGAAAGTTTTCTGGTCTATCACAGTGGTGACTCCACTAGGGATGTCAAGGGCTAAACTTCACATTAGACTTTAAATAACCAATTAAATACCCTTGTTTTTGTATGATGCTTTGTTTGGTTACTTATGTATGTGTATTGTGTGTGTAATATCTTATTTGAAAAAGTCATGTTGGTTGTTAAAAGCTTTCCCTAACAGTCATAGTGTGTGCCATCAAACAACAAATATTCATATACCCATCTCAATATATGGTGGTAGTAACCATGGATCATCGGTCTTCATTAGATTCGAGTACCCAGTGGTGAACTCACCAACTCATAGCCCAAAGTCACTGGATCATTTCTTGTTGACCAAAAAGGATAGACCATGCCGTTTCGACCAACGCAATGTTCATTACATTACAAGTTAGGAGGTGTAACGTCCTAGCTATAGGAAACAATACAACAACAAACCCACCCTACAATGTAATGACTTAGAACCTATCCTTAGGCCGATCTAGGGAAATTTGTATTGCATTCTATGTGTGTTTGTTTGGTTGATAGATTGATATAGATGGGGACCTAGCTTTGTTTGAACCAACCAGGCCTTTTCTTAGGGGAGAATTTAGTCAAGATCAAAGGAAAGACTCCAAAGAGAATCCAAGAACGACAGCTAGGCCAACAGTTCCAGTTCTAAGCCTATCACAGTATTGAAGCCCTTGAGTATAAAAGGCATCCCATAGTTACAACAACTCAACCCAGTGTTTGACTTATAAGATAGCCTAAGTCATAAGAAATCTGAAGACTCTGTCATCATGGCAAAGGAAAATGAGCATCAAAACACTAAAGAGCCAGCGAGCACTTAAGAGCTACTAAACACCATGGTGGCAAGCCAAATTCAATTAAGGGAAGACATGATCCTCATGGTCCAGCAGCTCTAGAATCTAAAGGGTAGTCAAGAGGAAAACAAGACTGATTAGACTTCCCCCATCTGTTGAGCTTCACATTTTAAATCTCGATATATACATCTTTCGAGCTTTAAAATACAACACTTCTTCACTTGATTCTTGAACAGATTTGCATGGCTTCAATACTTGAACTTGAACTCTTGTTCTTGAAGTATTAAACACATCCTAAATCTACCCAATTACAAGTAAAGTGCATTTTGTCAAAGGATTAGCTAATTCTAAATTACATATGTTCTTAACATGATCCACATATGTCCTAATAATCTCCCCCTTGGGTAATCCATGACAAAACCATAACAAGCAAATGAAAATATGAGAGAAGTCATAAATCACTCAACTCATTCTCACTTATTGAATACAATAAAATCTAATCTTAACACAAACTCTTGAAAAACTTTGCAAGTAGAGAGTTCATGGAAAGATAGACTTTCACAACTTGTATTTCTTAAACACTTTAAACAAAACTCATCATGGCATCTTAGTGTGAGACAGAAATATAAAAGATTGCATACAATAAATAAGAAGCATGTGCATAAGGAGAGAAAGAAAACAACACATGAAGAGATAGGTGAAAGAATGTAATAACAACCTCAATATATATATATATATATATCAATAATGAGTACAAGATTTGCTATCACAGTGTAAGAACAATGTATCTAAAAGATAAAGAAAAGAAAAGATACAAAAAATCCTCACTACATCCCTCATAAAATAAACACTCCCCCTAGCAAAAATATCTCCTATACTAACTCTCCCCCTAAGTACATGACTACTCTCATACGCAAAACTACTCCCCCTTTTTGTCATGAATGGCAAAGGGCAAGTCACTGAGAAGCATCATCATCACTACCGAAGTCACCATCATCGTCCTCGTTCTCAGATGCCTCTGGAGAAGGAGAGGGAGACTCTACGAAGCCACCAAGGCGAGCCTGTTATCGTGCAATACGACCAACACGGGTGTTCACTTAACACATCTCAATAGTGAGTGTATCAAGGCGATCATCCATGCGCTGAAGCTATGCCATGACCGCCTCAAGGGTCACACCACCCGTGGAAGTAGAAGAAGCAGATGTGGATGAAGCAGAAGAAGCCGGAGGAGTCGTCATCTTGGTCTGTGGCCACTTAGGTTGAAGCTAGGCCTCGCTCCATCTAACGGTCGTCATGCTAATGGCACATATAACGGAGAAGTGAGGAGACTTGGCATAAGAGAAAGACGCATGGCGAAGAATCTGGGTGATAGCAGAAGGGAAAATAAGCTTATCACGGGATGTCATATCCTTATAGAGATCTATAAGGGAGAGTATGAAATGAAAGGGAAAATCTATGATAAGCCCCTCAAGTAGGGATAACAAAAATCGAGCACGAGGCTTAGTAATCAAATTATAGTGAGACAAAGGATGTAAAACAAATGCCATCACCATATTCAGGAACCTCAAACCTTTTGCAAAGCCCGAGTAAGGGGTGTTTTGACGTTCACCCCAAGATGAGGGTGTCTCACAGAAAAGAGACATGAGTTTATCTTTGGACACAGTCCGAAGATGAGAATAGCTGGGGTAGTCAGTAAACTCTACCCTTGGAATTTGCAGCACCTTGGATATAAGATCCGGAGTGAATATAATACGCGTACCTCGAACGTGAGTGATGAAATGAGGTATAGAGTAATCAAACCAATGCATATTGGAGTAAAACTCCTATATGATCACGAAGGGACAGCTGACTGGGATGTCACAAAGGGATTCCCAACCCCTACCATGAATGACGGGCTTTATCATCACAGAACCTGACATGAGAAGGAGTAGGATTAGAAGAAGACGATGCCCCGAAATGACGAGGGTTCTGAGACAGAGCAGACTTGCGCTTGGGTGCCATGCACAGACTAACCGAGAGAGAGAGAAAGAGAGAGAGAGAGAGAGAGAGAGAGAGAGAAGCAGAAGAGTACCAAACAATATCAATATCAATATCAATAAGATAGAAAAGAGAGGTACGTATGCATGAACACATGACATGCAATCAATAAAAACATCATGGGCTCAACTCAATCCAATCCTACCAGCACACAAGATTTCAACGTAGAAAACACATATCTATAATGCATGAAACAGTGTGACAATGCAAATGTGATACAATGCATGAGCATATCATTTAAACAAAACCTAACCCAAAAATTTCACTAAAACTTCATCAGTTTTGAAAATCCCCAAAAGTTTTCAAAACCCCAAAAACTTAGGTAAAAAAGTATTAAATGCATGATTAATGAGAGAAAAGAGATCATACCAGAGGGAAAAAGCAAGGATTAGGCCGAAATCCAAGTGGGCAAGATGAAGAGTTTGAGTGAGAAGTGTTTGGGAGAGAGAGAAGTTTGTTTCTATCAAGAGAGATCGGATAAAATGAGAGAAAAAAATGCGTTAAGGCTATATATAGAAAACATGATGCTCGATGGATTGAGAGGTATCGAGCACTAATTCTCGACAGATTTATCTGTCGAGGTGCTATCAGGCGCTGTCCACAGCAAAGAGACCTCGATGGATCTAACTACTATTGAGAATCTATCGAGTAGACAGAAAGTTTCTCAATGGATCGAGAATCTGTCGAGAAGCTATCGAGACAAATTCTCAAAAGCTTCGATGGATCGAGATTGCGTTAACTTCTGTTAAGAAAGGAAGATCAAAGATCTCGATAGATAACCTAGTTGTCAAGAGGTGTCGAGAAGCTGTTGAGATGTGTAAAAATAGTTTTTCGAAGAAAAGAAAAACATAGAAATGAATGCAATCAAGCATGCTACTAAACCAAAGATCCAAACAACATTTTTAGCTCTCAAAAACATCTCTCAACAAGAAAAATGTCAAGCATTTAGATCGAAAACACGCACACACTAAATAAGTCTAACCAATTTTATATTTCAAAAACAAGTCAAGACAGTTTAGTGAGCATACATTAACACATGCATTCCTTGTAATGGCCAAATCATATTGTACTTGCACATGTATCAAAAGTAGCAAAGAATATGCGTGTTTTGTGTGGAAAACATCACAAGATTGCATAAGTGTCTACATGTTATGACGATTTGAGATATGAGAAAATCAATTTAACTCACACACAATCATAATTGCTTGATGGGGACTATCATCTTCAAGGTACATCCTATAATTCCTACATCTCCTAGAAGACACGCTTGCAATCATGTATAAAGCATTTTGATTCTTTTTACTTTTATCGTTCTTTGCATATTTTTCTTTTGTTAAGCATATCATGCATGGGCATATAAGAGAGAGAAAAGAAATACCCAATTATGTTAAGCTTTTGACATTCCACTTTTACCATGCCGAAGCATACAAATGTCATTTCATGATCGGTGGGCAACAATGGTGAGATGGTTATTTATGCCTTTCTCTTAGATTTTTTAGTCCTTCCCATCAACAAGAGTGATATGACTGTTAAGTACAAGAGATTACTTAATCATACTCATCACAAATACGAGTCACAAAGCTCACTTGCTTAGTTGTGCATAGAGATGCTCATCTAAGCTACAAAAAATACAAAGTTTAGAAAACTTTGTTTCAATGCCCATCTAAGGTACACAAGTACCAATGTACACAAAACACACATTGTTTTTGTATTTTTCTGATTTTTCAAAATTTTTTTTTATGAAAAATAAAATAAAGCAAAATTGAAAACAAACAAACAAAAACATGTTAAACAAAGCAAAGTATAAAAACTAGACTAACTCAAAAACAAGAAAGCAAAACACACAAGTAATGCATAACCAAAAAGATAGGGAGAGAGAGAGAGAGAGAGAGAGTGATTAATTCACTTAGAGCCTTTTTCCTTCTACACCTTGGAAGTGATGGAACAAAAGATGAACGCAGCGGAAAAGTAAGTTTTGAACGGATCTACTTCATTCGATATTGATAACATGCATAAAGTAAATTTCAGAATTTGAGAACAAGAGATCGTACCTTGAAGCGGTGAATTCCAAAACCGAAGATTGAAACACTTGGGAATACTTTTAATCTTCACTCCAATTTCACTAACGCCCAAGATGTGTGGTCTCTCAATAGGTAACAAAGGGATTATTAGAGAGTGACTTTCACTCACTTCCACACCATTACAATGATGTTTTTCTTACCAATAAAATTCAGTACGTTTTTCCTTTGTATCTAACCAATATATCTAATTGGGTTGGCCTTTCGGGCCTTACCAATTGGGCTTAAGTGTGTGGCTTGGAGTGGGACCAAAAGGGACCAATAAGACACTAGCTCCAATGGGCCTTGGGCTTTTCTGTCAACACTTGACAAGTCCAAGGTTACCATTAACTATATTTAATACCACTATATAGATATAGTTGCACTCTAGGTTTTATCTATATATTATATCCAAAGACTTTATTATACATGCAACACTTTCATAAAATATTCGTAGTAATACAAATAAAATATTCGTAGTAATACAAAGTCATTGAAGTAGACTGCCACTTTGTAAATTACTACATCTTGATCCTTGAGTACTCGGTTTAATCCTTTAATGTTATTCATTATATATTTATGAAATCCCACTCCATAAATATATACTTTAGTTTTACTAAAGTGGTTAGGCCTAACTCTCTGAATAACAAACCCATTAAACTTATCTCAAGGGAATACTTTATATCTCCGTTAAGAGACTATGAATTCCATCTTGAGAATATATGTTCCATCAACACTAAATGTGGCTCCCCAACATACTGAGGTTTCGACCATTACTATAGATCTCACTCCTGATATATCAAAGCAACCTACACTTTATGATCAGGTCCATTATTCTCTTAGGATTAAGAGTTTATGCAAATACAAGTCATGAGATTTATTATTCATTTGACAATCATTAGGCAAATAATAAATCTCACAGCGGTCCAGTTCAATATATCTTAACTCTTAAAACATATTAACACATCAACTAGAAGTCTCCACTTCCATGATCAAGACAAATCATCGTAGTTAATATGTTATAGTCTTCGCAGATGAAATGCCCAATTTCATCACCGACTACGAACTATAATTCTGAGTTTACAAAGAACTTGTGATTTATATCTTCTGTGACTCTTCACATAAATCACATACTATTGCATCTCATAGACTATATGATAATGTCCGAATATTCATGTTACCATTATTTCAGATATTAATAAAACAAATTTATTAAACATAATATTAAGTCATACATAATGTCTAACACAATGTCACACTTAATATCATACATAGCATCATTCAATAGGATTTAAAGGCACTAATCCTAACAATCTCCCACTTGCCCTAAAGACTATTGTGCACTAATCTAACTCCCATTCCCTCCATATGTGACTCAAAAGTCCTTTGAGGCAAGGCTTTGTTAAATGGATCTGCTAGATTGTTTGCACTTTCAATCTTTGCTACCACCACATCTCCACAAGCAATAATATCTCGAATGATATGGTACTTCCTCTCAATGTGCTTTCCTTTCTTGTGATTCCTTGGATCTTTAGATTGTGCAACTGCTCCACTGTTATCACAAAACAATGTGATTAGAACTTGCTCCATTCTTATTACACCAAGGTCAGAAACGAATTTCTTAAGCCATACAGCTTCCTTTGCTGCTTCACAAGCAGCAACATATTCTGCCTCCATGGTGGAGTCTGCAATACAAGATTGCTTAATACTCCGCCAACTAATGGCTCCACCTCCCAAGGTGAAAACACATCCTAAAGTGGATTTTTTGAAATCTAGATCCGATTGAAAATCTGAATCTATATAGCCAATGGGAATCAAATCCTCACAATGGTAAACAAGCATATAATCTTGATGGAATTAAATATGAACGCAGCGGAAAAGTAAGTTTTGTAACGGATCTACTTCATTCGATATTGATAACATGCATAAAGTAAATTTTAGAATTTGAGAACAAGAGATCGTACCCTGAAGCGGTGAATTCCAAAACCGAAGATTGAAGCACTTGGGAATACTTTTAATCTTCACTCCAATTCCACTAACGCCCAAGATGTGTGGTCTCTCAATTGGTAACAAAGGGATTATTAGAGAGTGACTTTCACTCACTTCCACACCATTACAATGATGTTTTTCTTACCAATAAAATTATGTATGTTTTTCCCTTTGTATCTAATCAATATATCTAATTGGGCTGGCCTTTTGGGCCTTACCAATTGGGCTTAAGTGTGTGGCTTGAAGTGGGACCAAAAGGGACCAATAAGACACTAGCTCCAATGGGTCTTGGGCTTTTTTGTCAAATCTTGACAAGTCCAAAGTTACTATTAACTATATTTAATACCACTATATAAATATAGTTGCACTCTAGGTCTTATCTATATATATTATATCCCAAGACTTTATTGTACATGCAACCCCTTCATAAAATATTCGTAGTAATACAAAATCATTGAAATAGACTGCCACTTTGTAAATTACTACATCTTGATCCTTGAGTACCCGGTTTAATCCTATAATGTTATTCATTATATATTTATGAAATCTCATTCCATAAATATATACTTTAGTCTTACTAAAGTGGTTAGGCCTAACTCTCTGAATAACAAACTCATTAAACTTATCTCAAGGGAATATTTTATATCTTCGTTAAGAGACTATGAATTCTATCTTGAGAATATATGTTCCATCAATACTTAATATGGCTGCCCAACATACTGAGGTTTTGACCATTACTTTAGATCTCACTCCTAATATATCAAAGCAACCTACACCTCATGATCAGGTTCATTATTCTCTCAGGATTAAGAGTTCATGCAAATGTAAGTCGTGAAATTTATTATTCATTTGACAATCTTTAGGAGAATAATAAATCTCACAGCGGTCCAGTTCAATATGTCTTAACTCTTAAAACATATTAACACATCAACTAAAAGTCTCCACTTCCATGATCAAGACAAATCATCGTAGTTGATATGTTATAGTCTTCGCAAATGCAATGCCCAATTTCATCACCGACTACGAACTATAATTCTGAGTTTACAAAGAACTTGTGATTTATATCTTCTGTGACTCTTCACATAAATCACATATTATGCATCTCATGGACTATATGATAATGTCCGAATATTCATGTTACCATTATTTCAGATATTAATAAAACAAATTTATTAAACATAATATTAAGTCATACATAATGCCAAACACAATGTCACACTTAATATTATACATAGCATCATTCAATAGGATTTAAGGGCACAAATCCTAACAATCTCCCACATGCCCTAAAGACTATTGTGCACTAATCTAACTCCCATTCCCTCCAAATGTGACTCGAAAGTCCTTTGAGGCAAGGCTTTAGTAAATGGCTCTGCTAGATTGTTTGCACTTTCAATCTTTGCTACCACCACATCTCCACGAGCAACAATATCTCGAATGATATGGTACTTCCTCTCAATGTGCTTTCCTTTCTTGTGATTCCTTGGATCTTTAGATTGTGCAACTGCTCCACTGTTATCACAAAACAATGTGATTGGAACTTGCTCCATTCTTATTACACCAAGGTCAGAAACGAATTTCTTGAGCCATACAGCTTCCTTTGCTGCTTCACAAGCAGCAACATATTCTGCCTCCATGGTGGAGTCTGCAATACAAGATTGCTTAATACTCTGCCAACTAATGGCTCCACCTCCCAAGGTGAAAACACATCCTGAAGTGGATTTTCTGAAATCTAGATCCGATTGAAAATCTGAATTTGTATAGCCAATGGGAATCAAATCCTCACAATGGTAAACAAGCATATAATCTCTCGTTCTCCGTAGATACTTGAGAATATGCTTTACAGCTTGCCAATGTTTTGGTCCTGTATTTGATTGATATCGGCTGACCATGCCAACTGAATAGCAGATATCTGGTCTAGTACAAAGCATGACATACATGAGACTTCCTACTGCAGAAGCATAAGGAACTTGTCTCATCATATCTACTTCCTCTTGAGTCTTAGGCCTTTGGTCATCAAACAAAGGAACTCCATGTCTGAAAGGAAGCAATCCTTTCTTGGAGTTTTGCATGCTAAACCGTTATAGAACCTTATCTATATATCCAGCTTGTGATAAGCCTAACATCTTATTCTTGCGATCTCGCCAAAGCTTGATCCCTAGAATAAAGTTAGCCTCACCCAAGTCCTTCATATCAAATTGGCTTAACAACCAAACATTTACAAATGACATTACCCCTACATCATTTCCAATGAGTAGAATATCATCAACATAAAGTACTAGGAACATTACTACTTTATCTTGATGTCTTTTGTACACACATGGTTCATCGGCATTAAACCTGCTGGTTGCAAATGGGTTTACAAGAGAAAGAGAGGGATAGATGGAAAGGTTGAAACCTTTAAAGCAAGGCTAGTGGCGAAAGGGTATACTCAAAAAGAAGGTATTGATTATGATGAAACCTTTTCTCCAGTAGCAATGCTTAAATCTATCAGAATTCTCTTATCCATTGCTGCTCATTTGGATTATGAGATTTGGCAAATGGATGTCAAGACTGCATTTCTTAATGGCAATCTTGAAGAGGAAATCTATATGATGCAACTGGAAGGTTTCATAGCAAAGAACCAAGAGCATTTGGTATGCAAGTTGCAAAGGTCCATTTATGGACTTAAGCAAGCATCTAGGTCATGGAACATCAGATTTGATCAAGCAATCAAGACATTTGGTTTTGAACAAAATCTCGCCTTTACAAGATCCCAAACTTGATTGGAATACATGGAATCTAATTCAGATTTCATAGCTTTGACCCAATGATGTGCATCTATATCATTTATTGCTTCATCATATGTGTAGGGATCCGATTCAACCTCTTCTGAGATAGTTTCATAAGTTTCTCCCAAACCTATGAATCTTCTAGGAGGCCGAACAATTCTCCCACTACGACGAGGCACCTGAGTACTAGACATGTCATAAGTAGTATCTTGTGGTGTATCTAATACAGCCACACCATCCCTAGTTTCATCTATTGGTTGTTCATTTACAGATTCATTTATTTCAGTCAAAACAACTCTACTTTTAGGAGTATAATCATTCATATAGTCATTTTCCAAGAATTTGGCATTTGTGCTAACAAACACTTTATTATCTTTATGACTATAGAATAAACCTCCAACAGTTCCTTTTGGATACCCAACAAAGAAAACCACTTCTGTTTTAGACTGTAACTTGTCAGACTTTCCTTTTAACACATTTGCTGGACAACCCCATATATGGAGATGTCTCATACTAGGCTTACGCCCATTCCACAATTCCACAGGTGTTTTAGGAACAGACTTCGAAGGTACTAAATTGAGAAGATACATTGCTGTGTTTAAGGCATATCCCCAAAAAGAAATAGGTAAAGTTGAATAACTCATCATGGACCTAACCAAATCTAAAAGAGTCCTATTCCTTCTTTCTGCTACACCATTTTGTTGTGGAGTTCCAGGTGCAGTCAATTGGGATACAATCCCATTCTTAGTTAAGTAATTCTTGAAATCCCCAAGAAGGTATTCACCACCTCGATCAGATCGAATGGCTTTTATGTGTTTACCTAATTGATTCTCAACTTCAGCCCTAAACTCTTTGAACTTTTCAAAGGCTTCAGACTTCCGTCTCATTAGGTACACATAACCATATCTTGAGTAATCATCAGTAAAAGTGATGAAATACTCATAACCACCTCTTGCCTGGATTGACATAGGACCACAAACATCAGAATGCACTAGCTCTAGCAAATCTTGGGCTCTTCTACCTTTTGCATTAAAAGGTCGTTTGGTCATTTTACCTTCCAAACAAGATTCACAAACTGGAAATTTATCAAAGTCTATGGGCTCTAAAAGTCCATCTTTGATCAGTCTTTGAATCCTATTTGAATTAATATGACCCAAACGCAAGTGCCAAAGATATGCATCACTAGTATAAGGAAATTTTCTCTTTAATGATTTTACATAAGAGTTAGCATATAATTCAGAATTATATAATTCATGCTTATCAGGAGTTAAAATATAAAGACCATCCACAATATTGCCAGAACAGATAAACACTTTATCCTTCTTTATTACAACATTGTCTTTCAGGATAACACAATATCCATGTTTACCTAAGTAAGTAGCAGAAATTAAATTCCTACGAACATTACGTACATACAAACAGTCTTCTAATATTAGAACTCTAGATTGAAAACATAAATTATAAACACCAACAGCTACAACTGGAATCCTGCTCCCATCAGCCAAAGTAAGAAACAACTCCCCTTCTTTAAGCTTTCTGGTCTCCTGAAACCCCTGCAAAGAATTGCAGATATGATTAGTACAACCTGAATCCACACACCAGGAATCCGTGGGATTCTGTACCAAACATATTTCAAGAAGGAATGTATTATTCATACCTTTATTCTTGGCAGTCTTGAATACTGGACAATTCCTCTTCCAATGTCCTTTCTCACCACAATGGAAACACTTTCCTTTGATCTTCTTTCCTTTATCAGCAACCCCTAAGGCAATATGTTTACCCTCTAGTTTTGTGAAGTCCTTCTTCTTCTTCTTCTTACCCTTGCCTTTCGACTTAGGTTGAGAAGTAGAAGCTTCACCAACATTGGCTTCAACATTGGAAGTACCAAGAATGCCTTTTGCCGCTACCAATTCATTCATTAATTCAGACAAGGTATAAATCTTTTTGTTCATATTATAGTTCAGTTTGAATTCCTTGAATGATTCTGGTAGTGATTGGAGTATCATATCCACTTGGGATTCTCCATCTATATCGTCACCTAAAACTTCCAATGTATTCAGATTAGAGATCATTGTATGACAATGCTCTCTAACTGAACTTCCTTCAGCCATTCTGGTGTTATAAATTTGCCTCATGGTCTCTTGCCTTGCAGAACGGCCTTGCTCACCAAACATCTCCTTCAGACTTTGCATGATGTCTGAAGCTAGTTCTACATCCTGCATTTGATGCTGTAGAACATTTAAGATAGATGCTAAGATGTAGCACTTGGCCATCTCATTAGATTTCTGCTGAAAGCTCGAAAAAGTGTTGAAAACACACGAGCGGTTTAGACCCCCAAATTCAAATTACGGCTTGGTTGATTTTACACTAACTTACTAACAAGTGCGGAATAGTGTAAACACAAGCGTATAAACAAACAACTACTCTAATCCATAATTTAAAGCAACTCAGCAGTAAAAAATGAAATGAACAAGAGTAGGGAAGAAGGATGCAAACACAAATAACACCGAGACGTGTTATCGAAGAGGAAACCGAAGAACTCGGCGAAAAACCTCTCCGCCGCCCTCCAAGCGGAAATCAATCCACTAGACAATCAGTTGGGATACATGGATTAGCAAAAGACCCTCCAAGCCTAGTCTACCCGATGTACCTAAGCCCTCCAAGCTCCTACTCCAACAAGGCTTCTCGGAACCGTGTCTTGTCCTAGTTATCCGGATCCCGCAACAAGCTCCATGTTGCATCTGCCATTCAAGGCTCCTTCCTATGCTTCCCAGCAGCACCAAAACGTCACTCAGCACTCTCAAAGGTGTGTCAAGTGTTTGGGCTATCAACCTCTCAAAGATATGGATAATGGAGAGGGAATGGTTGAGGAGATACCACAAGCAAATTGTTTAGAGAAGGTGGGGAAGACAATCTCTAATTACCAATGTGTTTGGCTAGGGTTTTCTCTCTGAAGCATTCCTCAACAAATGTGGGTAATGATGGTATATGTAGGAGGGGTGCAAAAGGTGTGACTCAAAAAGTACAGGCTGGCAGAACAGCTAGTCTCGCGGGTGTCTCGCGGGAAGGCCTTACCCGCGAGATACTCGCGAGACACAGTTGTCTCCACCTGGCATGACTCTTCGCATTCCAGCATGTGCCTGGCACGTGTTTCACTTCGCGGGAAGCTTGGTCGCGATATACCCACGAGATACCCGCGATACTTCTTCACTTCTCCAAATGCTTGAGTCTTCAACACTCTTTCTCTCACACACCCCTTACATCAAGTCCCACAACAAATACAGGGTTTTAAACGATTGAACATAATTACAATCAAATTTGGCACGGAATAAAAGCCAACAAATACACAGTTGTAAATTACAACTTTACATCTGCCAATGATCATATCGTTGTTTTTGCTCAAGAGGAGCATCTAATAAAGGAAAGCTAGGACATGGTTTAGTAAGAACATACTTATGCTCTTCAGCAGTAAGAACAATGTTCAGATTTCTTTTCCAGTCAACATAGTTGGATCCAGTCAGTTTGTTTTGATTAAGAATAGTTACAAGTGGACTAAATGATGCCATGTTCTAAATCTGAAAACAATAAACATGAATATAATCAATAAACTGGACATTATCAATTTAGCATATAAAAATATAGTATGGAACCTTAATAAAACCATAATATAATATATGCAACGACAACCCAATCCCATATTCAATATCCCTCAGCATAGAGTGAATATAAAATACTATGATTGATTGAGAACTATTCTCATCATTAGTGCTATCATGATAACTCTTATCAAACACTAATAATATGCCGTTATATTTTTGGCCTCTAAATAATGATAATAAGAACTCAGCATAGAGGATACTATAATATTTAGTCTAGTGTATACCACTGTCTAGAATCATGTGTAGCCACATTTCATCCCCTTAACAAGCATATTTTGTAGTACCATGATACAAAACACCCTCCGCATGGAATGCAAAGCTCGAGGCTAAGAAGAGGTGTTTGATCAAACCACTATAAACCAAGAAATTCAATCTTGTAGGACCATGAAATAAATACTCTCCGCATGGAATGCTAAGCTCAAGGCAAAGACAAAGTATTTATTCCATACTACTATGAATCGACAATGGAGGTCGTGAGATCCAACCCTTGTATCTCTCTCCCACTAGATGTTTTAAAAGAAAGGTTTTTAGTTTTAAAACATGCATAATTTAATTACACATTGTCTTACTTTTTTAACATGTGAAAACACTTAGAAAAATTTCTGATTTTCTTTCTTTCGATCGATCGAAAGTGCCCCTCGATCGATCGAAAAAATTAAGAAATTCGAACTTGATCATCTGACTCTTTCGATTGATACTCAATTGCCTCTCGATCGATCGAAAAACAGATTCGATCGATCGACTAGCAATCGAAAATCAATTGATCTAAAAAATCTGATCATTGTCTCATTCGATCGATTGAAAGTGATTTTCGATTGATTGAAAATCGCGAATTTCAAATTTCCAGAATTTTTTCTAAAGCAGTTTTCTCCGTTTTTCATGAACGAACATTCAACATATGAACATTACAGACAGAGTTTGATGTCAAAACTGAAATTCATTGATGCTAATGCCATAAAATTCAATTTAACATACTTAAATTTAAATTTAAACAACATTATAACATCAATTTCAGTCTTCATCAAAACATAGTTTCAACAACATGCAGAAAATTAAAAAACATAATCTTCTAACAATGTGAAACTATCATCTCTAATTCTAAAACTCACAAAACATGTTATACAATATGAAATTGAAGACCACTCTGAGACCATTTAATGGAATTAAATATGAACGCAGCAGAAAAGTAAGTTTTGTAACGGATCTACTTCATTCGATATTGATAACATGCATAAAGTAAATTTCAGAATTTGAGAACAAGAGATCGTACCTTGAAGTGGTGAATTCCAAAACCGAAGATTGAAGCACTTGGGAATACCTTTAATCTTCACTCCAATTCCACTAACGCCCAAGATGTGTGGTCTCTCAATTGGTAACAAAGGGATTATTAGAGAGTGACTTTCACTCACTTCCACACCATTACAATGATGTTTTTCTTACCAATAAAATTCTGTATGTTTTTCCCTTTGTATCTAACCAATATATCTAATTGGGCTGGCCTTTTGGGCCTTACCAATTGGGCTTAAGTGTGTGGCTTGGAGTGGGACCAAAAGGGATCAATAAGACACTAGCTCCAATGGGCCTTGGGCTTTTCTGTCAACTCTTGACAAGTCCAAAATTACCATTAACTATATTTAATACTACTATATAAATATAGTTGCACTCTAGGTCTTATCTATATATATTATATCCCAAGACTTTATTATACATGCAACCCCTTCATAAAATATTCGTAGTAATACAAAATCATTGAAGTAGACTGCCACTTTGTAAATTTCTACATCTTGATCCTTGAGTACCCGGTTTAATCCTATAATGTTATTCATTATATATTTATGAAGTCCCATTCCATAAATATATACTTTAGTCTTACTAAAATGGTTAGGCCTAACTCTCTGAATAACAAACTCATTAAACTTATCTCAAGGGAATATTTTATATCTCCATTAAGAGACTATGAATTCCATCTTGAGAATATATGTTCCATCAATACTTAATGTGGCTGCCCAACATACTGAGGTTGAACGGTTTAGACCCCTTAAACTATAACCAAATTGCGTAGCCTAGATTAATTAGCCAAGTTGTTACTTAGTCAAATTAAACAATTCTAGGTTAAAACAATCACAAAATCATATCATGCATGTAAAACATATAAAGCAGCGGAAAATAAATAACACATGATATGATCACCCAGGAAACCACACGAAAAAACCTGGGGAGGATTTTACCCACCGATCCTCAAGGCAAAACGGAATCCACTAAGAAAGAATTGAAGTTCTTACAAAAGGACTTACAAGCTCCCCGCTTGACTTCCTAATGCTACCCACTAGTAAAACTTCCTAACACGACCACACGCAGGCTCCGAGTCCACGGACTACTTCTTTCTTTGAATCCCTTCAATCAGCTACAAGCACCCACGCTTGATATTCTTTAAGCTTCAAAGGCAGCAACCAAGTTGATCATCAAGATGTTGAAGTGATCTCAATCTTGAAAACCCTAAGCTTTGTGTAAAGGAAAGCTCCTCTAAATCTCACAAGAGATTTACACAAAACCGCAATGTATGAGCAACAATACAACTTGTGCAACTCTGAAAAACGTGGCTAGGGTTTGTCTTATATACCTAGGGCAAAAACATAAAACCCTAAACATTTAAAGAGTTAGGGCTGAGTTGGAAATTCTGCAGAAAAAACATTCTGGCCGACTTTCGATCGATCGAGTCTAACTTTCGATCGATCGAGCCAGGCCGAAAGATACAAATACTTCTGCAGCCACTCGATTCCAACTTTACAATATTAAACCAACTTTGAGCAAGCATAAACAAGAGTAAGTTCATTGTTTTGATCATGGTTTGCCAACATTACGAATTAGAGTTCTAAATACATAAAATCCTAAGACCTTATAACCTAACAGAGGTTTTGACCATTACTTTAGATCTCACTCCTAATATATCAAAGTAACCTACACCTCATGATCAGGTTCATTATTCTCTCAGGATTAAGAGTTCATGCAAATGTAAGTCGTGAAATTTATTATTCATTTGACAGTCTTTAGGAGAATAATAAATCTCACAGCGGTCCAGTTCAATATGTCTTAACTCTTAAAACATATTAACACATCAACTAGAAGTCTCCACTTCCATGATCAAGACAAATCATCGTAGTTGATATGTTATAGTCTTCGCAGATGAAATGCCCAATTTCATCACCGACTATGAACTACAATTCTGAATTTACAAAGAACTTGTGATTTATATCTTCTGTGACTCTTCACATAAATCACATACTATGCATCTCATGGATTATATGATAATGTCCGAATATTCATGTTACCACTATTTCAGATAATAATAAAATAAATTTATTAAACACAATATTAAGTCATACATAATGTCAAACACAATATCACACTTAATATTATACATAGCATCATTCAATAGGATTTAAGGGCACAAATCCTAACAAATCTCTCGTTCTCCGTAGATACTTGAGAATATGCTTTACAGCTTGCCAATGTTTTGGTCCTGGATTTGATTGATATCGGCTGACCATGCCAACTGAATAGCAGATATCTGGTCTAGTACAAAGCATGGCATACATGAGACTTCCTACTGCAGAAGCATAAGGAACTTGTCTCATCATATCTACTTCCTATTGAGTCTTAGGCCTTTGGTCATCAGACAGAGGAACTCCATGTCTAAAAGGAAGCAATCCTTTCTTGGAGTTTTACATGCTAAACCGTTCTAGAACCTTATTTATATATCCAGCTTGTGATAAGCCTAACATCTTATTCTTGCGATCTCACCAAAGCTTGATCCCTAGAATAAAGTTAGCCTCACCCAAGTCCTTCATATCAAATTGGCTTGACAACCAAACCTTTACAGATGACATTACCCCTACATCATTTCCAATGAGTAGAATATCATCAACATAAAGCACTAGGTACATTACAACTTTATCTTGATGTCTTTTGTGCACACATGGTTCATCAAGATTTTGTTCAAAACCAAATGTCTTGATTGCTTGATCAAATCTAATGTTCCATGACCTAGATGCTTGCTTAAGTCCATAAATGGACCTTTGCAACTTGCATACCAAATGCTCTTGATTCTTTGCTATGAAACCTTCCGGTTGCAACATGTAAATTTCCTCTTCAAGATTGCCATTAAGAAATGCAGTCTTGACATCCATTTGCCAAATCTCATAATCAAAATGAGTAGCAATGGATAAGAGAATTCTGATAGATTTAAGCATTGCTGCTGGAGAAAAGGTTTCATCATAATCAATACCTTCTTTTTGAGTATACCCTTTCGCCACTAGCCTTGCTTTAAAGGTTTCAACCTTTCCATCTATCCCTCTCTTTCTCTTGTAAACCCATTTGCAACCAACAGGTTTAATGCCGTTAGGCACCTTTACAAGATCCCAAACATGATTGGAATACATGGAATCTAATTCAGATTTCATAGCTTGGACCCAATGATGTGCATCTATATCATTTATTGCTTCATCATATGTGTAGGGATCCGATTCAACCTTTTCTGAGATAGCTTCATAAGTTTCTCCCAAACCTATGAATCTTATAGGAGGCCGAACAATTCTCCCACTACGACGAGGCACCTAAGTACTAGACATGTCATGAGTAGTATCTTGTGATGTATCTAATACAGCCACATCATCCCTAGTTTCATCTATTGGTTGTTCATTTACAGGTTCATTCATTTCAGCCAACACAACTCTACTTCTAGGAGTATAATCATTCATATAGTCATTTTCTAAGAATTTAGCATTTGTACTAACAAAAACTTTGTTATCTTTATGACTATAGAATAAATAACCCCTAGTTTCTTTTGGATAACCTACAAGCAAACACACTTCTGATTTTGGTTCCAATTTATCAGGCTTCCCTTTTAACACATGTGCAGGACAACCCCAAATGTGGAGATATTTCATGCTAGGCTTACGCCCACTCCACAATTCCATGGGTGTTTTGGGAACAGATTTTGATGGAACTAAATTCGAAAGATGTATTACTGTGTCTAAGGCATAACCCCAAAAAGAAATAGGTAGAGTTGAATACCTCATCATGGACCTAACCATTTCCAAAAGAGTCCAATTCCTTCTTTCTGCTACACCATTTTGTTGTGGAGTTCCAAGTGCAGTCAATTGGGATACAATCCCATTCTTAGTTAAGTAATCCTTGAAATCCCCAAAAAGGTATTCACCACCTCGATCAGATCGAATGGCTTTTATGTGTTTACCTAATTGATTTTCAACTTCAGCCCTAAACTCTTTGAACTTTTCAAAGGCTTCGGACTTCCGTCTCATTAGGTACACATAACCATATCTTGAGTAATCATCAGTAAAAGTGATGAAATACTCATAGCCACCTCTTGCCTGGATTGACATAGGACCACAAACATCAGAATGCACTAACTCTAGCAAATCTTGGGCTCTTCTACCTTTTGCATTAAAAGGTCGTTTGGTCATTTTACCTTCCAAACAAGATTCACAAGCTGGAAATTCATCAAAGTCCATGGGCTCTAAGAGTCCATCTTTGAACAGTTTTTGAATCCTATTTGAATTAATATGACCCAAACGCAAGTGCCAAAGATATGCATCACTAGTATAAAGGAATTTTCTCTTTAATGATTTTACATGAGAGTTAGCATCTAATTCAGAATTATATAATTCATGCTTATTAGGAGTTAAAATATAAAGACCATCCACAATATTGCCAGAATAGATAAACACTTTATCCTTCTTTATTACAACATTGTCTTTCAAGATAACACAATATCCATGTTTACCTAAGTAAGTAGCAGAAATTAAATTCCTACGAACATTAGGTACATACAAACAGTCTTCTAATATTAGAACTCTAGATTGAAAACATAAATTATAAACACCAACAGCTACAACTGGAATCCTACTCCCATCAGCCAAAGTAAGAAACCACTCCCCTTCTTTAAGCTTTTTGGTCTCCTGAAACCCCTGCAAAGAATTGCAGATATGATTAGTACGACCTGAATCCACACACCAGGAATCCGTGGGATTCTTTACCAAACATATTTCAAGAAGGAATGTATTATTCATACCTTTATTCTTGGCAGCCTTGAATACTGGACAATTCCTCTTCCAATGTCCTTTCTCACCACAATGGAAACACTTTCCTTTGATCTTCTTTCCTTTATCAGTAACCCCTAAGGCAATTTGTTTACCCACTTGTTTGGTGAAGTCCTTCTTCTTCTTCTTCTTCTTACCCTTGCCTTTCAACTTAGGTTGAGAAGTAGAAGTTTCACCAACATTGGCTTCAACATTGGAAGTACCAAGAATGCCTTCTGCCGCTACCAATTCATTCATTAATTCAGACAAGGTATAAATCTTTTTGTTCATATTATAGTTCAGTTTGAATTCCTTGAATGATTCTGGTAGCGACTGGAGTATCATATCCACTTGGGATTCTCCATCTATATCGGCACCTAAAACTTCCAATGTATTCAGATTAGAGATCATTGTAAGACAATGCTCTCTAACTGAACTTCCTTCAGCCATTCTGGTGTTATAAATTTGCCTCATGGTCTCTTGCCTTGCAGAATGGCCTTGCTCACCAAACATCTCCTTCAGACTTAGCATGATGTCTGAAGCTAGTTCTACATCCTGCATTTGATGCTGTAGAACATTTGAAATAGATGCTAGGATGTAGCACTTGGCCATCTCATTAGATTTCTGCCAACGATCATATCGTTGTTTTTCCTCAAGAGGAGCATCTAATGAAGGAAAGCTAGGACATGGTTTAGTAAGCACATATTTGTGCTCTCAGCAGTGAGAACTATTTCCAAGTTTCTTTTCCAATCAACATAGTTGGATCTAGTCAGTTTGTTTTGATTAAGAATAGTTACAAGTGGACTAAATGATGCCATGTTCTATATCTGAAAACAATAAACATGAATATAATCAATAAACTGGACATTATCAATTTAGCATATAAACATATAGTATGGAACCTTAATAAAACCATAATATAATATATACAATGACAACCCAATCCCGCAATTAATATTCCTCGGAAGCGAGGTCATACCAATCACTATGATTAGGTGAGACACTTTCTCATTATTAATGCTATCATGGTAACTCTTACCAAACAAAAATAATTTGTCGTTTTCCCTTCAGCCTCTAAGTGATAATGACATAGCTCCGAAGGGAGGTTAACATTACACTTAGTCTAGTGTACACCATTGCCTAGAATCAATGTGAATAACCAAGTAACTCCACGGAAGCATGGTCGTTCTTAGTGTAAAAACACATTTCATCTATCCCTAAGAAGTTTAACCTGTAGTACCATGAATCAAACACCCTCCGAAGGGAGCAAGGCATATATGCCAAGGCGAGGTGCTTAATCACACTACTTTAAACCAACAATGGAGGCCGTGAGATCCAACCCTTGTATCTCTCTCCCACTAGATGTTTTATAAGAAAGGATTTTAGTTTTAAAACATGCATAATTTAATTACACATTGTCTTACTCTTTTAACATGTGAAAACAGTTAGAAAAATTTTTGATTTTCTTTCTTTCGATCGATCGAAAGTGCCCCTCGATCGATCGAAAAAATTAAGAAATTCGAACTTGATCATCTGACTCTTTCGATTGATACTCGATCGCTTCTCGATCGATCGAAAATAAGATTCGATCAATCGACTAGCAATCGAAAATCAATTGATCTAAAAAGTCTGATCACTGTCTCATTCGATCGATCGAAAGTGATTTTCGATCGATCGAAAATCGCGAATTTCAAATCTCTAGAATTTTTTTAAGGCAGTTTTCTCCGTTTTTCATGAACAAACATTCAACATATGAACATTACAGACAGAGTTTGATGTCAAAACTGAAATTCATTGATGCTAATGCCTTAATATTCAATTTAGCATACTTAAATTTAAATTTAAACAACATCATAACATCAATTTCAATCTTCATCAAAACATAGTTTCAACAACATGCAGAAAATTAAGAAATGTCATCTTCTAACAATGTGAAACTATCATCTCTAATTCTAAAACTCACAAAACATGTTATACAATACGAAATTGAAAACCTGGCTCTGATACCATTTGATGGAACAAAAGATGAACGCAGCGGAAAAGTAAGTTTTGAATGGATCTACTTCATTCGATATTGATAACATGCATAAAGTAAATTTCAGAATTTGAGAACAAGAGATCGTACCTTGAAGCGGTGAATTCCAAAACCGAAGATTGAAACACTTGGGAATACTTTTAATCTTCACTCCAATTCCACTAACGCCCAAGATGTGTGGTCTCTCAATTGGTAACAAAAGGATTATTAGAGAGTGACTTTCACTCACTTCCACACCATTACAATGATGTTTTTCCTACCAATAAAATTCAGTACGTTTTTCCTTTGTATCTAACCAATATATCTAATTGGGTTGGCCTTTTGGGCCTTACCAATTGGGCTTAAGTGTGTGGCTTGGAGTGGGACCAAAAGGGACCAATAAGACACTAGCTCCAATGGGCCTTGGGCTTTTCTGTCAACTCTTGACAAGTCCAAAGTTACCATTAACTATATTTAATACCACTATATAAATATAGTTGCACTCTAAGTCTTATCTATATATTATATTCCAAGACTTTATTATACATGCAACCCTTTCATAAAACATTCGTAGTAATACAAAGTCATTGAAGTAGACTGCCACTTTATAAATTACTGCATCTTGATCCTTGAGTACCCGGTTTAATCCTTTAATGTTATTCATTATATATTTATGAAATCCCATTCCATAAATATATACTTTAGTTTTACTAAAGTGGTTAGGCCTAACTCTCTGAATAACAAACCCATTAAACTTATCTCAAGGGAATACTTTATATCTTTGTTAAGAGACTATGAATTCCATCTTGAGAATATATGTTCCATCAACACTAAATGTGGCTGCCCAACATACTAAGGTTTTGACCATTACTATAGATCTCACTCCTGATATATCAAAGCAACCTACACTTTATGATCAGGTCCATTATTCTCTCAGGATTAAGAGTTCATGCAAATACAAGTCATGAGATTTATTATTCATTTGACAGTCATTAGGCAAGTAATAAATCTCACAACAGTCCAGTTCAATATGTCTTAACTCTTAAAACATATTAACACATCAACTAGAAGTCTCCACTTCCATGATCAAGACAAATCATTGTAGTTGATATGTTATAGTCTTCGCAGATGAAATGCCCAATTTCATCACCGACTACGAACTATAATTCTGAGTTTACAAAGAACTTGTGATTTATATATTCTGTGACTCTTCACATAAATCATGTACTATTGCATCTCATGGACTATATGATAATGTCCGAATATTCATGTTACCATTATTTCAGATATTAATAAAACAAATTTATTAAACATAATATTAAGTCATACATAATGTCTAACACAATGTCACACTTAATATCATATATAGCATCATTCAATAGGATTTAAGGGCACTAATCCTAACAGGAAGAACCTTTCTGTTTAGCGAACCCTTAATCTGGTGGTGAGGGGGAAGAATTGAAACTATTCAAGTTCAAAAGGAACATGAGGAATTTGATGGAAAAATAAATGTTTGTATCACATACAAAGCATACGCAGTGGAAAATTAATGTACCTACTTCATTTGCAATTGATAACATGTACTTTGTAAATTTTAGAATACAAGAACAAGAGAGTGTACCTTGGTGTGGTGAATTTCAAAACAAAGATTAGAAGTACTAGGGAACACTTTTAATCTTCACTCCAATTCCACTAACTCCCAAGAAGTGTGGTCTCTCAATTAGTTATATGAATTTGTTCAAGAGAGAATTAGAGAGTATCCAACACTCACGTATAAACCATTTCATGTATCTTACCAAAATTCTGTATGTTTCTCTCCTTATAATTGATTATCTAATTGGGTTAGCCTTTTGGGCCTTTCCAATTGGATTCTAGTATGTGGCTTGGAGTGGGACCAAAAAGGAACAAATAAGACACTAGCTCCAATGGGCCTTGGGCTTTTCTGTCAACTCTTGATAAGTCCAAAGTTACTATTAATTATATTTAATACCACTATATAAATATAATTACACTCTAGGCCTTAATAATAAATTATATCCCAAGACTTTATTGTACATACAACCCCTTTCTCTTAGAGGAAGAAAAATCATACCCCAAACTGGTTCAACTAGAAGCAAGTTTCTGAAGGCTAAGCATCTCATCAAGTTTTGCACTTGAAGTCCTCTATAACTGAGCTCTAACTTGAAACAACTCCGCTTTAAGCTTCTTAGTTCTCTCAGCCAAGAAATTGCTCTCAAATCTCAATGCTCCAATGGTCTGATTAGCTTCATCAAACTTTGTGAAGATTTCTTCTCATTCAAGCTCCACATCACTGAGCTTCTTGGTGGCCAACCTATACAATTTCTCATGTTGTTTTGAGACCTTGTACAATTTTGCATAGGCTGTGTGGATGTCATCTTGTTCATCCATCTTCTCAAAATTAGACTCCATCAAGTCCTCTTCTTCATCCACTTCTTCAACACTCTATTCAGTAGGATTCACAGTGGTAGTGAAGGCATTCAGGATTCCATCATCCTCATTATCTAAGTCATCCTCAAGCTCGATGTCGCTCAAGGTAGCAGCAAGTGTCTTACTTTTCCAAATGGTCTTGAGATACATTGGGCACTCTTGTTTTATGTGTCCAAAGCCTTGGCATCCGAAGCACTTTGGTTCGGAGGGAACAGTGTACTGACTGCCATTCCTAGCATCCTTCTTCCCTTTATCTTGGCTCTTGAATTGTGAAGAACTGGATTGCTTTTGGTCCTTGTCAAATCCTTTACTATTGGCATTCTTCATGAACTTTTTGAATTGCCTTGTGATATAGGATTTCATCTTAGTATCTTCATCATCTGAAGACTCATCGGAATCACTACTTTTGGCCTTTAGTGCCATACTCTTGCTCTTGCTTGATTTCCTGATCCTAGACAAACCCAATTCATAGGATTTCAAGTTACTAACCAACTCTGTCAAAAGAATTTTATCAATATCCTTTGATTCCGTAATAGCGGTGATCTTGGCATGAAATCTCCATAGAAGAGATCTGACCACCTTTCAAACAATCTTGGGTTCGGGAATGGTTTCCCCAAGATTAAAGGCTGAGTTCACTATGCCCTTGAGCTTGGCATAGAACTCATCGAACGACTCATCCTCCTCCATCTTAATCTCTTCAAAGCTTGTGGTAAGCCTCTGAAGCTTTGAGTCCTTGACATCCTTGGTTCCTTCATAGGTTGTTTGGAGGATAGTCTATGCTTCCTTTGCAGTTTCAGTCGAGGATATCTTCTTAAACTCCTCATTCGTCACCGCACTGAATAAAGCATTTAATGCCCTACTGTTGAAGTTAGCCGCCTTGATCTTAACATCATCCCAATCAGCCGACGTTTCCTTTGGCTTGGTCCAGCCTATCTCCATAGCTTGTCACACTATTTCATCTAATGACTGTAAGAAAGCTACCACGCGTACTTTCTAGTATGCATAGTTAGTGCCATCAAATAAATGAGATATAATTTGTAAGGTTAAATTTAATCAACCATCTTGTTGGCTTTATTCCGTGCCAATTTGCTTGTAATTTAAGCACTTAGGAACCCTGTATTTAAGTGGGATTATTGTAAGGGTAGTGTGTGAGAAGATGTGAAGAAAAGCTCAAGTATGTGCAAGAAAGCAGAGATTCGCGGCTAGGACTCACAGCTGACTCACGACTGGCAAGCCACCAAACTGCAGGCACGTGAGATGCACACAGGGGAGCTGAAGGGTCACGCCAGCTATCACACTACAGGACAAAAGTCCCAGGCTGGCTAGGTCATTATCTCGCAGCTTGAACTCGCGACCCAGACCAGTTGTGAGGCCAAGCCACCAATCAGCCCTGTTTGTGAAAAACTGACTCTTCGCATTCCTTTCTCACTCTACTATATATAGACCCTTATACCCACCAAATGTACAGAGCTTCCAGAGAGAATTTTGTGAGAGAAACCCTAGAGAAAAACAAGATTGATTCATCCACAATCTTTACCTTAGAGACTCTTCACATTCCTCTACTCTCTTCCTCTCCATTATTACATTCTTGAGAGGTCTTTAGCCAAATCCTTTTCTCACCTTACCCATATCCGTGAGAAGGTTTATTTGGTGCTGTTGAGAAGCAGTTAAGAAGGAACCAATTCACATTGGTTGATGCTATGGTCCAGTAGCAGAATCTGAAAAGCTAAAGAAGAAATAGGTTCGGCATAACCTCGTTGGAGCAAGAAGCTTAGAGGGCTTAGGCACTTGGGTAGATTAGGCTTGGAGGGTCTTCTGCCGTTCATGTATCCCAACTACATTCTTTAGTGGATTATTTACCGCTAGGAGGGCGGCGAAGAGGTTTTACGCCGAGGGCTTTGGTTTCCTCTTCGATAACACATCGTGTGTTGTCCGTGTGTTTGCATCTTTCTCCCTTTATCTCTGCCTTATATTTACTGCTGTGGATGTGTTTATATTTGGTTTAGATTGTTTATCAATTCTGTATTTGGCTTATGTTCATGTTTCGCACATTAATTGTTTGATAATAAGCTTGAATTGATATTGTGTTAATCGGGGTCTAAACGTTCAAGGGTGTTTCATACCCTTATTGAACATTCAATTGGTATCAGAGCAGGTATACATGTTGTGGTTTAATTACCTAAGTGTGATCCCTGACCCCCTTTGAGATGGATAGGTCACAATTCCTTAATGTACCACCATTCTTGAATTTTGGAAAGTCCGTATGAGAGCATTTTTGTGTTCTATTGATGATGCTGTGTAGGATGCAGTTGAAGTAGGTTGGACAAGACCAGAGGCTTCCAAATCCACTTGGGATAAGGCTGCTCTTGCAGTGACCAATGCAAATAGTAAAGCTTTAAATGCTATTTTCTGCGGTGTCTCTCCAGAAAAATTTCACCGAATTTCACATATCACCATTGCTAAGGAAGCATGAGAAATTTTGGAGACAACCTATGAAGGGACTAAGAATTTGAAGGACACCAAACTTCAGATGTTGACCACTCGCTTTAAGGAGCTAAAGATGAGTAGGGATGAGTCTTTTGATTCGTTCTACAGTAAATTGAACGAGGTTGTTGTTGGCAAATTTAATTTGGGAGAAAAGACGAAGGACTCGAAAATTGTAAGAAAGATCCTTTGGTCACTACCAGAAAGTTTTCGAGCCAAAGTTACAGCCATTGAAGAGAGCAAAGATCTTGACGACATTAAGGTTCAAGATCTGGTTGGTTCTCTGTAGACTTATGAGTTGTCCCTGCCTACACAGAAGAAGAGCAAATCCCTTACCCTTAAGACAATTGATGAGAGAATGGTGTCTCATGACTCTTTGGAAGAGAATGCAGTAGACAAAGTTATGGCGTATCTTGTAAAGAACTTCCGAAAATTCTTAAAGCTCAAAAACAGTGGGAAATTCGGTGGCAAAAGAAAATTTCAGAGGGTCGGAAAAGAGAAGAAAGAGTTCAGAAGAAAAGAGGGTAGAGAATCCCAATCCTCACAAGTAATTACATGCTTCGAATGTAATGGTCATAGGCATTTTAAAAAAGAATGTCCCAATTATTTGAAGTCGAAGGGAAAGGCCTATGCCACTACTTTAAGTGATTCAGACTCATCAAATTCTGACTCTGAGGACAGCTGTGATGGAGAAGGAAACTACTCCGCATTTATGGCTATTGAGCATGTTGAGTCCTCGGAGGACCTGAATCAACTTGTACAAGAACTTGGAGAACACAGCGATGATGAATCCTTAGGGATTGTTGAGAAATCAGATGCTGAAGAGGATAGTAATACAGCTAGTCTTCAAGAGAATTACACCTTACTTCTTGAGAGATCGGGAGAGTATACAAGGGTGGCAAAGGCGGCTGTGAAGAAGATGAAGAAAGCTAAGGAGGACAGGAGGACTAAAAAAGTCTCCTGGCCAGATATAAGGAGGCCAATTGTGAAATTGAGACACTAAATGGTGAGCTATCGGAAGCTTATACCAAAGTAAGATTTCTTGAGCAAGAGGTGGTGCAAGCACAAGCCAAGATAGAAAGGGTCTCCTCCAAGAAGCTGGAAGATGTTATTTCATCTCAAAAACACTTCTCAAATAAGTCCGGGTTCGGTTATACCGGAGGAAGTAGCTCATTTGCCAATGTCACCAAGGAAGTGAAATTTGTAAAGGTCAGAGAGACGGTTGTAGAAGAGCCTGTTCCTGAGAAAGTTAAGGCTGAACAGAAAAAGAAGGTGGCTAATCAACGGGTGTTTAATAAGTCCAGTAATCAATCAGAAGGTAGAGTTGAAGCTAGACGAAGATCTCTTCCAAGACCACAACGGGGCCCTAGAACGAATTATGTCTGTCACTATTGCATATTGCAAGGACATACCAGACCTAACTGCTAGAAGTTGAGAGCATTGAACAATACAAGTGCTCCTCGGTCACGAGGAAGAAGAAATGACAAAAGGTCTTGGGGTGATGAACAACTGAGAAGTCAGAACAGTGATCCCGGAATGATGGACGTAATGAAGATGATCGGTGCCTTCACCAATTGCCTAGAAAGCTTCACATGAAGGTTTAAAAGTCCTAACTCACGTACCCAATCTGTCAAGGATATCACCCCAAGCGCACGTGACGTGTGGGTGACGAAGGGTACTCATGCATAAGCATTACAACATGTCCATGCATTAATACTTCCAACTCTTTGTGTACATGCTTGGTTGTTTGCTTTTTGCGAGTTTGAGTTGAAAACTTTGTTTGTGAGTTTTGTTTAAAATGTCTTTTACATTGCTATTTTGTTTTGATCAATTTTTGCCACTTGTATCAAAAATCCAAAAACTCATAAAAAGTAGAAAATCCAAAAAGTTTGATCGACTTAGTTAAGTCTTGTCTCAAAACATGTTTTACCTTGTACCTTTGTACTAATGGCTTTGTGCATCTATAAGCTTAGCTTGTTCCCTATGCACTCATATTATTATGGGAGAAATTTTGAAATCTATGTTACTATTGTAAATAGATCTTCAACCTTGTCATGAATGATTAGTGTAGGGGTGTCCACGGGTCGGTTTTCAACCTAGCCCAAACCCGACCCGCTGGCATCGGGTGGACGGAAAATTGACCCGAGACCGACCGCCGGCGTCAATCGGTCGGATCGATTTTCTGTTCGGGTGGAGATCGGGTCTGTTCGAGTGGAGATCGGGTTGTCGCCGGAACTGCAAAATGTCGCTGGAATCTGCAAATCATCGCAAAAAAATGTAAAAACTCACCAGATCTGCATCAAAATCACTGAAAAATGCACCAAAATCGCTAAAATCTGTTGGGAATGGCCAGATCTTGCTAAATCTCACCACATATGGTTGAGAACTCGCTAGATCTCCTCAGATTTGAGCGTGATTTTGCCGGATTTGTATATAACTTTCGTCAGGTCGGGTGGCTCGGGTTTTGGAGAAGAAAACTCGCCACTCGACCTGCCGGCGTCGGGCTTTGGGTACGGAAACCCGAAGCCGACCGACGGGAGCATAGGTTCGGGCTGAACTCAGGTGGAGATCGGGTGGGTTGGTTGGTCCGGCGGGTCACGGGCGGGTCTGGACAGCCCTAGATTGGTGAATGGTTTTGATGATCTTGAGACATGCATAGACTCATGCCTATATATCTTCTCACTCTTTATTTTTTGTTTTTGCTTTAAAGAGCTCTCTAAATGTAAATCTCCAAATGAAAAGAGATATAGAGCTACAAAAGCCTGTCGCACATACTAGTATTTGACTAGGAAAAAGGGAAAGCGACCAAAATAAAATGTGTGATGCCCAAAAAGCCAAAGGCTAACTCATCAATTGAAATATCAAAAGTTTCAGGCATCAATCTCACAATGAGATTTTGATTCAAAAAGTTCAAATGTCATTATGTATAAGGAGCCAAATAAAAAGTTTCAAAGAATGTAATCAAGTTCATGTGGGAGGTCATATATGCATGTTTCTATAATTGAGATAGGTCACATTATCTAGTACTAGCTGTGTATGCCTTCATTGAATTGATCATTGAAGCTTCACATTGGACTAAGGACTATCTTATTTTTGATATCTACACACAACACACAAGTCTATGTTCAATGAATGCCATATTCATTTGTGTGATTGTACTTGATTAAATGTGTTTTCACATGCTCAATCTTTGTTGATCAAACACAAAAAGATTTTTGAGTGTTTTTAGTTGTTTTTGGAAAGTATGTTGTTTTTACAAAAATATCCAAAAGTTCAAAAACTGTTTTCCCCTATTTTGGCTACTAAGTCGCGGGTTAGCCCAGTCGCATGTCCCAATCGCGAGCCCACTCGGAGATTTTTCGGGGCTTGCTGGTGAGTTATTGCCTTAGTTGCGAAAAAGACTTAGAAAATTTTTCAAAATTTGAGATTTTATATTTTTCGCACCTCAGTGTGGCGACTTGTTCGCAGGTGAAAGGTCCAGTCATGAGGGGTACACAGAGATTTTCGCGGCTCAATTTGCGACTATCTGGCGGGTAGACCTTCTAGTCGCGAAAAACACTTAGAAAATTTTTCAAAACTTTTGGTTTTAAAGTGTTTCGCGGCTTACCCTAGCAACTCACTTCAGTCACAAAAAATGCGTATTTTGCGTTTTTAAGTCAGTTTTCAAAAACTTTTCAGTTTTTTCCCTCGAAAATTAGTGACTATTCATTGTCTTCAACATTTCACTCTCTCAAACACTCCGTGTTGTTCTTCAAAAATCCACCATTTCTGCATATTTTCTTCTCAAATCTCCAAGAAAAAGGTATGGGTTTTCTCTCTCTCACATTAGATTTCATGATTTTAGAGTTATTTTCTTGTTTCTGTGGGTGTTGTTGATGGCATTAGTAATGATGTTTTATGGGGTTTTGTGCTCTTTGAAATGGGTCATGACTATATTGATGTTTGCATATCATGCTCATGGTAGTTTGTCATTATGTCAGTATGTGATCTTGGGATATTCAGTGATCACTTGACATTGTGTTGTAACTGATCAATCACCATTTCTGTTCACATGTTCCACACAATTCTTCAGCATTGCCTATGATTTATTAATCTTGAAATCTCTCGGATTCATATTTCTATCTGAATCTAATCAAGTTGGTGTTGGTGCCTTGTGGCATTGTTTTTGGGTTTTTGCTATATGTCTGTTCTTGTGTAGATGACCAGTTGTTCATCTAAAGGCAAAGTCATTGCAACCGATGATCCATCAACCGATGATCCATCAACCCTAGTTGTTAAAAGGACACGACTTTCGTCTCAGTCATCTAGAGACTCTACCATTGAGAAATTCAGGACACCTCTTGACTCAAAGACATACACAGATGTTTTTAGAAAGGCTCCTCCTATTGTGGAACGAATTGTCAAGTTTGACACCCTAGGGACAACAGTTATTCCAAAGATTTTTAAGGAAAGAGATTGGGCTGATCTTTTTGGTAACTTTGAGGATCCAATTGAAGAATTGATCAAAGAATTCTACTCTAATGCCAGATACACAGGGGTTAAGTTAAAATGCTGGGTTCAAGGAATAGAATTTTCCATAAATGCAGACTATATTGCTAATATCCTTCGCATCACCAGACTTGAAAATGTAGATCGAACTCCGTATGATGATAGGATTCTTCAGGCTCAAGACATTCTTCAAGTTCTTGGGAGTGAACATGAAGTGGGAAGCGCAGGTTCATCTATAGGCACTGCATCTTTTTTGCCTGAACTGACAACTCTAAAGCTGATCATATTTTCCAACCTTTACCCGCTGTCAAACACTGCCTTCATCAGTCTTGGGAGGGCCAAATTCTTGTGTGACCTCATTACTGGTGTTCCGATTGACATCTGTGCCCACATATTTCAGATTATATGGAAAACAGCGGCTCGATCAGCAGCTCGAATGAATCTTCCATTTTGTAGTCTCATCATGAAGATCATCCTTCCTGAAGGTGTCAATCCTCCATCAGATGGCAAAATTGCATCTCGTCCTCGATCAATATCCCTATACACTCTTCAAGCAAGTAAGAGCCATTCCTCTAAAGCTCCTAAGAGTGAACCAGTCACTCCATCTAGCCAAAGCTCAGCTACACCTTTACAATCAACCAGTACTCCATCTATACCCCCCTGGATTTCAAATGCCAAGGCAAAGCCACTTGATTGAAACTATGGTTGAGCGAATCTCTGAATTACATCGGCTTGTCTACACAACTAACAATCAAGTTCAAGTGTGTCTCACGGCTATTGAAACACAATTAGATGCTATTCAACAGAAGTTAGAGGAGAGCCTTTAGCTATTCCTGACAAAAAGGGGAAGAGCGATAGCATATAGTAAGGGGGAGAACGACACAGGAAGGAGGAAGGAGAAGGAGAAGATGTGCATATTGGAAGGGGGAGTTATGTGTTCAGGATATACTTTTCATAGTTTTTGGATAGACTAACAAACTTATGTTTCATGTTTATATCTATCTGTATGGATATGTGTGGATACAGTTTTAATACTTTGGTTTATTTATATATTGATGATGTTATTTAGTTGTTTCAGCATATGTTCATTTGTACCCATGTTGCTTATGTAAGCTTTAAGGTTTGTTTCCATGCTCATATGCAGTTTGTATGCTTTTATGGTTTGTACCATGCAATGCAATCTTTTTGCTTTGTAGCCTTGCTTTGTGGCTTATGTACTTGATGTTAAAAGCTATGCATTTTAATTCAACACATCACTCTTGTGCCCTTGTAGGATTGTTCCTAGATGCATATATGTTTGTATGCATTGGTTGAGTGTTGGACATGCAAATGATACTTGCATATAAGCTTATTAGCTTACATGTCCGGATGTTCATTCCTTGTGTGAATGAGCATTGTGATCACTATTGTATAGTGGTTGCTTGTTTGATTAAGCCATGATTTATTGCATTATTGCTTAAGTCCATTTTTGCTTGATCATGCTTTTATTGCTCCATATGCATTTCAAGTTTTCTGCATACAATGATATTATTGTGCTGTTGTGTTTCAGGAGTTACTTGTTCATATGTTCAAAAGCTTTTCAGAATCTAGAGTTAGGTGTGAGTGAGTTTTGTTCAACTGTTCCCAACTCACGCGTTAAGTCTAGAGTCTGTTGTAAGGTTTTGTCATGGAATAGCCAAAGGGGGAGATTGTAAGGTTGAATTTAATCAACCATCTTGTTGGCTTTATTCCGTGCCAATTTGCTTGTAATTTAAGCACTTAGTAATCCTGTATTTAAGTGGGATTATTGTAAGGGTAGTGTGTGAGAAGATATGAAGAAAAGCTCAAGTATGTGCAAGAAGGCAGAGATTCGCGGCTAGGACTCGCGGCTAACTCGCGACTGGCAAGCCGCCAAACTGTAGGCACATGAGATGCACACAGGGGAGTTGAAGGGTCGCGCCAGCTGTCACACTACAGGACAAAAGTCCCAAGCTAGCCAGGCCATTATCTTGCGGATTGAACTTGCGACTCAGACTAGTCGCGAGGCCAAGCCGTCAATCAGCCCTGTTTGGGAAAAACTGACTCTTCGCATTCCTTTCTCACCCCATTATATATAGAACCTTATACCCACCAAATGTAGAGAGCTTCCAGAGAGAATTTTGTGAGAGAAATACTAGAGAAAAATAAGATTGATTCATCCACAATCTTTACCTTAGAGACTCTTCACATTCCTCTACTTTCTTCCTCTCTATTGTTACATTCTTGAGAAGTCTTTAGCCAAATCCTTCTCTCACCATACCCATATCCGTGAAAAGGTTTATTTGGTGCTGTTGGGAAGCAGTTAAGAAGGAACCAATTCACATTGGTTGATGCTATGGTCTAATAGCGGAATCCGGGAAGCTAAAGAAGAAATAGGTTCGACATATCCTCGTTGGAGCAAGAAGCTTGTAGGGCTTAGGTACTTGGGTAGATTAGGCTTGGAGGGTCTTCTACTGTTCATGTATCCCAACTACATTCTTTAGTGGATTATTTACCGCTTGAAGGGCGGTGAAGAGGTTTTACGCCGAGGGCTTCGGTTTCCTCTTCAATAACACATCATGTGTTGTCCGTGTGTTTGCATCTTTCTTCCTTTATCTCTGCCTTATATTTACTGTTGTGGATGTGTTTATATTTGGCTTAGATTGTTTATCAATTATGTATTTGGCTTATGTTCATATTTCGCACATTAATTGTTTGATAATAAGCTTGAATTGATATTGTGTTAATCGAGGTCTAAACGTTCAAGGGTGTTTCATACCCTTATTGAACATTCATAATTAATGATTGTCCTCTATCCATGACAACAGAGGTCAATGGATCGCACAGCAAAGATTAACCCTAATCAGAGTGTGCCTGCTCTGATATCACTTGATAGGCCAAGAATGTATTGACCCTTTGTGATAAATTAACCAATTAATTAGCCAAGTTAATTAATTAATTCAATTAACATACAATAATGCGTCATAGCAAAAATAAATCACCAAACAACTAAATGCAACGAAAATTAAGTTTGACACGGTGATTTGTTTACTAATAGAGAAAACATCTAAAGCAAAAACCCAACCAAGTGAATTTAAGGTCACCACTCCCGAGAATCCACTATTATCAAAACAAGCGGTTACAAGTAAAGGAATCCCAGTACCTTATACCAACTTACAATTGAACCCTTACCCCAATACCCAATTAGACTTGTTCTATAATGACAATCTCTCCTTTTCAATGCACGGCTCCCAGTATGTGACTAACCAATGGATGCACGGATTCAAGTACTGACTAACACACCAACTTGAGAAGGATGTTGGCTGCAAAGTTCTTCAGTTCATCCACACGATGAAGATGAAGAAACTCCTTGGTCTCAAAACCCTACGGCGTACAAACGCAGCTGCTTCTTCAAGAGAAAGATGAACTAGGGCATATGTCTCCAGTCACAATATGCTTGCAACAAAAAGTGCGACAACCTTTGCATCTACTTGCATCCAGTGTGACGGCCCTAAAAATAATCCTTATATATGTTTAGGGTTGTGAGAAAAGAAAACCTAAACACATACCATGGATATGCGTGAAATCATATCTGAAAAATTGATTTTCATAATTCTCGATAGATACAGCTGTCGAGCTTCACATTTTAAATCTCGATAGGTACATCTGTCGAGCTTTAAAATACAGCACTTCTTCACTTGATTCTTGAACAGATTTGCATGGCTTCAATACTTGAACTTGAACTCTTGTTCTTGAAGTATTAAACACATCCTAGATCTACCCAATTCTAAATGACATATGTTTTTTAACATGATTCACATATGTCCTAACAAAAACAATTTTTTATTTTTGAGACTAAAAACTTGTTTGGTAACCCAAAATGGATAGAAAACAAAAACTGTACTCAAAACTCAATTTGTGAAGGAAACTGAAAACATGAAGACATGCATTTAATTTAATGAATCTATTTCCTTTAATGAGTTAGCATTAGAGTTCAAATCTTAGTAACAATATATTTTAGTTTTTTCTTTTTCTTTTTTTCAAAAAACTATCTTTTTAATTTCAACAAAATAAACATGTTTTTGATTTCAAAAATACAAGAAAATTAATTTTTCTTTATATTCCTAAAAACAAGTTTTTGGAAATAGAAAACAAAAATTGTTACCAAACATAATCTTAGTGTTTTTGGGCAGCGGTTTGCGCACGCAAGAACAAGCCTGCGTGCATAGGCAAAATTATGCATACTCAGGTTCTTGCCTAGAAACACTAAAAATACCAAAAACAGGGCAAAACCTCAAAACTAGAATTGTAACAACCTACCATGTATTTTAAATATACAAACATACAAACTTAAACTAGAAAAACATATTAAAACATAATATAAAAAACAAATAAAGCAAACAGATAGATTTAAAAGAAAAAAAAAATGAAAGCAAGGAGAAAGAAAAGTTTAGACTAGATACCTCACACAAAAGCTTTCCAAGCTTGATTTTGACTATTCCCCTCAGACATATATATTCACAAACCAATAAAAAAGTGATTAGCAGCGCTAAAGTAAAAGGATTGGAGTCAAAAAAATGTCTCAATCAAACAAAATTGACTTAGGGGTGTTTTATGAAAAAACTACCTTTTGATTCACTATTTTCTAGTGAATCTTGTATTTTTCCCATGGGATTTCTATGTGTTTTGAAAATGTACCATGTAAGGCTTTATATAGTGGAAAAAATGGGGTTTGGAATGGCTCCCAAACGTTGTGGGATTCATTCCAAACCTTAGCCATTATTGCAGAAAACTTTCCTTTTTTATGCTTCTAAAACCTTAGTTGCGTACGTAGGAGTGTGACTACGTACGCATGCTTTGAGCCACATATGCAAGCTGCTGCCCACATACGTGGACCGAGGGCCTCTTTGGTCATTTATTTCCAAAAATAGATTTTTACTCATTCAAAAAGCTATATTTTTCATTTTAACACTCCTTAAGTCAATTTGATATCTGATTGAACTCTAAACTAGCCTTGGGCCTTAGAGTTTGGACATCATTAGCGAATGGGGCCAGAGTCGTAAGGGTTACAAAATGTGATGTCTACAAATTTCTCTCTTTTGATTTGTAAGCTTCGCTAACAAAATCAAAAGAATAAGAGACAAAACATTTTGTTTTAACATACAGCTTGGGTCCAACCCACGCACACAACACACATCATGTACACATGGGGCAAGGTGCAACTCTGGAGAGTTATGTGGGATTTGTATGTCCAAAGTACAACCTATTTTGACACTTGCAAGAAAATGGTGAGTGACTCATTATCCTAGAGTCACTTAAAAAGAAAAAAAGAAAAAAAAGACAAACAAACAAACAAACAAGGGCACTTTTTGAGGTAACCCAACAAACAACAAAAGGATATAGTCTCTGTGGTGTCCATTCGGGGCTCTTGGCTCAAACTTCTGTGACTCGCTCCTTTTTTCTTCTTCACTTCTTTCTCTACCTTTTATGGTGAGACTCTTGCCTCGAGTTGACCTTGGTCTCTTTCTCTATCTCTATCTCTGCCTTTTTCTACCGTGCCTGCATGTTAATTTCCCAGAGGATATGTGAACGAGTAGTCTTAATTGTTGGATCCACTAGGGGTGGTGAAAACTCGCTGAGGAGTAGGTATGTATGGGGAAGAATCTTCTGCCTCTTTCATGACTTACTTGGGGATGTGAAACTCGTTAAGGAGTAGTATAAATGGACTCGTTGAGGAGTAGTGTAAGTTTTGTAGATGTGTGATCCACTGGGGAAGAATCTTCTGCTTCCTTCATGGTATCCTAAGGACTTTGAGGAAGAATCTTCTACTTCCTTATTGGGGATACTTTAGGTGTACTTGGTTCACCAGGGAAGAATCTTCTGCATTTACACTGGGGATTGTTTAAATATGCTTGGGTCCATTGAGGAAGAATCTTCTACCTCCTCCATGGGGATAATGTTCTAGATATGCTTGATCCACTAGGGAAGAATCTTCTGCTTCCTTACTGGGGATAGTGTTCTTGAGTTTATATGATCTACTAGAAATGGTTTTGGGATGTACAAGCTTCATCGAGGGAAGAATCTTCTGCTTCCTTTACTGCTTATTAGGGGGGTCATTGGTGACTTTGTGCCTAATCGGGGCAATCTTGAGAATTTTTTTTCTAACTATTCATGACTAAACTACATGTAGTTTAGTGGTAAGGCCTAAACTACACGTAGTTTAGCCATGAGGTATGTTCTCGCCTCTTCATTTTCCCAACGATTACCAACTGTTTCTTTTTCTTTTCATTCTCTTCATCTCCCTCATCTCTTTACATTCTTCCTAACTCTTCAACTTCCTCCTTTTTTTCTCTACAAAAACTTCCCCCTTCTCTCTTTTCCTCACATCATTTGATTCTCCCATTCTCTCAAAACTCCCTCATTCTCTCATTTTCTCTCTAGACTCTCTTCATCTCCTCCAATGGCACCCAAGGCCAAAAAGACTTCCTATGTCAAAAAGACTTCCTACGTCCTTTCTTCTGATGCATTTCTCCTCACCTGTTCAAGTGGAGCAGTGAGATTGATGGAGCCTCCTTCATTGACATATCGGCTAGAGAATCACATCCTTATGGCTGAATCTTTAAGTTTTTCAAATCTTTCTCATTTTCAAGTTTCTCTTTGATCTTCCATTTTGATGTGTTTTTGGCCATGTAAATGCTTGAGTTTTGTTGTGGGATGGGTTTAGATGACACATTAGGAAGGGTAGGAACATGTTTAGGATTGATTTTAGATGATACATGCTTGGAAATGTTGAAGGAATCTTCCTATCTGTGCATCTACATGTGTAGGCTCGAGCTTGCATACACAACTTGTACTTATGCGAACGCAGCTCTGTTCTTGCATACGAATGTCTATTCTTGAGGCCCTGCATACGTGGGGATAGGCCTACGTACACGGGGTCCTATCTGCATATATGGGCCTTTACTTGCGTACGTGAGACGCTTAGCAGAGGCCTTACTTTACCTATCTCCACTCTTTTTCAACTGTTTCACTGCTATATGCAATCTTAACACCCCTTTTTGTCATTTTTGCATCTGAACATCATTGCATCCTTCTTTTTATCTCTATTCTTGCATCGAAAACATCATTTTTCATCATTTTCACTTGAACCCAGAATCTAATGTTATCTTCTTCATTTGCAATCTTCATCCCCTTATGCTGGTAGGGGAAGCACCAACAAGGCGGTAGAGTGGTACCACGTCCTCGTTCCTAAAACGAGGGCTTACATTCAAGAAGCGGGCTTTGAGATCACTTTTAGAACTTTAATTTGTAATGTTGGCAAACCATGATCAAAACAATATATTTAGTCTTGTTTAGGCTTGCTCAAAGTTGGTAAAATATTGTAAAGTTGGAATCGAGTGACTGCAGATGCATTGGGGCATTTCGGCCTGGCTCGATCAATCGAAGGATAGACTCGATCGATCGAAAGTCGGTCCAGATGCGTTTTCTGCAGAATTTCCAACTCAGCCCAAACTCTTTAAACGTTTAGGGTTTTTATACTTTTGCCCTAGGTATATAAGGCAAACCCTAGCCACGTTTTTCAGAGTTGCACAAGTTGTATTGTTGCTTATACATTGCGGTTTTGTGTAAATCTCTTGTGAGATCTAGAGGAGCTTTCCTTTACACAAAGCTTAAGGTTTTCAAGATTGAGATCACTTCAACATCTTGATGATCAACTTGGTTGCTGCCTTTGAAGCTTAAAGAATATCAAGCGTGGGTGCTTGTAGCTGATCAAGGGATTTAAAGAAAGAAGTAGTCCGTGGACTCGGAGCCTGCGCGTGGTCGTGTCAGGAAGTTTTACTGGTGGGTAGCATTAGGAAATCAAGCGGGGAGCTTGTAAGTCCTTTTGTAAGAACTTCAATTCTTTCTTAGTGGATTCCATTTTGCCTTGAGGATCGGTGGGTCAAATCCTCCCCAGGTTTTTCCGTGTGGTTTCCTGGGTGATCATATCACTGTGTTATTTATTATTCCGCTGCATTATATTTTTGATATGATTATTTGATTGCTTTAACCTAGAACTGCTTAATTTGACTAAGTAACAACTTGGCTAATTAACTAGGCTACACAATCTGGTTATTTGTTAAGGGGTCTAAACCGTTCAAGTGGTATCAGAGCGGGTTGCTCTTCTGTTTGAGATTTTTATCTCTGAGCTGATCCTTGACCCCTGTTGTCATGGATTCTTGGAAAATCTTTTTGCTTATTGGTCAACTTATCTACTTGCTGTCATTACCATTTGTTGCTTGTATTAAATATTTCCTTAAGTATCTTGGCATAATCACATGTGATAAGAATTATGTTTGTTATACTACTTTAACCGCCTTAAGGGCACGTGATTCTTGTCTTTGGTATTTGGATAGTGGTTGTTCCAGGCACATGACAGGAAATAAAGATTTATTCAAATCACTCTTTGAAGGAAAGATTGGGACAGTCACTTTTGGAGATGGAAGTAAATCTGTAATCAGAGGCATTGGTACTGTGGATATTCCAGGATTGCCAGTGTTTGAAGATGTTTGGTATGTTGATGGATTGAAGGCCAATCTACTCAGCATTACTCAGATTTGCGACAATGGTTTAAATGTTCTTTTCACCAAGTATGAGAGTGAAATACTTGATGGAGGAGGTGACTGTATGTGTGTTGGTGTAAGGACAGCTAACAACTACTATGGGATAACACCAAGTGTAAACAACAAGTGCTTTAGTGCAAAGATAGATCAAGTTGATTTGTGGCATCAACGGTTGGGGCATGCCAGTCATAAGCAGTTAGAAAAGATTTCCAAATGTGAGGCAGTTATAGGTTTACCTAAATTTGAGAAAATAGAGAAGTGCATTTGTGGACCATGTCAGATAGGTAAACAAGTAAAATCCAAGCATCCATCTGTGACTAGTGTTCAAACGTCAAGACCTTTAGAGTTACTACACATTGATCTCATGGGTCCTGCAAGAGTTCAAAGTCTGGGTGGAAAGAAGTATATTCTAGTTGTTGTGGATGACTTTACTAGATATACTTGGGTTGTACTTTTGAAGGATAAAGCTGAAGCTCCTGAGAAGATGATCCATCTGTGCAAGAAATTGCAGGTTGAGAAAGATACTGTGATAGCCAGAATCAGAAGTGATCATGGAAAAGAGTTTGAAAATACCAAGTTGGCTACTTTCTGCAATGAGCAAGGCACTCACCAAGAGTTCTCATCTCCCAAGACTCCTCAACAGAATGGAATTGTGGAAAGGAAAAATAGGGTTGTTCAGGAGATGGCACGAGCCATGCTTCACAACAAAAATTTGCCAAAGTCTTTCTAGGGAGAAGCAGTCAACACTACTTGCCATACACTCAACCGGGTGTATTTTAGACTTGATTCTAAGAAGACTCCTTATGAACTCTAGAGAGGGAAGAAACCTGTTGTCAAATATTTCAAGATATTTGGCAGTGATTGTTACATTCTACGTGATAGAGAGAACCTAGAAAAATTTGATGCCAAGAGCGACAAAGGATACTTTCTAGGATACTCTTCCACCAGTAGAGCTTATAGAGTGTACAATCTGAGAACCAAAACAGTCATGGAATCCTCAAATGTTGTGATAAATGATGAAGTGTGTTCAGAAAGCACTGTTCCTGCTCAAGATAAGTCTTTAGAAGTAGATGACACTCTTCTTACTGAGGATGTTGTCAAACATAGTGAGGAAGAGCTGTTGGTGTTAAATGATACAGTCTCAGTACCTTCAAGTTCAGAACCATCCACTCCAGTTCGTGACACTCGACAGGCACAAAGTCAACTCAGTCCCTCATCTGCACAGAAAGGAACTTCCACTTCTTTAGTCAAAGGTCCATCCTCTAGAGTGAGACTGAACCATCCCTCCACAAATATATTGGGTAGTCTGAATGATAACATGAGGTTAAGATCAAAAGTATTGAATGTGATCACTCACTCATGCTATCTGTCCCAATTTGAACCGAAGAAGGTGGATGAAGCACTTCAAGATGCTGATTGGGTAAATTCTATGCATGAAGAACTTCATCAATTCGTTCGGAATGATGTGTGGGAACTAGTTCCTAGACCAAAGGATGTAAATGTGATTGGAACTAAGTGGATCTTTAAGAACAAGTCAGATGAACATGGCACTGTGATCAGAAACAAATCAAGACTTGTTGCACAAGGATACACACAAGTGGAAGGAATTGACTTTGATGAGACATTTGCACCAGTAGCAAGGTTAGAATCCATCCGGATATTGTTGGCTATAGCAAGTCACCTAAACTTCAAGCTATATCAGATGGATGTCAAGAGTGCTTTCTTGAATGGAATGATACAAGAAGAACTGTATGTTGAACAACCTAAAGGCTTTGTAGACCCTCATAGACCGGATGACGTCTACAAATTGAAGAGAGCTCTCTATAGGTTGAAGCAAGCTCCTCGGGCTTGGTATGACAGATTGACTACATATCTCACTGAGCATGGATTCAAAAGGGGATCTGCAAATACAACACTCTTCATAAGAAAGGATAAGACTGGTTTTGTTGTAGCTCAAATTTATGTTGATGACATTGTTTTTGGTGCTACTAATGATTCTCTTGCTCATTCTTTTGCAGATGAAATGAAGGCGATGTTTGAAATGAGCATGGTTGGAGAACTAACTTATTTTTTGGGATTGCAGGTAAAGCAAACTGAGACAGGAATCTACATCAATCAAGCTAAATATGCAAGGAATTTGGTTAAAAGATTCGGACTGGACAAGGCTGCTCATTCTAGAACGCAGATGGTGGCTAATGCAAAGTTGACAATTGATCCATCAGGTGAGTCTGTTGATGTTACTTTGTATAGAAGCATGATAGGCTGTCTTTTGTATTTGACTGCTAGTCGTCCTGATATATCTTTTAGTATTGGTGTTTGCTCTAGATTCCAGTCTAATCCTAAGGTTTCTCATTTAAATGCTGTTAAAAGGATTATAAAATATGTGAGTGGAACCTGTGATTATGGTTTATTTTATAGCAAGGAGTCAAACTTGTCTCTTGCTGGCTTTTCTGATTCTGATTAGGCTGGGAATGCTGATGACAGAAAAAGCACCACTGGAGGGTGTTTTTATGTAGGAGCCAATCTTGTGGCTTGGATGAGTAAGAAGCAGAATTCTGTTTCTCTATCCACTGCTGAGGCAGAATATATTGCTGCTAGGAGTTGTTGTTCACAGCTCCTTTGGATGAAGAAACTTTTGGGTGATTATGGGATTCCTCAAGATACCATGGTTGTCTATTGCGATAACTCTAGTGCTATAGATATATCTAAGAATCTGGTTCAGCATTCTAAGACCAAGCACATTGAGCTTAGGTATCATTTCATTAGGGATTTGGTTGAAAAGAAAATAGTTGCTCTTGAATATATCCCTACTGATCGTCAAAACACTGGCATCTTTACCAAACCACTTGATGGAAGTAAGTTTGAGACACTTCGTCAAGTGATTGGTGTGCTTCGCTGTCCCTAGCTGTTTTGGCTTCCTTGGTCCTTGTGCTTCATTGCTCTATTCTGTTGTGACCATTGTTCTTTGGTTTTTGCGTTTTTCTTTTGTTCTAGGACTTGCATTGCATTACATACATGCATTTCATTCTAGGATTTATTTGTTTTCTCTTTTAATAATTAAAAAAAAAAAAAAGGGAGAAAGCAAAATCTTTGTTGAACACTATTTTTCTTGATTTTTTGAAAACAAGGTTGGTCAATCTTTTTTTCACATGTCATGTTGTGTACCTTGTTTAACTTTGATGAGCTTATTTACTGCACTTGACTAGTTGAAACTTTGTAGTGCATGTTGTGTGGGAAAGATGTGTGTGGTTCTTAATCACTTTGCCTTAATCATGAAGTCACTTGTTCTTTGACTGTCGGACTTGATCCTTTTGAGAAAGGCATAAATAACCATCTCACCACTGTTCACTAGCCAATCATGAACACCTTAGTGCATATCATAAGATTTAGTGCTCGAGAAAGTGTAGCACATGCACAAAAAGAACATAAGGTGTAGCCTCAAATTAAATTAAAAACTGGTGTGTACTATTAGGCTTGATGCCAATTCACTTAATTCAAACCGGTGTGTACTATTAGGCTGAATGCCATCTCACATAAATAAGAAGCAAAAATGCAAGAAACTTACATGATTGCAAGTTTTTGTTCTAGGAGATGTGGGAGTTATAGGATGTAACTCTTTAGGTGATAGTCTCTTTTAAATTCTATGTGATGAATTGTGTAGACTTTGTGTTTGATTGCTATTCACATATCACCTCACATGTATCTCAAGTCTTTGCTAGTTTCACACACTACACAAGTTACTCTTTGTTAAACACAGTACATGTTAGTGTGTGTGTCTTTGGTCTGACCAACCAAGTTTCAAAATATCTTGAGATTTGTGCACAACATATTTGTTGCTTGAGAAAATTAAATGGGAAGATGATTGAAACTTGTGTTTGAGAAAATTGGGTTTAAAAATTTTGGGTTTTTGAAAAAGCATTCCATCTCATACTCATGCATTTTGATTTAATTGTTCAAAAGCTTTGAGGAGTTGGTTTCAAAATTAGGTTTGCATTTTTCAAAACTGTGTTTTTCCTCAAAATTCAGTGTGCCTCTGCCCATTTCGATCGACCCAGTGTGTTTTTCGATCGATCGAAAAAGTGTCTCAGAATGTGTTAAAATGACTGTCACATTCGATCGATCGAATGTAATTTTCGATCGATCGAAGATCGTGAAGAAGCTTTTTTAAAAAGGTTGAAATCTGACTTTTCAAATCACTTTTTCAAACTTTTTCAAAATCCTTTTCTCTCTCTGATGAGGCAAGACCAAAAGATCCAATTTTTTGTCGTTTTCTTCCGGATTTTTTGCAAAATCTCTCTTTCCTCAAGCCGGTATGTCTGTTTTGCCCTTCATTTTCAATTTATTTTCACATTTACATGCATTTTTCATGCATTTTAGAGGAGATTTTCGGACTTTGCATAAACGGGAATTTCTGTTGATTCAAGCATTTTCTTTTGCAATTGATCATTGGGTTTTTGTGGGGACACACTATATACTTGATCTTAATGGATTAATTTGATCAATTTTGAGTTTTGTGAGAAATTGAAAAATCTAGGGTTTATGTTTGATCCGAATTGGGGCTTTTTGTGAAATTGAGTTTAATTGATGAAATTGGCTTTGTGTAGTGATGTATTTAGGCATTATAATCGTTGAATTGTGTGTTGTAATGCTTAATTCATCAATTTGGTACAAAAATTTTCAAGTGGTTCTCAAATTTTTAGGGTTTTTGTTAAGAAACTCTATGTTCGAGCCAATTTTGTGAATTTGAACTTAATTTGATCCTGGTTACTGCATTAGTTCATGCATCATAACATTGTTAATGTTCATGCATCATATAGACTTTTATTCTATATTTTTTTTGTGCTAACTTGCAGTCTGCCCTTGGTTTTGTTTTTGTTCTTTTTGGTTTTTTTTGTGTGTCTCTGTCCTTTCCTTAGCACCATGCCTAGGAAGACTAGAGCTCGTAGGACTATCCCTACTCCTACTCCTTCCCCCCCTTCCTTTGATAGTGAGAGGTTCCCTAGTGAGAAGAACCAAGAGACCTTTGAGACTTTAAACCTTAAGAGAAAGGTTTGGGCTGAGCGTTCTATCCTGTTAGATGAGTTAGATCCTGCCATTAGGGCAAATTTTGAGCATAGAGGTTGGTTGCCTTTGTTAGCTGTGTCTGACCCTCCACCTCCGGCTACCTTGATTAGAGAGTTCTTCTCGAACCTCTCTATCCACATCTATGATTCCAACACTCTAGTTAGGAGTTGGATACGAGGTGTAGAGTACACCATTACTCCTCAGGTAGTGGCTGGTGCTCTTGAGGTACCGTTGGTTAGGCATCCTGTCTATCCCTATGATGAGTCACCCGAGTTGAGTGATGTCATGTCTTACATCACTGGGTCATCTATCCAGTGGGGTTCTGATCCTAGGATCACCACCGCTGAGCTTCCTGAGACTACCTATCTCTTCTTTAGGATAGCCTGTCACTCACTCTGGCCCATTTCTCATCTGCACACCATTCCTTTTGAGAGGTGTGTATTTCTATAGCTCTTGTCACTGATGCTCCTATTAGTTTTCCCCATCTTTTTCTTCGTTCTTTGAACGAAGTTTATAGGAGTTCATCTACTGCTCATGCCTTTGTTCATTCTATTTTCATTCATAGGATTTTACTTTATCTTGGTTTAGAGGATTTCCCTGCTTCAGAGCCTGTTCATGTTATAGGTCCTATAGGTGCGTCTTTTCTTAGACAAAGGGCCGCTCATCTTCAAGCTGGTTCTAAACACCCTAGGTCTGAGCTCTCTAGTATATCATTTTTTGTTAGCATGGGATATTTTTGTGGAGTTTATTAGATTGTATCTAGGTGCTTCACTTTGTATATCATTTTTTGGGGATATTCATGTTAGGGGGAGTAACATTGATTGATATATTGATATACATGTTTTCTTTTGATTCTTGTTGTCTTATGATTCACTGCTTATTGATTTATATTTATGAGTTGATTCATTGATATATATCTTTATTTTGTGTTGTGTGAATCTTACAAGAATATTATACCTGTTTATATACTATTTCCTACCACACATGCGTTTATGTGTTTGTTGAGTATTTCAGGAATATACAGATTGATTCAACAAAGCTGCTGTCTACACTTTCAACCGATGGATGGTAGTTAGGGTTGAATTTTAGTTTATGAGCATTATTTTTGTAAAGGGCTTTTTACTTGTAAACTTTGAGCTTTTAATTTGTGTTTTGTCACGGATTGCCAAAGGGGGAGTTTGTTAGGTTCTAAGGTCTTAGGATTTTATGTATTTAGAACTCTAATTTGTAATGTTGGCAAACCATGATCAAAACAATATATTTAGTCTTGTTTAGGCTTGCTCAAAGTTGGTAAAATATTGTAAAGTTGGAATCGAGTGACTGCAGATGCATTGGGGCATTTCGGCCTGGCTCGATCGATCGAAGGATAGACTCGATCGATCGAAAGTCGGTCCAGATGCATTTTCTGCAGAATTTCCAACTCAGCCCAAACTCTTTAAACGTTTAGGGTTTTTATGCTTTTGCCCTAGGTATATAAGGCAAACCCTAGCCACGTTTTTCAGAGTTGCACAAGTTGTATTGTTGCTCATACATTGCGGTTTTGTGTAAATCTCTTGTGAGATCTAGAGGAGCTTTCCTTTACACAAAGCTTAGGGTTTTCAAGATTGAGATCACTTCAACATCTTGATGATCAACTTGGTTGCTGCCTTTGAAGCTTAAAGAATATCAAGCGTGGGTGCTTGTAGCTGATCAAGGGATTCAAAGAAAGAAGTAGTCCGTGGACTCGGAGCCTACGCGTGGTCGTGTCAGGAAGTTTTACTGGTAGGTAGTATTAGGAAGTCAAGCAGGGAGCTTGTAAGTCCTTTTGTAAGAACTTCAATTCTTTCTTAGTTGATTCCGTTTTGCCTTGAGGATCGGTGGGTCAAATCCTCCCCAAGTTTTTCCATGTGGTTTCCTGGGTGATCATATCACTGTGTTATTTATTATTCCGCTGCATTATATTTTTGATATGATTATTTGATTGCTTTAACCTAGAACTGCTTAATTTGACTAAGTAACAAGTTGGCTAATTAACTAGGCTACGCAATCTGGTTATTTGTTAAGGGGTCTAAACCGTTCAAACATCACCCACCTCATGCCTTTCCTTACTGCTCAGGTTTATGCTCTATCTTTTCTTCTTCTTTTCCTTTACCTTGTTTGTCATGGCTACTAATGGTGGAAAACTATAGCAGGAGGAACCTGCTGCTGGTGATCCCATTGATCCTCCACATCTCCCTTGGACGGTCTATGCTTACAATCCTGATGGCTTTGCTTGGGAGCACGCTGTTCCTTATATTATGGGCTATCATTTTCCTCCAAACACCCGGGCAGTGAGTTCTTCTTTCCCTTTGTTTTTTTTTTTTTTTTTTTTTTTTTTTTTTTTTTTTTTTCATGATATCTTCGCTTTTTATTTATCACACCCTTCTTTCTTCGAACGGCAGCCCACCATCCAAGAGCATAAGGAGTTGGTACGATTGGCTAGGAATCTCAAGTTTAAGGTGATATTCAAGGAGCTTGTGCAGTCCTTGAGGGGTGACCTACCTAAGTGGTGGTGATGATGATGATGGTGGTAGAGATGAGGAGGATTTGGTCAAGACCATAGGCATACAACACATATCTTTCTTTTTTGTTGCTTTTATTTTTTTATTTCCTTTAGAAAACATTTGAATTCAGTTTGAGACAAAAGGTTGTATTTAAGAACATCTTTTTACATTTATGCTTTTAATTAGGACTAGTACTAAATTTACAAGATATATGGTTAATTGTATGTTTCTATACAACATTGCTTCTTTGATGCTTAAAGTCTTGTGCTTGAGATATGCCTTGAATGATCCTTTATGTTGTAGGAACCCTAGGGATGCCTTGAAGTGGAAAAACCATGCTTAAAATAAGGGAGAATAAGCTTTTGCCAAGCGCTGTGCATACGTGGGTATGGGCCTGCGTACGCAGCTTTGACTTTGCGTACACAAGGTTGACCTTGCGTATGTGGGCTGCGAATCAAAGGAAACCCTAACCACCCTAATTAAGTATAAAAGTAGCCGTTTGGGTCCCAAAACCCTCACCAACATATTTCCAACTCAGAGAGCACCTTTTTGAGGTCCCCCAATGGCAAAAAACTCTTCATTCAATCTCTCGGCTTGGATTAGAAGGCTCGATCCTAATTTCAAGGATTCCATCGCCCCCTATGGTCTTTCTTGTGTCTTTCCATACCATCAAATAAGGGTGGATGAGCCTTTTCTTCATGCTACTGCCAACTATTGGGTCCCTACTCAACTTGTTTTCCGCTTCAATGGAGTAAAACTATGTCCCACTACCTAAGAACATCATGGGTGAACCAAAGATTGACGATCTCATCTTCCCTACCATGGGTAGGGATCTTCCCTCCTTGTTGCAAGTTGTGTTGGGCACCCCTCTTGCTACGGCAAATAGGTGGTGTGTCTTTGGAAAACTCAACCTTAGCTAGATTTTGCACATTTTTCCGGCTCGGACCTTCCTATGGGTGAGAAGCCATGTTCATACTTTCTTCATGCATTTTGCTTATATGCTCTTGCAAGGTACTTCTTGGTCCAAAGGTCATATTGTGTGGACCTCCGAATATGCTTGGTGGTCTATGAGCTAAAGAGAGGTAACCTAGTGGGCTTGATCTTGGCAGAAACCCTCAATGGTTTGAATGCATTTCATAGGAAGGAAGCAAACTTCTTTGCAAGAAGTCCTCTTCTTCTTCAAGTATAATCCCTAACTTTTGCCTAGGTTCTCAACCTAGTGGGATTCCTCTAATTTTGCATGGATTTCCTTTCGGTTTTCAACCCATCGAGGCACCTTATATCATCTTTCATTTATATATTTTTTTCACCCATGCTTTCTCTTTTTCTTTTTCTTTTTTGCTTTTCTCTCTCTTCTTCTTTTTGTGCTTTCCCCCCCCCCCCCCCCTTTTTTTTACTCCTTCCTCAATTTTATTTTCTAGATATGGCTATAAGAGAGGCTTCGATTGCTTCAACCTCCTACCGTACCTTCCAACACATACCTCCCTAGGCATTTTAGGGACCGCCAACTTCATCCAAATGACATGAGCTTTGAGGCATACATGGAGCTTATAGATCACATCAAGGAGATCGACATTTAATGGGTCGTGGAGTGGTGGCACATCGCAAGCATGATTCATAGTTACTGCAAGGACTATTGTGTGCCTTTAGTCAAACTTCGTTGCTGCTCATACTACTCCACTCATCATATCTCAAGGAAATTTGGAGAACATCAAGGAACCCTTAACGACGAAGGTGCCTTCCACACCGAGGTGTTTACTGACAGGATCTTAGGTAGGCTTCATGAGGCTTGGCCGCATCATAGGGTGACGAGGCATTGCTCCTCCACGATACATCTATCCCATTGTAAGGTACAAGCAATGGTTGGAGGATGACATGAAGTGGATTCTAAGAGATGAGAAAGCTTACATGAAGACTAGCAAGAAAGCAAGGAGGGCTAAGTGAACACCTTAATAAAGGATTGTTATGTTCCAAATCCCCTATGAAAACAATCTTGTTACCTTTTAATTTGAGCAATAAGAGAATCACTTTTTTATTATCTTTGCTTATTGTCATCTTATTCCTTTGTTTTTTTTTTTTTTTTCTTATTTTCTTTTTCCTTTGCCGTGTAATTTTTGCCCATGACATCCGTTTGGGAATTTTCGCCATGCCTATAGTCTTTTCCCCTGACTTTCGCCTAAACCGCCCTTTCGGGTTTTCAATCTAGTAGGGTTTTTTTTGCCTTTATTTTTGCTTAGGCCGCCCTTTCGGGTTTTCAACCTAACAGTTTTTTTTTTTTTCATTTCTTTTTTTTTTCTTTAAATATTGTATTTCCGGAGTCTATCCATGTTAATTGAGCGAAGCATCTCTTCCCCATCCAAATCTATGATCCTTGTAGCACCCCCAGACATGACTTCTTAATGATAAAGGTTTAGACCACCTTGGCTTTATCTTTCCTCTTGGATCAAAAGTCTCATCTCTAAGCACCTTTAGGACCAAATCCCCTTCTTTAAGGTTTCTTGGTTTCACTTTCTTGTTGAATGCTCTAGCAATCCTTTTTTGGTACCCTTGTGCATGATATTGTGCCCTAGCCCTCTTCTCATCTATCAAAGCCAATTGTTCATATCTTGCCTTAGCCCAATCCTCTTCTAGGACCTTGGTTTCCACCAATACCCTCAAAGATTGTATCTCCGCCTCAATAGGAAGCACTGCCTCACTACCATAAACCAAAGAGTAAGGTGTTGCCCCAATCGACGCACGGATAGAAGTTCTATAGCCCCATAAGGGAATCAAAAGCTTCTCGGCCCAATCTTTGCACGTCACTACCATCTTGGCTAGGATATTCTTCACATTCTTATTAGCTGCTTCTACAGCCCCATTGACTTGTGGTCGATATGGTGAAGACTTGTGATGCTCAATGTTATATTCTTCCATGACTCTCCAAACTTCACCCTCAAAGTGGGAACCGCTATCAGAGATGATCTCTAGAGAACCGACATATAATGTTGTTTTCTAAAAACCGAGTCACATGCTTAGCCTTCAATACGGAGTAGGAGGCTACTTCTACCCACTTGGTGAAATAGTCAATTACCACTAGGATGTATCACGCCCACTTGAAGCCTTAGGAGCTATCCTTCCAATCACATCTATGCCCCAAACCGAAAATGGCCATGGAGAAATCATGATATACAACTCACTAGGTGGTACATGGTTCAAGTTGGCATGTATCTAACAATCATGGCAACTCTTAACATATTCCACACAATTAGTCTCCATCATATTCCAATGGTACCCTATCCTTAGGATTTTCTTGGCTAACATTCTCCCATTCATATAAGGGCCAAAAATCCCTTGATGAACTTTTTCCATTACCTTTTCGACTTCTTCCTTCTTCAATCAACAAAGGTGTATACCATCGTAGGACCTTTTATAGAGTTATCCTCCACATAGGATGTATTGTATTGCCAACATCCTAATGGAACGACATTCTCTCTTATCGACACCATCCAGATATGCCCCAAGTTCCAAGAACTTCATGATGTCATAGTACCACGAAACTTCCTATTCCTCTACGGTCATTACTGAAGCTTTAGTCTTCCCTTTGTGCACTTCCTCATAACTTTGCTCAATCTCCAAGTGTCATGTCCATACTCCCTCGTAATCATGGAACCTCTTGCTCAAGTAGTATATGGCCTTCTCATTCTTGTCATTGTCTTCTTGTGCAAGCATCTTCCAACCACATCTCCTATGAGAGGTATAGGAGTAAGGGTTTTCCATGTTAGGGAGGCACTAGGATAGGTAGGTGGAGGAGATATTCCTTGATAAGTTCAAAAGCCTTTTGGCACTTATCATTCCATGTATATGGTTCATTCTTCCTTAGGAGTTTGAAGATGGGCTCACAAGTGGAGGTGAGCTTAGCAATGAATCAACTAATGTACTATAATTAACCCAAGAAACCCCTTATCTCTTTCTCATTTCGGGGTGGAGGCATCTCCAATATTTTTTGACCTTGGATGGGTTCAACTTCTATGCCTCTATCACTCATTAGGAAGCCTAGCAATTTTTCTAGCGGTTACTCCAAAGGTACACTTTTATGGGTTCAATTTTAGTCTATACTCTTTAATCCTCTCAAAGAACTTCCTCAAGTTTACGGTGTGGCTATCTCTATCCTTGGATTTTACTATCATATCATCGACATACACCTCCACCTCATTATGCATCATATCATGTAACAAGGCTGTAGCCATCCTTTGGTAGGTTGCCCCGGCATTCTTGAGGCCAAACGACATCATCGTGTAACAATAGATTCCCCATTTGATAGTGAAAGTAGTTTTGGTCATATCTTTGGGAGCCATCTTGATTTGGTTGTACCCCGAGAAAGCATCCATGAAAGACACAAAGGCACTTCCCACCATGTTATCCACCAAGACGTCAATGTGAGGGAGAGGAAAGTCGTCCTTAAGGAATGCCTTGTTCAAATCCCTAAAATCCACATACATCCTCACCTTCCCATCCTTCTTAGGTACGAGCACAACATTGGCTATCCATTCGTCTTAGTGTGCGGGTTTGATGAATCCTACCTTTAATTGCCTAGTGACTTCCTCCTTGATTTTTAAAAGCCATTCAGTCCTCATTCTTCTCAACTTTTGTTTGACAAGCACCATGTGATCATGAGTATCAAAGTGATGTTGAGCAATCTCGAGGTCAATTCCGGGTATATCTTCATAGGACCATGCAAACACCTCTTGAAATTTCATGAGAAGCTCTTGAAGATCCTTTCTTTCTTTTTCATTTAGAGTTAAGCCAATTTTAATTAAGTGTGGATTCTCATTATTACCCAAATTAATAGTTTCAAGAGTTGGTTCTGTAGGTTCAATTTTTTTTTCCAATTGTTTATTAATTTCATTTTCAAATTCATTTGAATAATTTAAATGCAAAATTTCAATGTTATGGGACACATCAAAGTAAGCCAAATCATAATTCATCTTATTGAAAATATTGAAAAGTACATTGGAACTTGCATTACAAAACTTTTCCCCGATATTTTCAGAAAACCCAACCAAAGTCCAATTATTAATGGGCCCCATAGTAGGCGTGATGAATTTAGAAGGATCACTTGGCTCTTTGTTAGTGATGGCGAACACGTCCCTACTCATCTTCATCATGGTCTTCATTGCTTCATCATCCATGTAGTTCACCCAATCGACCTCTTCTTGTATCTCTTTAATTACCACGGTAGGCTTCTCCCTAAAGGTGAGCTTTTCGTTAAAGAACATTTCCCAACCTAGGTACACCTTTCCATCCTTACATACCCAAGGTTCGAGGAAGCCACAATAAGGGAAGTTTTCCCTTCCTTCACGAAGTTCCCATTGAGTGTGCTAAGGTTTTTCTTAATTCCGTCGCAGCCTTCAAAGAATCCTAAACCTTCCATAGTCACTTGAGTCTTGACGTTGGGGAACTCAACTACCCCCTTTCCTTCTTTTCCAAGGCCCATATCAGGCATGTATCATATTTCTTCATCATTGCAATCACCTCATGGTTACAATATGGGAACAAGTCAGTAGTATACCTTTCTTCCTTCAGCCCATAGTCAACCTTGTTTACGAACTCAAAGCCACTCATTTGAAGCTCACTTCCTCCTTTCTCGAGTACACAAACTGGTGCTAGAATTTCATCATCTCCAAGCACTATGACAATCCCTCATTTCTATGAGGTCTTCATCTTTTGGTGTAGTGAAAAGGGGATTGCCCCATTAGGGTGAAGCCAAGCTCTTCATAAGAGAAGGTTTTAATTTGGGGTGATGTTTATGACATGAAACTCCACAATGATTTCTATTGCCCCAATCTTGCAAGGAGCCATGAAAGAACCCATGACCTTCCTTGAAATGTTGTCATATGCCCTTACGATCAAGGGAGAAGGAATGATAGTCTCTATATCTAGGCCAATAGTGAAGGCAGTCCTAGAAGGACAAACATATAAGGCAGACCTATTGTTAGTAAGTACCATCGGAACCTTGGCACCCATGCATTCAATGGTGATTTGCAAGGTTCTAGTTTGAGTAGCTCCTTTGGGAGGAAGATCTTCATTGGAAAAGCAAAGAGGGTGTGTGAGGAACCCTCGACTCCCATGAGAGACAAAAATTCTTGTGGTGTAGTTTCTATAGGTACTTCTTTCCCATTCAAGGCGTTCAAGAGAGCCTTATGATGCTTTTGAGGGGCCATGAGTAAGCTTCATACAAATACATGAGCTTGGGTCATCTTCAATTGCATTAAGACCTTATCTTCTTCTTCTTTGTCTTCTTTTCCTTTAGGCTCCATGGGCTTGGACCCTTCCCCTAAATCTCTACCAGGATGATCCTTTTCCAAAAAGGATGATTTGTACTGCTTTCCATACCTAGTTATATTTGCTACATTGTCCTCTAAGACCTTTTTCTTTAGTTTCGTCACTCCTTTGGGAAGTATTCCTTACACCACTACCGCTTCTTTTAAGACTTCATCTTCTTCATCCCATATTCCTTGGACTTCCACAACATTGATATTGACATTTGTAGTTTCTATCAACTTTGAGCAATTCCATTCAATCTCATTTACTTGCACCCAATTTTGATATGGAGGAGAAGCCTTATGATAATTGAGCAAAGGGTTCTTTCTAATGTTGGGATTTAGGAGGGTTCCATTGTCTATGAGGTATTGTATTTTTTGTTTGAGGTGGAAGCAATTGTCGATCTTGTGGATGGATTTTTGGTGGTAATGGCAATATTCATTGAGGTTCCAAGTGGGAGGTATGGGATTAGGCATGGGTGTAGGGTCTAAGGGTTTGATGAATCCTTTGGAGGATAGGTTTTCATATGCTTAGGTAAGGGTCATTCCTAGGTGAGAGAATTCTTAGCAAGCATTCCTTGGGTAGGCTAGTGTTTGTTGGGGTATGATGGCGCTCACATTTACAGGATTGGGTGCTTTAATGGTTTCTCCCCCTCCATATGTTTCTTGGTTGAAGGCTTACTTTCACCTTTCTCCAATTGTCCATTGTTGATGGCGTCTTCAATTCTTGTGCCACAATCACATAGTTCTTCAAATGAGCTAATAGGTGATGACAAAAACCTACTATTATAAGCCGAAACCAAGTTCTTGATGATCATGTTGATTTGGTCCATCTCATTTGGCCTATTGACCATTCTAGACGCCTTGGTCTTCCATCTAATCATGTATTCGGAAAATGTCTCCCCTACACCTTGTTTGGTAGTCTCCAAATCCCTTAAAGTCACATCAATCATGATGTTGAAGATGAATTGGTCCACAAACAACTCTAGTAATTCATTCCACACCTTAGTTTTGCTTGGATCAAAGGCTATAGTACCATCTAGATGCACTTCCCATGAGTAAGAGGGGAAATGCATGCAAAGTTTGCTTCTCATCTAGCCCTTTCATTTCAGTGATGCTTAGGTGTCTTCTTACGTGTTGCTTCGGATCTCCAATCCCATCAAAATTTTTTGCATCAAAAATCTTAAACTTGGGAGGCAATCCAATAGGAGCCTTTAAACTCACTCCTTCTATGTTATAGAGGTAATCATCCATCCCTTGTGCCTTACGGAAGGCGAGTTGCATTTTCTCCATATTTTCCATCATGACTATGGTTTCTATGGTGAGCTTCTCAAATTTCTTGTTCCTTTCATATTTCTCTTTGTCCTTTTCTTCCCATTCTTCCACTTCCTCCTCCTCATCATCATTGATTTTCACATGTGAAGACTTCTTGAGCTTAGATTCCTTCAACCTAGTGAAACACCTTCTTATTTTCTTAAGGGCCTCTCCATGTTCATCCAAAGTCTTAAGGATCTTTTGTGCCATTGAGTCTTCCACGGAGGTAGTCATTGTTTCTTGGGGGGTCTATTCCTCTTCTTTGTGCGTGTCCTCAATCTTGATCAAGCTCTTTCCATTCTCTCGAATCCAAATGGGAGTGGGGACGTGTTTTCCTAACTTTGACGGCGCAATGATACCTAAAAAGAAGCCCCATTTTCATTAAGTTCATGTCCCCATTAAAGGTTTCTTAACTTCTTAGATGTCTTTGGAAAATTTGTGAGTTCATTTTAATGAAGGCCCAATTACAATATCACTCCCTTCCTTCTCATGGATTTTTGCCCCTTGTTTCATTGGACTTTTGGTCCATTTACAATAAAGCTCTCATTTTACTCTCATGGGCTTTAATTTGAATGCACTTAGAAATTTTCAACGCTTTGTCTCAAACATGGGCTTACAACATATTCATCACCATTGGCAATCATTTTTATTCATCATTTCATTTTTTTTGAAATAGCCCTTTAGCTAGAATATATTGTAGCCTTCCTCTCAAAGTCCATGAAGTTCTCATCATTTTGGGCCTAGGCATACAACAAGGAGGCCCAAGATTAGGATAGTTTATGTTGGCTTTGTAGCATTTTGAATCCTATGTCCATAGCATATTCGTTACCTAAGGCCCAAAGTCCTCTTTTTCAAAAGGGCTTTTTCCATTGGGCCTATGATAGCAATTAGGCTATGGTCTTATAAACCGTTCAAGTTAAAATATACCTTTGGATTTAGGGATAAGCCTCTTATATGTGAGAACTTCTTTTCTTTTATCCCATAACATCTTAGGGTATACCATAACTTTAGGGCCATCCCTTCCATTTTTACATCTTTTATTTGTTCCTTAGAATTAGGTGAACACATGATATATTGTTGAACAAACAAAATATATAAAAGGTATCCTTTGTGATAAGGTCTAGGATCTCTCTAGTGTGGGTAGGCTCCCTAAGGCTAAAAGGACAAATAAGTAGATCACTCACAACTTGGTGGGCTATGATTCCAACCGAGGGCATAAGTGGACCCTATAGTGGATTGGTAGCAAACCTTTAACGTACTCAAAGCCCATTATAGGCGATGGCACTGATTGTCAGTTGGTGGGATGAACTCTGGAAGATTTGGGCCCTAATGGAGCCTTCCATCTTCCCACTGATCACCATCTGAGGTTAAGGGACAAAAGAAACCAATTGATGTGTGTGCAAACAAGTATTGAAATAGTTTTTTTTTTTTTTTTTTTTGTCAAGGTTAAGAAATAATACACATAGGAATTAAACTCACTATCCCCAGCAGAGTCGCCATTGTGGACACAACGAAAAGTGTTAGAGTCGTCACCTAGTTTTTGCAATGGTCTAGGACCATATATATAGTGTCCTCTCGAGGAAGGACCATTGATCTTATACCAGAGATATGGGTTCAGAGTTTGGGTACGTTCTTGGGAAGGTGTTAGGCACCTAAGACTGCCCAACCCTAAGGTTGGCCTCCCATCATTGTGTCTACGTCTTAACCTCAATAAAATCATGTTCAACACTTGTATTCTAACTCACACACACACTAGCACACATCTAAGCATACAACATGACATCATTCATCCTAAAACACATACATATCCATCCATAAGGCATAAGGAACCCAACCACACACATATACAAACCCTAGCATTCATCTAGCACGTGAAAACCCTATCATATCATACATCTAAAACGAGGCAACAACTCAATCATGGCAGCAAGGTATCATGCCAATCACAAAATTATATAAAGCATGTAATTGGAATTAAAAGACATAAAACAAATATTCAAACAATATACATCATCAACTGCATGTTCATACAAATGCATGACTTTCCTTTACTTGCCTTGCAGTAACACAGCACCTATGGCATCATGTATAAGCATGTGAATGCATGTACATGTCATCAAAACAAGGAAAATAATAATAAAAAAAAAAAAAAAAAAAAAACCCTAACTCTAACATATGATAGCAAACCAAGCAAATAAACATATGAAACATAGGCATTAGAAGGAAACAAAAAATAAAAGGAAACAAAAAAAATTAGGGTTTCTAGGCAACATTTGCGCATTCAAGAAGAAGCCTGCATGCGTATAATCAAGCTTGTGTGCACAGGAAAAATTATGCATATGCAGGTTCTTAGCCAGAAACCCTAAAAATACCAAAAACAAGGTAGAACCTTAAAACTATAATTCTAACAACCTAACTTGTATTTTAAACCTACGAACTTAAACTAGAAAAGCATATTAAAACATATTATAACAAACAAATAAAGTAAACAGAAATATTTAAAAGCAGAAAATGAAAGAAAGGAAAAAAGAAAAGTTTAGACTAGATACCTCACACTAAAGCTTTCCAAGCTTGATTTTAACAGTTCTCCTCAGTCAAATCTATTCACAAACCAATTAGAAAGTGATTAGCAACGTTAAACTAAAAGGATTGGGGTCAAAAAATGTCCTAATCAAACAAAATTGACTTGAGGGTGTTTTGTGGAAAACTCCATTTTGATTCACTATTTTCTAGTGAATCTTATATTTTTCCTATGGGATTTTGTGTGTTTTGAAAATGTACCATGTATGGCTTTATATAATGAAAAAAATGGGGTTTGGAACGGCTCCTAAATGATATGGGATTCATTTCAAACCTCAACCATTATTGCAGAAAACTTGTCTTTTTTATACTTCTAAAACCCTAGTTGTGTACGCAGGAGTGTGCCTGTGTACACATGCTTTGGCCCACGTACACAATTCGCTTCCCACGTACGACTTCTTTGGTCATTTATTTCCAAAAATAGATTTTCACCCATTTAAAAAGTTATATTTTTCATTTTAACACTCCTCAAGTCAATTTGATATCTGATTGGGCTCTAAACTGGCCTTGAGCCTTAGAGTTTGGCCATCATTAGGGAACGGGGGCCCAAGTCGTAAAAGGTACAAAACACGGTGTCTACACCTACCATCAAGGCCCAGGCCACGACACTGATAGGTGTTATAATCTTCATACAATCCAAGATTAAATAGACACCAAGGTGATTGCACCACCTACAGGGCCTAATATCACCAAAAATCCCTTGCCCAACCACAATTTTGGGAGAGGACCAAGGATCAACTGTTTGATTTCTAAGGGGGAAGAAGAAGAGGACCCATCTGAGTTGATCTATGACCTACCCGAATGCTTTATGATGACTTGGGAAAAGCTAATGGACATGATGTCTATAGTAGGATATGATATATAAAGTGAGGATACTGTATAAATCCCAAATTACCCAATATCCACATATGGGGGGAGACACTTCAAACCCCAATCAAATAACCCAATATCCACGTATGAGGGAGACACTTCAAACCCCAATCAGATAACTCAACATCCACATATGGGGGGAGACGCTTAAAACCCTAAGACATTGAATCAAATGGCCTATCAAAAATTGCCCACATCATAAGGGGGATACACTTTAAACCCCCACATTTGGAGACAAACAATCCGATAGAGGCCTTGAATAAGGCAACCCAACAAACACCCAATGAAGAGGATGAGGTCCTCAAGTAGTTGCAAAAGACGCAAGCCAACATATCCTTATGGGGTTTACTAATGGCTTCATACAAACACCGCCAGAATCTAGTGGACCTTCTCAATCAAATCCAAATCCCTACAACCACTACTTCTCAAGATTTGAATGCTATGATTAGCTCTATAAGTAGGGAGCTTACTATTTCCTACTCGACAAAGATTTGACTAAGAAGGGAAAGTGTCATAATGAACCATTGCACATTACTATAGAGGCCAAAGGCAAGAGGATACCAATTGTCTTAAGTAATGATGGAAGTGCTCTGAATGTGTGTACTTTAAAAACCGTAAGTTGCCAAAGCTTGAGTATTGAAGATTTTGTGCCATCTGATCAGCATGTGAGAGCATATAACAACAACAGAATTGAGGTTTTAGGGACAGTGACACTGGAGCTCACCATAGGGCCAATGATTAAAAAAAATGTGGAATTTCACATACTCAACATAGCTTCATGCTTCAACATGTTCCTCGGGTGACCATGGATTCATGATATAGAGGTCATGCCTTCATCCCTATACCAAAAGGTTTGGTTTCCACATGAAGGAGCAGTAGTTACTATATATGGTGACACTTTAACTATACCAAAGCACATTTTTGGTATCGATTCTAAAAAGGAGCCAATAACCCTAGATGGCTTTAAGATTGAGAAGCCTGGTTTTGAAAGAAAGGAAGAAGAGGTTGAAAAGATCCCTATGGATTTCGATCCCTATAGCAATAACAATGTGGTAGTAATGATGAGGAAGATGAGTTTTTTTCCAAGCATGAACCGAGGGAAAACCGTGAAAGAGGCAGCTGTTCAAGTTCTGACAATTCCCATGGCCATACCACCTTTCGAGTTAGGTTATAAAACTACAAATGATGATTTATTAGAGTTGGAAGTGAGAAGGATGGCTCGCGCAAAGACTAAAGCAAAGGGACTTCTTAATCCCCCAGAACCCTTGAAGCCATACACTCCTACACTAAATGGAAAGTTTGTCAAAACTTGAGATAGTCAGTGTTATTGGGGATTTCCTAAACCAAGATACGATCCCGAGTCAAAAACATTGGTGGCTGGATTTGAATTATTTCTTGAGTGCGACAATAAGCTTCTTGAATTGAGGGAGAAAGATACAAATTGGGTCTCGATTGATTGGGCAATTTACGTGGATCCTAATGCAATGACTACACTGAAGCAAGAATGGATAATGAAAATGATGAAGGGGGAGAAGCCCCTAGCGATGACTATGAAGGTAGTGGCAACGAAGATGATAATAGTGGTGACAGGAACAGTGATGATAGTGGAGACAATGATGGTGGAGACAATAGCAATGATGAAAGTGATAGTGAAAGAAGTAATAGTGAAGACTATGATAGCCAAGATAGCAGTAAAGATAAGGGTGAACCCCCTAGTGATAGAGAGGACAAAGATGCAGTAGCCTTCTATGAAGACAATTCTTATAACAATGTGGACTATTACGACAAAGACATAGAAGATGATGCAGAAGCTGTAGGTGGAGACTATGATGAATACCCTTATGGGCGACCTTCAAATAGGAGTTGCATTACAAATGCTAGTTCAAAATTAGGCCTCATATATGATAAGCATGGTAGGGAGATTCCTAAGCTTGGTTCATTTCATCATTCATATTTTGGCTCATTGAGTGCATATACTGATGAAAAAAATGACATAGATGCAAGATTGGCGACACTAGATAGAAATCTAATGATCCACAACTTCAGAAACTTAACTTTGGAGGATTTTAAAGATGAATATGAGATAATGGAAGGAAGCGAGTCAGAGTATTTCCCCCAATATGTCCACCCAAGCAACAAAGGGAGGCTAGATTTATTTAGGGAGTGGATGGACAGTATAGAGTGCTTGGATGGCTACACATTTGACAAGCCCACAGATATGGAAGTTGATGGTGAAAGCCCAGATTATATGGATGAAGACCCCAAAGTGCTGATGCTGAAGGAAGAAGGAACTTATTAGGAGCCAATTGCCATCGTCAAAGCCACAACCGAGCTGAAGAGCTGGGCATTGGAGAGAGCTGCCCACCCCATGGAAAACCCCCTAAAGAAGATCAAGATCACGAGCCATTTACTCTTGCCAAAAACATTGTTTCTATCCCCATTAAGTCTATCTTTTCTAGTATTGTTATTCCTGTTGAGTCTGTTTGTGATTGTATTTCTATTCCTATATAGTCAATTCCTGCTGAGTCTATTAAGAACTCTACCACTTATAATATAATTTCCGATTCTGCTTATTTGTTGGCTTTGAATGTTTTTATTTTAGAAATTAGTAAAGAAACTTTTAATAATAAGGAATTAAAACAAGGACATGTAGAACCTATAAAAGAAGAAACCCAATCTGTTAACCTGGGAACTGATAATGAGCCTAAGATGATCCAAATTGGTAACACCTTGACCTCCTCTGAGAATGATGCATAAGTCACACTACTAAAGGAGTTCCAAGAGGTGTTTGCATGGTTATACAAGGATATGCCCGAAATTGATACAGATATAGTGCAACAGTGCATTCTTACAAACCCAGCCATGAAGCTAGTCAAGCAGAAGCTGAGAATGATGAAGCCAGAGTGGACTCTCAAGATCAAGGAAGAAGTCGAGAAACAGTACAATGCGGGATTCTTGAGGGTGGTAAACTACCTAGAATGGTTAGCTAAGGTGGTAACGGTACCGAAGAAGGACGGGAAGGTGAGAATATGTGTAGACTTCAAAGACCTTAATAAGGCCAGCCCAAAGGATGATTGTCTCTTGCCTCATATTGATATCTTGGTTGACAATACGGTGGGACATGTATTGTTGTCATTAATGGATGCCTTTTCGAGATACAACCAGATAAAGATGGCTCTAGAAGATATGGAGAAGACATTCGTCATTACTCTATAGGGGGCATATTGCTACAAGGTCATGCCATTTGGCCTTAAGAATGCTGGTGCCACTTACCAGTAGGTAACCACTACTCTGTTGCATGATTTCATACACAAAGAAGTAAAAATTTATGTGGATGACATGATAGTAAAGTCCAAAGACCATGAAGGGCACATACCAGCTTTACGGAAGTTCTTTAAGAGAACTCGATTTTATAAGTTGCGGTTGAATCCGAAAAAGTGCACTTTCGGTGTGACGTCCCAAAAATTGTTGGGGTTTATGGTAAGTCAGAGTGGAATTGAAGTAGATCCCGAGAAGACCAAAGCAATTGTAAAGATAAAGCCTCCAAGGACTGAGAAGGAGATCCAAGGGTTTTTAGGGAGGATACAATGTTGAGGTTTATGCCCTAAAATCCAATTCATTGGCATGTCATAAATAATTAAATTATTTAATTATATGAGACTATTTATGAACTAATGGGATATTATCTTAATCCATGAGATGCATAGTATGTGATTTATGTGATTTAGTCACAGAAGATATAAATCACAAGTTCTTTGTAAACTCAGAATTTTAGCTCGTAGTCGGTGATGAAATTGGGCATTTCATCTGCGAAGACTATAACATATCAACTACGATGATTTGTCTTGATCATGGAAGTGGAGACTTCTAGTTGATATGTTGATATGTTTTAAGAGTTAAGACATATTGAACTAGACTGCTGTGAGATTTATTATTCTCTTCACGACTATCAAATGAATAATAAATCTCACGACTTCTATTTACATCAACTCTAAATCCTGAGAGAATAATGGACCTAATCATGAGATGTAGGTTGCTTTGATATATTAGGAGTGAGATCTATAAGTTACGGTCAAAACCTCAGTATGTTGGGCAACTGCATTTAGTGTTAATGGAACATATATTCTCAAGATGGAATTCATAGTCTGTTAACGAAGATATAAAATATTCCCTTGAGATATGTTTAATGGGTTCAGTTATTCAGAGAGTTAGGCCTAACCACTTTAGTAAGTAGTTACTAAAGTATATATTTATGAAATTGGATTTCATAAATATATAATGAATAACATAAAGGATTAAACCGGGTACTCAATGATTAAGATGTAGTAATCTTCAAAGTGGCAGTCAACATTCATGACTTTGTATTACTACGAATATTTTAATGAAGGGGTTGTATGTATAATAAAGTCTTGGGATATAATTTATAGATAAGGCCTAGAATGCAACTATATTTATATAGTGGTATTAAATATAGTTAATGGTAACTTTGGACTTGTCAAGAGTTGACAGAAAAGCTCAAGGCCCATTGGAGCTAGTGTCTTATTGGTCCCTTTTGGACCCACTCCAAGCCACACACTTAAGCCCAATTGGAAAGACCCAAAAGGCTAGTCCAATTAGATAATCAGTTAGATATAAAGGGAGAAACATACAAAATTTGAAAAGAAACAACATAGAGAGAAATCTTTATGAAATGGTTTTGTATGTGTGAGTGAAAGCCACTCTCTTACTCTCCTTTCGAAACTGATTAAGAGACCACACATCTTGGGCATCAAGTGGAATTGGAGTGAAGATTGAAAGTGTTCCCGAGAACGTCTCAAGTTTTGGTTTTGAAATACACTGCACCAAGGTACGCTTTCTATTCTTTGTTCTAGAATTCACGGTTACATGTTATCTTTCATGATTGAAGTAGATCCGTGTTTGTTGCTTCCGCTGTGTTTTGTATGAGATACCAAACCAGATTTGCCAACATACAATACATAAGCAAGTTCATAGTCCAGCTCACTATTTCATGTGAACCACTTTTTCGATTACTTAAGAAAGAAATTCCCATGGTACGGAATGAACAGTGCCAAGAAGCCTTTGAGAAGATTAAGAGTTATTTAATGAAACCACTAATACTGGTTCCACTGGTACCTGAAAAGCCATTGTTGCTATATCTCACAACCACAGATATAGCAATGGGGGCTTTGCTTGCTCAATATCTAGAGAAGTCTAGGAAAGAGAATGCAATTTATTATATTAGCAAGAAGAAGTTGGCTTGTGAAGCGAAGTATACAGCACTTGAGAAGACATGTGTAGCGTTTGTATGGGCTACCCAAAAACTCAGACATTACATAGCTAAGAAGTGATATGGTGTCAACATTACCTCACCAATGCTCGAAAAATGAAAAGTACAAGTGGTATCCCAAAATCGCTCAAACAATGTGACAAGCAGTTGAAGATCCTTATACTCAATGGTATCGTAATCCAAAAGAGCTCGGAAAAAAGTTTGAAAGCCAGCCTCATTGATTACATTTCTAATGTCTAGGGATAACGATGCCCACCTGTGCTTCAGCAACTACAAACTTCCCAGCTCTTAAGATTCTACAATTAACAAGGATACCCCACATGAGAAATATAAACAAACAACAGTGACCAAAAAAAAAAATTAGCCACGCCATGACAAACAACAAAACAAAGCTTAGCCAATCATCATGATATTCACAAAAATACCTTGTTCTAAAAATACTACCTCAAAATCCCAATAAACAAATAAAGATGCCCCTTACAAAATTAGCCACGCCCAAATGCCATTTCACCAATTCAAATTTTACAATGCCCTAACAATACCCTAATCAACCAAAAGAAAATCCTTCATCTCCATAAAGTCGTTTAACAATAACTCAAACATATACCCATGAAAAATAATACCCACAAAAAATTTCCATACCCATGAAAAATAATGCCAAAACATCCCAACAAAATTCCCATACCCATCAAAAATGAGCTTACCCAATTTTGTCTACATATCAAATTCACAATCAATCAAAAATTGTTCAACAATGTCCAAAAATCATATCCAATACAAAACTCAACCAATGACCAACATTGTCCAAACTTCACAATACCAAACAACTCAACAATTCAAAAATGCCCCAAAATCAACATGACGACACAATGATTTACATCCAAATCATACAATATCCAAAAACTCCCACAAGAGCAAACAACAACAAAATGACAATGCCCCACCATAAAGCTCTCAACAAAACAAGAAATCAACAAATTTACCAACAAAAAACAAAAAATGAGCTCACCTTGAAATCTTTTTTGGATGAGTGTGGAGCATGGTTGCTTGGGTCTTGAAGGAGTCCCTCTTCATCATTCCATTCTAGGGATGAATGATACTTCTTCCCATTAAATGTAAGAAAGTAAGGTGGTCTAGGAGGAGATTCCATGTAGATGCAAAGATGAAGGTTCAAAAATGGGTTTCAAAAAATGGGTTTTGCAAATTTGCTCAAAAACTTAAGGATCTGAAGAGACTTTCAAAGGAATGGTAGAAATCAAGTCTAGAAGCTTAGAGAAGGGATTTTCTAAGCAAGAAATGGTGTGGAAAGAGAGAAAATGCAAAAAGAATGGAGCTTGGAATAGTGGATATGGAGGAAGAGGAAGAAGGAAGAAGAAGTAAAAAAGATGAAATGTAAAAATAAACAAGGGGGCCAAAATTTCAGCCCCACCTTACCCTTTTTTACTTGAGTTGCTGAGTCAACTCAGGTTTGACCGAGTTGACTCAGTCAAACTTGAGTTAACTCACCTAAAAAAAAATAAAAAATAAAAATGGTGAATGAAAAGATGAGTGAAAAAAAAAAAAAAAAAAAAGATGAATGAAAAATGAGTGAAAAAAAATGATGATGAAATTAAAAAAATGAATGCAATGAATGGAAAATTGAAAGAGAAAATTTTTGAAAAAGATGAAGGAAAAATGTTCTTTAAATTTTTCTTTTTTAAATATATATATATATATATATATTTCCAACATTGTATCAATTTTGTTTATAAAATAAAAATAATAAAAAATAAAAAAGAGGAAAAGAAGAAAAGAAGAATTTCACAAGGATAAAATTGATCATTCTTAGTGAAACAAAAGGAATGGAAAATTCCTAAAATTAAGCAGATAAAGTCTTAATCATCAAAATTCTAATTTGATTTTTTTTTACAAATTTTCAGACCAAGCCGAATATAGTTCTCAGTCGTCTCCAGATTTTTAAATTGAGCCGAATATAGTTCTCAGTCGCCTTCAGATCTTCAAACTGAGCCGAATACAGTTCTTAGTTGCCTCCACATTTTCAGATTAAGCCGAATATAGTTCTCAATCACCTTTAGATTTTTAGACCGAGCCGAATATAGTTCTCAATCACCTCCTGATTTTCAAATTGAGCCGAATATAGTTCTTAATCACCTCCAGATTTTTAGATTGAGCCAAATATGGTTCTCAGTCACCTCCAGATTTTCAGATTGAGTCGAATATAGTTCTCATTTTGCCTCCAAATTTTCAGACCAAGTCAAATATAATTCTAAGTCACCTCCAGGCTTTCAGATTAAGCTGAATATAGTTCTCAGTCGCCTCGAAATTTATAGAGTGAGCTAAATATAGTTCTTAGTCACCTCCTGATTTTCAGATTGAGCCGAATATAGTTCTCAGTCGCTTCTAGATTTTTATACCGAGCCGAATATAGTTCTCAGTCACCTCTAGATTTTCAGTTTAAGTCGAACATAGTTCTCACTCTACTTCTAGATCAGGTGAATATAGTTCCTGGTTACCTTACTTCAGATTAGGCGAATAGAGTTTTCATCTACTTCCAGATCGGGTGAAAATAGTACCTGGTTACTTTACTTCAGATTGGGTGAATATAGTTCTCAATCTACTTCTAGATTGGGCGAATATATTTCTCAGTCTACTTCCAGATGGGCGAATATAGTTCTTGGTCATCTCATTCCAGATTAGACAAATATAGTTCTCAATCTACTTCCAAATTAGGCGAATATAGTTCCTGATCATCTCGTTCCAAATTGGGCAAATGTAGTTCCTGGTCATCTCATTCCAGATTGGGTGAATATAGTTCTCAATCTACTTCCAAATTGGGCAAGTATAGTTCCCGTACATCTCATTCCAGATTTAGCGAATATAATTCCTAGTCATCTCATTCCAAATCGAGTGAATACAGTTCTCAGTTGCCTCATCAGAATTCAAGATTTTATCCAAGTTCATCAATTATCAAGTAGATTAGATGTCCATAGTTCTCATTTTATGTAAAACAATAAAACACTAGTTCTACACCCAAAGGTTCTAGGTTCTAGGGTTAGGAAATATTTGAAAATTCAACCTCGGTTAAATCATGGTTGCTAAAATCAATGTCTTTTTTTTACATTGACATTCACTTTTCAAGCTCTGTCAATGAGAGGCATTCTGTAGACACTCAATTTTGCACCCATAATTTAGTTTTGGAAGATGAATAAAATGACCATTTGAAATACCCAAAAATCATAGTTGCATTACATGCATTAAATCATTCATTTCATATCATAAAAATGATCTTGAAATTCTAACGGTCGCGACGGTATGGCCGATTCCCAAATCAGATCATCGAATTGAAAGATATCACAATATCAAGTTTTCGCGGTCTACATGCATTGTATGAGGGTGAAGCCGATCACGTGTGGTTAATTGAAATTAATTTTGATTGGTTAAACAATTAAAATTAATTAAATAATTGTGTGATTGGTTGTTGGTTTTTATCAAAAATAAGCTTGGCTGCATAGGAATAAAATGGATAATCAGATAACAAGGGAATTGTTGATAATTAAGTCTTTTTAGAATATTTATCTATCAAATAATTATTGTTTTTAGGACCTAATTATCAAAATGGAAGGGATTTATTTTGGAATACGAGTTAAAAATATGTCCAGATGCAATTCCCTATTTAGAAAATCCCTAAAAAAGAGTTCAAATCAAACCAAAGTTGGGAATTGGGCTCGACACTTGAGAGTGCCAATTGGCATAATTTCGAGGCCCAACCTAGAAACGTTTGGATCAAGCTAAAACACATCCACTGCGAATTTTTAGGGATAATAATTCGACCTAATTCGTATCTGATCTAAGTTAGCTTATTTCACCAAACCTCTATAAATAGGGAACTAAAATCAGAAATCAGGACCCCTTTTTTCTAACTTCTCTCTCCCCTTACGTTAAAGACATTCTGGAAGCTTTGCTTTAGGAATTTCTTTTCTATTAAGAGGCTTCACTTAAATCCTTAGAAATTCATTCTCTTTGATCTCTAGGATAGTTCCCTACTTGTGGAATACGTTCATGCAAGTATGATTCGAACTTTATTTTCCATAACATGATTTATTTTAATTTCAAAAACTTGTTCTCATCTATGCTTTATTTTCCCACGAACATGATGTTGTTTCTTGTGTTTAAATAACCATCTTGGTCATATGTTATTGCATGCTCTATTTCTTGCGTTTGAAAAAGTCACATGAGTGGTTGATGAACATGCCTAGATCTAGGGTTAAATTTCTTCATAAGATTTTAGATCTGCAATTTTTTCCCATGTTTTCCAAAACTAAAACCAGATCTGCATTTTTTTTTCTCTCCATGATTCTTTTTGAAAACTAAAATCAAATTTGTATTTTTCTCCATTGTTTTTCAAAACTAAAACCAGGTCTGTATTTTTCTCCATGATTTTCAAAAATGAAATTTGATCTGTTTTTTATTTATAAAATTTGATATGTATTTTATTTATAAAAACTGATCTGTGTTTTATTAATAAAATATTACCTGTATTTTATTTATAAAATCTTATCTATAATTTTTTAATAAAATATTATTTGCATTTTGTTTATAAAATCTTATCTGTATTTTGTTTATAAAATATGGTCTGTTTTTTAAGAAAAAAGTTGTTCTACAGTTTTCAAAATAGAAATTCGGTCTTTCTTTTTAATAAAAATCTTATTTGCATTTTTTTTTATAAAATATGTTCTACATTTTTCAAAATAAAATCCTAACCTTTTTTTTATTAAAACCAGATCTACATTTTTCATAAAAAATTAGTATTTTCAAAATAAAAATTTGTTTTTCTTTCACATTTAAAAAATTCAAACTAGATCTGAATTTTTATTAAAAATTCATTCTTTTTCTTTTATGAAAACCCAGATTTAAATTTTCATCAAGTATCCTCATAAATTTTTTACACAAAATAAATTACAGATCTAAGGTTCTTAAATATAATGGTAACCCTAGGTCTAGGATTTGACATGACATTTGTTGTACATCATTTGTCATTCTGAATATGGGTATTTAATGGTCATTTAAAGTCTAGAAGACCAAACTCTATCTGGAAAGGGTAGGTGCCTAACACCTTCCCATCCTGTAACCTAGCCCCCGAACCTTAGAATTTTAAGTTAGTAGATTTAGTGTCTTATTTTTATTTTGGGTTGTAACTAGGAAATAAGGCCTTGTACTTATTACTAGATTGTAACCAGGAAACAAAGTCATTTAAAGTTCTTTCCATCAAAATATAATTGTTTCCAATTAATGAGAAGATTATTATTCAGCATATGTTGTAATTTGTATAGTTTTCTTATTTTACTTATAAAATAAGTGGCGACTCCATATGATCTTGAAAAGGGAAGGTGTCGACGCCTACAGCCTTTTGTAAGAGCCAATTTTCCGATCTGTCATAGTATTAAAGCAAACAAAACACATATATAAACACAAGATCAAAAGAAAAGTAAAGAAAAGTGAAGAGCCAAAGTTAGAAACTTTACCTCAACACCACTAGAATTCTCTAGAAATTGATTTTGACTGTTCCCCTCAGTCAATCTATTCACAACCAAATCAAAGATGAGTTAGTAAACTTAGAAGTCAAAGATCAAGACTAGAATAGGTCCCAATCAAACAAAATTTGACTTAAAGATGTTTTGTGAAAAGCTCCCTCTTTGTTTCACTATTTTCTAGTGAATCTTGTGTGTTTTACCACTGGAATCCATCCTCTTGAAAATGTACAATTTATGGCTTTATATAGTCGAAAAATAGGAGTTTAAGGCAGCTCCCAGACTATGTGGGATTCATTCCAAACCAAGTTTAAATGTAGAAAATTTGTCTTACATAGTTTATGGAACCCTAGCATATGCAAGCATGCATGTGTATGCGCACGCATGTAGAGAGCATGTGTACACAGAGCTTGAGCATGCGTACTGCATGCGTACACATACGCACGTATGGGTATGCACGCCCTAGGGTTTCTAAGGCTTTTATTTTCAAAAAATAGTTTATTTGGTCCAAAAATAAGTTATAGTCTCCATAAAAACTTTCCTCAAGTCAATTTCAATTTAATTGAGCCCTAAACCAACCTTGGGCTTTAGAATTCTAACATCATTGGGGAATGGGGGCTTGAATCGTAATGGGTACAAATGCAATGTCTACATGAGGGTTTACAACATGCTACCCACAAATGTAGTTTCTCAAAAGATACATGTGATTAGGCTAAATTATCAAACACTTGAACAAGTCATTCAATAAAGATCATAAGATGCTATTCAAGTCCAAGAATCAACAAAACCTCAAAAATGTGTGTGTGTAGAGCCAATGACCATCTTAACAACTAACCCAGAACACGTATAAATGAGAGAACACACCAAAAATTTATTTGCTCCAAACCTCACCAAAATAAGTATTTGTCCAAAGAATTCACTCCGAGATTTGGATGAAGATTTCTTTTCTTTTCTTTTTTTTAAAAGGAAAGATGAACAATGAAATAACACAAAGATCGCATTTCCTTTTGATTATTCTTTTTCTCTTTTTTTTTTTTTTCTTTTTCAATTTCTTCTTCACTTTTCTCTTCTTTTTTTCATTCTTCTTTCAATAAATAACTTTGTACAAGAACCCAATAATGTAAAATTTCAACCAAATTCCACCATAAGAATAACAAAAGAACAATTCTTTACAAACCATTTTCCCAAACCATAATAAATCATTCCTAGCATATTTAGAAGATAATTTGGTGAAGGGAGATTATATAAGTGGCTCAACTCCACAAGGAGTAAGTATGACAATGTGGCTCAATCAAATAAAAAGGCTCAATTTTAGGGTCAACATGGTTTCTAATGATTACATCTGTAAAAGGTTAGCATGAAAGGCTCAAACGCATCCTAAAATGACCAAAATCATATCCCAAGTATATCATCCAACATGCCACCAACCGTGTAATGGGTGCCCCAATAGATAACCAAGACAAAAATAATGAGATCAACAATAGAATTTGATGAATGAAAAAAAGCGAAGGATTTTTTTTTTTTTTTTTTTTTTGAATATCACTTAATGAAAAGGAGATAGACTAAAACAAAAAGGAGATAGACTAAAACAAAACTCACAAGAATTAATAGGAAATCACTCAACAAGAACAAGACAAGCTAAATAAAAAAAATAGTCACAAGGATCATAAGCACTAAATCTCTATGTGTTCTTAAATTCATATGCATTCTACCAACCAAAAACCTCATATGGCCCTTGTGTTAAAAAAAGTGTATTTTTATTTTGTTTCAACAAGGACATAAAATAAAATTTATGACTCAAGCAAACATCTCATTCTCATGTCAACAACAAAGCCTCAAAAACATGTAACTCTCAAACAAAACTTTTTTTGTTTTGTTTTGTTTTGTTTTAAAGACACAATGGAAAAAAGGAAGGAAACACAACAAGCACGCAAGAGATGACTATCCCCACCCATCCCCCCCCCCCTCCCAACCTAAATCTAACATTGACATCAATGTTTTGAAGAAAAGCAGAAAGGCATGCTAAAAAGAGGTTTAGAGAGCTCCTAAAACTTTTCAAAGGAGCTTCCAAAGTCAATTTCTTGCAAACATGTAAGTTTCACAAAAAAAAGAAAGTAAAATAATATGATACAATTATAAGAACAATGTGACTTAGGACAATTCCAAAAGATACCATGAAAGGACACTTTTCCCAATTTAAAACAAGGTTAATCTTGGTCCTTTGAATCAATTTCAAATTGGTGATAACTAGAAGAACCATCTAAAAAGTAGTGAAATTCATGACCAACCACTCTCTTCGAGATTTGATCAGTAAAAGGCAATGGATATTGGTATTTTCTAGTGGATGCATTCAATTTTCTATCATCTAGACACATCTACCACCCAGTCACAAGTTTGGTAGGCACCAATTCATTATTTGCATTCTTTACAACTATAACTCTAAACTTCTTGGGAACCAATTGCATAAGACTGACCCATTTATCATTAGCAATTAGGTAAGTAATACCCACATCCAAAAATTTCAAAATCTAATTTTTAACAACTTCTTTCATTGTTGTTTTAAGTCTATGTTGTTGGTCCCTAGTAGCCTTAGAATCATTACCAAGATTATTTTTATGAGTGCAAATCAAAGGGTTTATTCCTATAATATCTACCATGATCCAACCAAATGCAGCTTTATATTTCTTTACAAGCATAATTAACTCACCTTCCTACTCCATAGTTAATTCAAAAGTAATAACAATAGGAAATGTATCACCTGGTACAAAGAACACATATTTTAATCCACGTGACAATTGTTCCAGCTCCAACTTTGGTACCTCAACACTAGAAAGAATATACTTTATTTCTCTTTCAAGCAACTGCTCAAAGCGTGGTTTCCAACCATTCACTTTTATAATCTATGATTTATCATACAAATAGCAAACATCAACAACCTTAGAATTAATGGAGGAATCAAGACAATGAGAATTAACAAGACAAGAGTCAAGAGGGTCAGGAAAATATGTCTCATTAACTTTTTCTTCCGCTATAGCATTTAGCCAATTCACAGTTTCACACTTTTCATCTCCCATTATTTGCTTGCAAATATTGAAGATGTTCACTTCTAATGTCATGTTGCCAAAAGTAAGCTTTATGAGTCCATTCCTACTATTAATTAAGGCATCAGTAGTAGCTAAAAATGGATGTCCAAGAATTACAAGAATATTAGAATTTACATGCACAACAGATTGTGTATCCAAAATTAGAAACTCAAAAGGGTAGTAAAATTTATCAATTTGGACTAACACATCTTCTATCACCCCTCTTGGTTTTTTTATAAATCGGTCAGCTAATTGTAACACCACCAAAGTGGGTTTTATATCACCTAGACCAAGCTGTAAATAAATCAAGTAAGGCATCATATTTACACTAGCCCCCAAATCCAACAATGCTTCTTCAATATCATGGTCCCCAATAATACATGAAATAGTAGGACATCCTGGGTCTTTGTATTTGGGAGGGGTCTCATGTTGAATTAAAGTACTTACCTATTCCATTAGAAAAGCTGTCTTCTTGACATTGTGCCTCCTTTTCATTGTGCATAAATCCTTAATTACCTTGGCATATGATGGCATTTGCTTAATGACATGCAACAATAGAAGATTAATTTTTACTTGCCTAAGGTTTTCCAGAATTTCAAGGCTAGAGTCCAATATCCTTGAAGATTTTAAAGCTTGAGGAAATGGTAAAGCAACTGGTCTCTTAACAATTTCATTAGTGTTGGACAAGTCAATATCATTACTACTTATCTAATTCCTTAGGCTCCTGAGTCACCATTGGAATATCTACATTTTTTCCACTTCAAGTAGTCTTAGCATTGGCTTGCTGAAGATGTGAATTATTCTTTTCTAAACATTAAGGGTGTGTTTGGATACCGCTTATTTTGCTAAAACTGAAAACTTATTGCTGAAAGTACTGTAAATAAAGGTAAAAGTTAGTTGAAATAGTACAGTAGGGCCCATGAATAGTACCCAAAAGTGCAGTGGGGCCCATGAATAGTACCAAAAATAAGCTTGATAGTAAAATAATTTTAATTTTCCATCCAATCCAAATGCACACTAAGTCATATGTTGACCTTGAGGATTTTGAGGTTGGGATGAAAATTTCCCTTTCTCATTTATAGTTAAAGAACTAGTCAACTTAAAAATATGATTCTTTATCTTCCTATTTTCTTCAGCAAGTTGGGTAAGCAAAGTATCATGCTTTTGATTTATATTACTTTGAGCCTCTATGAATGCTTGGATGGTGTTCTCAAGTGAATTAGATGGATGTGAATGTGATGCATGTGGTGTAGGAAGTGATTGGGAAAAATTCCTTTGTGGCATCTGTGATTGCGATGAAGATTGAGTCTCATTTTTCCAACTAATGTTAGGATGATTCCGCCAAGTTGGATTATAAGTCTCAAAGTATGGTGAATAAGGCTTATTATAATTACCAATGGCCTCACAATATTCTTCATACACTTCCATCATACCAGGCAAGATTGGGCAATCCTTAGTAGGATGCCCAATGTCATGGAAAATTTTGCACTCGTCATGAATCTCACTTTGGTAAAGTTGTTTTTTGCCAACAACCCTTTTCACTTTTAAAGCATCTATTTTCTTCTCAAACTAGCAACTTGGGCTTTCAAACTATCTTCCACTTTCAATTGGTAAATTCCTTTACTAGAAAGAGTGGAGGCATTTGGTATAGACCGATTGGTACTCTCAACACTATTGGATCTAGTCCAAGTGTGGGCTTTTTCCACTAGGTCATACAAATACTCTATGGCCTCATCGGGGTCTTTTTACAAAAATTCCCCGTTACACATCATCTCAACAAATTGACGCTCTCTATTGGTAAGTCCCTCATAAAAATAGCTCACAATACACCAACTCTCATAACCATGGTGAGGACATAAATTCAAAAGGTCTCTAAATATTTCCCAAGCTTGGTACAAAGTGTCACTCTCTTTTTGTAAAAAAATTTAAATTTGTCTTTTAAGAGTATTTGTTTTATGTTTAGGAAAGTATTTCTAGAAAAATTCAGGTGTCATCTCACCCTATGTCCCAATCGACCTAGGTCTCAATGAATACAACCAATTTTTTGCTCTCTCTTTCAAGCAAAAATGAAAAAAATTTAGTCTAATTATATCCATTTCTCCTAGTTGATTATGAAAGGTAGCCACCACCACTTCAAATTCTCTAATGTCCACATAAGGGTTCTCGTTCTCCATACCATGAAATGTGGGGAGAAATGGAATCATTCCTAGTTTAATATCAAAGTTTTGCACATTGGCTAGAAACATAATGCAAGATGGTGCACTATTATGTGTTGGGTACAAGTAATCACATAAGATTTAATGGGCAACTCATCTTCATTCATGATGTTAGATGTGTGTGAATATGTACTCAAAGAACTAGACAAATATGTACAAAGAGAGCTTCGGAATCCATATTGGGTCTCTTTGTAAATCTACTGTATTCATCCCTATATCTATTTTGCATATGAAAAATTAAAAAGAAAGGAACGAGTTTACCAGGTTTGAAGAACTCAACACCAGCCAACCAATTCCTCTTGTGCTCTTTGCTTTGTACCTTTTCCCCGGCAATGGCACCAAAAATTGATGTAGTCCAATTTTGTCACGAAAATTTGTACTGTAGCTAAGGTTGTCGTTCCACCAAGAAAAGGAAAAACAAGAACACATCAAAAGCACTGATAATATATAGAAAAATATGATTGAAACTTAGGGAAAAGAAAGTTTGGTTTGTTAGGATCATATTTTCTATTTAATTGGCTAATCCTTCGACAAAACTCTATTTACTTGTAAATTAGGAAGATCTAAGTTGTGTTTGATACATATCAAGTGGTTGTATTAAAGACATGAAGATTGATCCAAGAAACAAGTGAAGAAAAGCTATTTTACTGAAGCTCGACAGATAGCTCGGAATGCATCTATCGAGATTCACTGAGCAGCTCGACAATAGCTTGAACATCGAGCTTTACGAATTCAGAATTTCCAGATTTGAATTTCGGCCCGTGTTGATGTATTTGTTTAGGGTTTTTTTTTCACAACCCTAGACATATATAAGGCTTATTGTAAGAGCCGTCACACACAGATACAGAGACCAAGAACTTAATTTTCTCTGTGAGAAGCTACTACATTTGAATGCCATAGAGTTTTGTAACCAAGTGCTTCTTGATCTTCATTATTTATGAAGTGAAGAACTTGACAGCCAACAACAATCATTCAAGTTGCTGGAGTTAGTCATATACTAGGATCCATGCAAAGGGTTAGTCACAAATTGGATATTTATGCATTAAAAGAAAGAAGGCAACTACAAGATCAAGTCCAATTGGGTATTGGAGCGAAGGTTCATTTATAGGTTGGTATTTTGGGATGGGCCAGGGTAGTGGTAAGATTCCTCATACTTGTTACCGCTTGATTATTAATTAGTGGATTCTTGGGAGTGGTGACCTTAAATTCACTCGGTGGGGTTTTTGCCTTGTGAAAGATTTTTCCCATTTGTCAACAAATCACAGTGTTAATATAATTTCCACTACATTTAGTTTATTTGGTGATTTGTTGATGCCTCCACGATTTGCATGTAACTTGACCTAATTAATCAATTTGGGTAATTGAATTAATTAACCGGGGTAAAGCTATCTTAACCCAACCGGTGGTATCAGAGTAGGCACACTCTGATTAGGTTTTTATCTTTGTTGTGTGATCCATTGACCCTTATTGTTATGGATCATGGACAATCTTTGATTATACCTCCTCTTTTTTTATGGTACTAACTATACTTACTGGAAAGTACACATAAGAGCTTTTTTGCAGTCTTTGGATGAGAAGGTGTGGCTGGTTGTTGAGGTTGGATGGACCAAGCCTACTAATCAGCCTGCATCTTCGGATGATGACAAGATCAAAGCTGCAAATTTCAACAGTAGAGCGTTGAATGCCTTGTTTAGTGTTGTGATTAACGAGGAGTTCAAGAAAATCTCATCTACTGAGAGTGCCAATAAAGCATGGACAATTCTTCAAAATACTTATGAAGGCACCAAAGTTGTGAAAGATACCAAGCTTCAAAGGCTTACCACTAGCTTTGAAGAAATCAGGATGGATGAAAAGGAAGCGTTTGATGAATTCTATGACAAGCTCAAGGACATAGTAAATTCTGCCTTTAATCTAGGTGAAAAGATTCTAAAGCCTAAAATTGTGAGGAAAATTCTTAGATCTCTCCCAAAGGGGTTTCATGCTAAGATCACCACCATTGAAGAGTCAAAGGGCATTGACTCTATCACTTTGACAAAGTTGATTGGGAATTTGTAAACCTATGAATTAGGTTTAGCTAGGATTGGCAAGGGGAGCAAGGGCTGGCAAGGGGAGCAAGGGCAAGAATATGGCTCTTAAAGCCAAGAATGATGAATAAGATGACTCGTCTGAAGATGAGAACTCAAAGTTCAAATCTTACATTACCAGACAATTCAAGAAGTTCATCATGAATGTGAATGTCAAAGCAAATGACAGGGATTGCAAGCAAACTGGATTCTCTCAATCTAAAACTCAAGAGAAATCCAAAAGAGAATCCAAAAAAGGTGGAAAAAGCAGCAACATTCCAATAGGTCCAAAATGCTATGGGTGTCAAGGATACAAACACATGAAGTTAGAATGTCCTACCTATCTCAAGTCAATAGGAAAGAGTAAAGATCTAGCTGCCACCTTAAGTGATACCAAACCAGAAGTAGACTCAAAGGATAGTGATCAAGAAGGGATAGTTAGCACCTTTACAGCCACCGTTGATGTGTCCAAAGAGTCCAAAGAACTAGTTGATAAGGAAGAGGAATTGATGGAGTCCAAATTTGAAGAGTTGGATGAAAAAGATGATATCCATACTGCCTACTCAAATCTTTACAAGAATTCAGAGAAGCATGAAAATCTTTACAGGCTAGCCACAAGGAAGCTGAGTGAAGTGGGGCTGGAATAAGAAGAACTCTCCACCAAAGTTGATGAAGCAAATCAAACCATTGGAGCATTGCAATTTGAAAACAACTTCCTGGTTAAGAAGAATAAGAAACTAGATGCTGAGCTATTTCTAGTAAGGGCTCAATTGGAAAGAACTTCAAGTGCTAAGCTGGATGAAATACTAAACTTCCAAAAGGCTACATCTGATTAAATTGGTCTCGGGTATGATCATTCTCTCTCTTCTTATAGTACATCCTCTAATGCATTAAATAATGTTGTGTTTGTCTCTCCTGCTTCTAATATTAAATCTGAGATAGCTAAACCCAAAACTAAGGATGTAAGTGAGGTTAAAAATGATAAGGGAAAATCCATTCTGGGAGCACGACCTAAGGTTGCTAAAGAGACTAAGCAGAACACTCATCGCTCCACTAATAAGAAGTCTCAACCTAAGAAACCTCATTTCTGTCATCATTGTGGAGCATCAGGATACACTCGTCCAAATTTCTATAAGTGGCTTGCCACCCAACAACGCAATAGTGTGTTATCTTTCAAAAGTCAAAATCAATTTCAAAATTCTTTGGCTCCTCTTGGGGAACTCTTACAGGCTGTTATGTTCTTGACAAACTTCAATGGGTTTATTCTCCTTCTTTTTCTCCTCATCAAAGCTATCTAAATAGGAAAGGTTTTTCTCCCTCCAAGTCTCCTGTTTGGAAGGAAAAAGACTCCTTTAAGTGATTCTTTTGTTGGTCTTGCATCCCTTGTGTGGTTGGGTGATTGTTTTTGAGTCAGTCTAGGTTTTCTTATGCTTGTTTGTTTTTGTTTTTCAATGAAAAAAAAAATCTTAATAATACAAAAATAGTGTGTTTGTGTATACCAGTACTTGTATACCTTGGATATCCATTGAAACAAGGTTTCTTAACTTTGTATATCTTGTAGCTTAGATGAGCATCCTCATGCACAACTAAGCAATGTGAGCTTTGTGGCTCGTTTATGTGATTTGTATGATTTGGTTAATCGTTTATCATTCATGTCTTTATCACTCTTTTTGACAAAAAAGACTAAAAAAACCTAAGAGAAAGGCATAAATAACCATCTCACCACTAAAACTCGTCAATCATAACACATTTGTGTGCAATTCATAAAAGTCATGCTCAGTAAGATGTAGCACTTGAACAGCAAAAACAAGATGTGTGGCTTACATATTTGGGTATTTATTTTCTCTCTCATATGCCCATTCATGTTATGTCAATTTATGCTTAAAGAAAAAAAAATATATGGAAAGAACATGAAAAGCAAAAAGAATCAAAATGGTTTTAAATATGGTTGCAAGCGTGTTTCTAGGAAATGTAGGAGTTATATGATGTACCTCAAAGGTGATTATCCCCATCAAACAGTTATGATTGTGTGTAGATGTGTTTGATTCTCTTATATCATTACTCCTCATATAATGAGACACTTATGCTTCTTGCAAAAGTTTCACACATAACACACATACTCTTTGCAACTCTTTATACTATTGTATAGGTACAATGTGATTTAGCCATCACAAAGAATACATGTGGTAGTATAAGCTTACTAACCTATCTTAAGTTATTTTTGAAAATAAAAATTGGTTAGACTTGTTTAGTGTGTGTTTTGATCTAGGAATGCTTTGCATCTAGAGTTGTTTATGTGTTTGAGTGCTTAACATGCTTCTTTGTTCCTTGGTTTGGTTTCTATCTTGGTTGCATTTATCTAATGTTGTTTTCCCCCTTGAAAAACCTCATTTTTGGATGCTCCATAAAAGCTTGATAGCAACTCAATACCTCCTCAACCTATCGAGAATTTCTGGGTTTTTCTCGATACCTGTCGATAGATATCTCAATCCATCGAGCCTGTTTCCTGAAGTCTCTATCTACTAGATAGAAGCTTGACACCTCCTCAATCTATTGAGATAGTTTTGTCGTCAATACCTCCTTGATACCTCTTTGATCTATTGAGCTTTTTTTCTCAATACCATCTTGATACCTTCTCGATCTATCAAGGTGCCTGTTTCTATATATACTCGAGGTTCGACTTGATTCACTTCTCACTCAAATATTTCCATCTTACTCTCTTCTCTCTCAATCCAAACCCCCTCTTTTCACCAAAAACCTCATTCCCTCTTCAAGCTCAAATCCTTTGGTAAGTAGCCTTAATCTCTTCTTTTCCTCACCTTTCATGCATTTAGACCTAGGTTTTAGGTTTTGGGAAAAAAATTAGGGTTTTTGTGGTTTTACTGAATTTTTTGGGATGGGTCTTGTGTTATTGTTATCATATGATCATGCATTCTAGGATTTTGTACTTGATTAATCAATGTGAGTGCTGTAGTTTGGATTGCGTTTTTGCCCATAATGCAATTTATTTTTTGCGCATAACATGTTCATGCATTACCATGCATTGCACCTTTCTTTTCTTTCTTTCCTGAGCATATTCTTCTATTGTGTTCTCTTTTCCTTTTTTCTTCTCCTAAAGTTTCCTGACTATGGCACCCAAAAAGTCAATTCCTTCCAAGAACGCGATCACTCATCACAGTTCTTCTTCTACTTCTTCTTCTCTTCCCTCTGTTCTGATAGAGTTTAGTTCCGTGATGCAGACTCCCAAAAGGACTTTGTTGAGAACTTTTGTGACTAGGCGATTCATTCAGAACGCCAAGTCATTCTGTCTGACTTTCCAGACACGCCTCTTCTCGGTGCTTTTAGCTCTCAAGGTTAAGGATCTCTTTGTGAGAAACCCTTAAGGTGTCCCGTCGTTTTTATACATGAGTTTTACTCCAACATACATGCCATCAATACCTCTGTTCCTAGTTTACTATGGTTTTCCAAGGAACACATATTGTTGTTACCCTGAAGCTCATTTCCGAGGTACTAAGCATTCCTAGGGAAGCTTATCCAATCTATCCTAGTCACCCTTGTCTACGTACCATCTCTTGTGATGAGTTGGCCTCACTTTTCTGTGAGAAGGCCATGGTGTAGGGAGATACTCTAAATTTCTCCCCAATCAAGTTTGCTAAAGGTCCAAGAATCCTTAATATGGTGATGACCTTTGTTCTCACACCACGGTCACACTATAACACTATCATCGAACCTCATGCTCGTTTTCTTCTCTCTTTTTTGGAGGATCTTTCTATAGATTTTCCTTCACATATGATAGTATCTATGATAGATATCTATCGAGAGACTACCATACGTGATAAGCTAATATTTCCTTCAGCTATCACATGCATCCTCACAAACTTGCACGTTACCATTTCATCTTCTCCTCTTTTTTACTCCATGGGTGCTATTAGAAAGGAATCTCTATGGAGGAGTGATGCACAGCTAGCTACCAAGCGACCTCGAGTGAAGATACTCCAGCCTAGTAGAATAAGGTTGCTTTTCGTGCTGCAAAGGATGCTGCTTATGCCTCTCAACCTTCCTCATCTTCTACTCATTCTTTCTCTTCTGGAGTAAAGGCATCTCTTACTGCCATCATGGATCAACTTCAACATATGCGTGCCAATTTTGGTAGTCAACTTGACCATATTTCTGATGAGATGTGTCAGATGAATACCAAAATTGGCCACATCGCTCAATGACAATCTCGTCTTGACGGTTTTGCTTCATCTCCCTCTCTCGAGCCTGATGAAGAGTCTTCTAGCTCGGAGTATGATGCTGAGATGACTCCCTCTCCTTAATTCAACCTTTGTCAGTCGTGGCAAAAAATGGAAATAGTTTTGGTTATAAGAGAGTAGTCATGTTGTTAAGGGGAGAGCTAGGCATAGAGTTAGATTTGTTAGGAGGAGAGTGCTTTGAGAGATGTAGTGAGGTTTTGTTGTATCTTTCTCATTACATGTACCATGGTCCAGTGACCACTTTACATACAATGTATTTACTTGATATATATATATATATATATATATGATGTATGTTTCTTCATCTCTATCTCACATGTGTTGTTTCTTTTCTCTTTTTTATAAACAAGTCTTTTCTTTTATATAACTTTTCTATATTTCACACTCAATGCCTTGATGGATCTTGTTTAAGTGTTTCAGCTAAGACAGGCTGCAAGTCTTTCATGCCATGATCTCTTTTCTTGCAAAGTTTTGAAGGGTATTTTGGTTGTTTAAGAGTTTATGAGGGTTTTTTGGTCATTTTAAAGGTTTCGGGATAATTTTAGTCACTTTAAAGATTTTAGGTTATTTTTGGTCATTTTAAAGATTTTGAGGTATTTTGGTCACTCTTTTAGTTTCGGAGATATTTAGATCATTTTTTAGATTTCAGGGTATTTCTGTCTTTTTCTTTTTAAGTTTCAGAAGCAATTTGGTTATTTTTTAGGTTTTCAGTAGGGGTGTCAAATGGGTGGGTTTGGGGCAGGTATAATTGGCTATGTACATAAAACCCATTTACCCATTTATTGCCCTTTAACTAATTACTTCTAACCCAAACTTAACCCAACCCAATTATTATGGGTAAACCCCAACCCACTCAATTACCCAAAAATCAAAATTACCAAAATGCCACTAAAAATTGAAAATTACAAAATACTCCTAAAATCCTTATTTACTAAAGTACCCCCTAAACCTAAATTTGCTAAAAAAAATTACCACTAAAATTTGCTAAAAAAACTACAAAAAAATGACCAAAATACCCCCAAAACCTAAAAATGACTAAAATATCCCCAAAACCTAAAAATTGACCACAATACGGCTGAAACCTAAAAAATTACTAAAATACCCCCAAAACTTTTTAGAAATGACCAAAATACTCTCGAAACCTCAAAATTATCAAAATACCCCTGAGACCTCAAAATGACCGAAATACCTTGAAATCTAAAAAATGACCAAAATACCCCTAAACCTAAAAATTGACCAAAATACCCGCTAAACCTAAAAATTGATCGAAATACTCCTGAAACCTAAAAATGTTCAAAATACCCCCGAAATCTAAAAAATGACTAAAATACCCCTGAAAACTAAAAACTAACCAAAATACTTCTGAAATCTAAAAATTACCAAAATACCCATAAACCTTAAAAAATGACCAAAATACCCCCCAAAACCTAAAAATGACTAAAATACCCCTGAAACCTAAAAATTAACCAAAATACCATCTAAACCTTAAAAATGACCGAAATACACTCGAAACCTAAAAAATGACCAAAATAACCCCGAAACCTAAAAGATAACCAAAATACCACCTAAACCTAAAAAATGACTGAAATACCCCCGAAACCTAAAAAATGATCAAAATAACCCCAAAACCTAAAATTGACCAAAATACCCCCGAAACCTAAAGAATGACCAAAATACCCCCAAAACCAAAAGAATGACCAAAATATGCCCTAAAACTAAAAAATGACCAAAATACCCCCTAAACCTAAAAGATTACCAAAATACCCTTGAAACCTATAAAATGACCCAAATAAACCCAAAACCTCTAAAATGACCACAATTAACTTAAAACCTCTAAAATTACCAAAAATATCCTAAAACCTCTAAAACGACCAAAATAGCTCTAAACCTATAAAATGACCAAAATACCCCTCAAAATATCTAAAATAACCAAAATACCACTAATCCTATAAGATGAACAAAATACACCCAAAGCCTCTAAAATGACCAAAATAGGGGTTTGGGGTATTTTGGATGTGTCGAGGGTATTTTCGTCAAATTAAAAGTTCCAAGAGTATTTCAATTATTTTGAATGTTTCGAGGGAATGTCATGAATTTTTTAGGTTTTAGGGGTGTTTCGTTAATTTTTAGATTTTGGGGCTATTTCGGTAATATTCTAGGTTTTGGAGGTCTTTTAGTCATTTTTTAGGTTTTGAGGATATTTCGGTCATTCTTTTGCTTTCGTGGGGTATTTTAGTCATTTTTTAGGATTAGGGGGTATTTGGTCATTCTTTAGGCTTAGGGTGTATTTTTATCGTCTTATAGGTTTAAGGAGCATTTTTGTCATTTTATAGGTTTTGGGGTATTTTTGTCATTTTTTTAGGTTTCAAAGATATTTTGGTCATTTTTCAAGTTTTAAGGGGGTTAGTTTGGTCATATTTAGGTTTCGGGGGTATTTCAATCATTTTTTAGGTTTCCAGGGTATTTTGGTTGATTTTTAGGTTTAAGGATATTTCGATCATTTGTTAGGTTTATGGGGCATTTTGATCAATTTTTAAGTTTGGGGGTAATTTGTTCATTTTTAGGTTTATGGGGTATTTAAGTTATTTTTTAGATTTTGGGTGGGTATTTTGGTAATTTTTAGGTTTAGGGAGTATTTTGGTCATCTTTTAGGTTTAGGAGGTATTTTGGTCAATTTTTAGGTTTCGGGATTATTTTGGTCATTTTTGTAGGTTTCGTGGGTATTGCATTCATTTTTTAGGTTTATAGAGTATTTTGGTAATGTTTAGGTTTCAGTGAGTATTTTGGTCATTTTTAGGTTTAGGGGTGTATTTTGGTGATTTTTAAGTTTCGGGGGTATTTTGGTCATTTTTTAGTTTTCAGGGGTATTTTGTTCAATTTTTAGATTTCGGGGGTATTTTGGTCATTTTATAGGTTTCGGGGGTATTTTGGTCATTTTATAGGTTTAGGGGGTATTTTGGTCAATTTTTAGGTTTTGGGGGTATTTCAGTCATTTTTTAGGTTTTAGAGATATTTTGGTCATTTTAGGTTTAAGAGGTATTTTGGTCTTTTTTTTAGGTTTTAGGGGTATTTTGGTCATTTTTAGGTTTAGAGGGTATTTTGGTCAATTTTTAGGTTTCGGAAGTATTTTGGTCACTTTTTAGGTTTAAGCACATTTTGGTAAATTTTTAGGTTTTGGGGATATTTCGGTCATTTTTTAGGTTTCGAGGGAATTTTGGTAATTTTTTGGTTTAAGGAGGTATTTGGGTCTTTTTTAGGTTTATGAGGTATTTTGGTCAGTTTTTATGTTTCGGAAGTATTTTGGTCATTTTTTAGATTTATGCGATATTTTAGTAATTTTTAACGGTTTTGGTTATATTAAAGTTGGGTGATTTATAGACATAATACTTGGATCATAATTGGGTCTAATTGGGTGCCTAGTTAAAACCCAATAAACATTAATGTTAATTGAGTTTAATTGGATTAATACCCATTTAATCCAATTAATAATTAGGTGGATTTGGGTTTCATTTAAGTGGGTGGGTTTGGGTTGATTTTGCCACCCTTAGACTTTCAGGATATTTTAGTAATCTTTTAGGTTTCGGAGTATTTCAGTCATTTTTTAAGTTTTAAGTGATAAGCCAAGAATGTATTTACCCCTTGTGATAAATTAATTGATTAATTAGCCAAGTTTATTAATTAATCAAATTAACATGCAAAGCGCGGGGTAGCACAAACAAATCACCAATTAAACTAAGTATACAATGAAAAACAAATTGACACGGTGATTTGTTTATGAATGGGGAAAAAGTATACGGCAAAAACCCCACCAGGTGATTTTAAGGTCACCACTCCTGAGAATCCACTATTATCAAAACAAGCGGTTACAAGTAAAGGAATTCTAGTACCTTATACCAACCTACAGTTGAACCCTTACCCCAATGCCCAATTGGACTTGTTCTGTAGTAACAATCTCTCATTTTCAATACACGGCTCCCAATACGTGACTAACCAATTGTGCGGATCCCAGTACACAACTTGATCACCAACTTAAGAAGGATGTTGGCTGCAAAGTTCTTCAATTCATCTCGACGATGAAGATCATGAAATTGCTTGGTCACAAAACCCTATGATGTACAAACGCAGCAGTTTCTTGAAGAGAAAGAAGAACTATGGCAAACTAGGTTTCCGGTTACACTTTTCTTCACACTTGTGGAATTATGCTCTTGTGCAACTTGTGTCACCTTTTTCAGTCCTTAAAATAATCCTTATATATGTTTAGGATTGTGAGAAAATTAAGAAAGCTCAAACATACACTCACGGATTAGATGAAAAATGGTCCTGAAAAATTGAGTTTCATAAACCTCCATAGATAGCCATCTATCGAGCTAGCTATTGAGCCACAGGCTTCAGCAGCTTTTAAACCTCGATAGATGCTACTTGTCGAGTTAACTGTCAAGCTTTAAAATCTGGCATTTCATCACTTGATTCTTGGACAGACTTGCATGGCTTTAACACTTGAACTTGAAACCTTGTTTCTTGAAGCATTAAACACATCCTAGGTTTATCCAATTACAAGTAAAGTACGTTTTGTCACATGATTAGCCAATTACATAAAATATTGATATATGTTCCTAACATGAATCACATATGTCTTAACATTGGGATATTTTTATATTTTTTAGGTTACATTTGTTTTAACTTATTTAGTGGCATATAATATACAGTTCCCAAATAAAATCAAAGACGTGTAATATAATTGAAATTAACTTCAAATATTATAACACATAATGAGTATCATACATGAACCATAAAAATATGAATTCTTATTAGAAATTTTAAAACAAACTACTAGCTTACACGCACATCATAGAGTCTTTCAACTAGTTACTTAACTAAAGAAAGGTCACATCTTATTTGAAGCACATCTCGTAGGATCTAAGCAAACTTTCTTACACCGAGTCTAACTTAAGAGATGGTAAAGGATACAATAGAATTTACTCATCTTAGGTTCAATTATGACTCGAAAAAAGAAAAGTAGGAAACAGAAACAAAATTTACAACAAAATTTTGCATGAACTACAACTATTTTTGGCAAAATGGAGGGGGAAAGAAAGGAAGAGAAAATGAGGAAGGGGAATGTGAAGAAATGGAAGGAAGACAAAATTTTCATCCTTCATGTTTTTTAGTTAGGAGGGAATTTATTAATAAAAATTTTAAATTTAAACTTCCTAATTTACTCTCCATTTCTTTTCAATTTGGAAGGAAAGTAAATAGTGGATTTGAAGGGAAACAAAATCCTTGCATTTCCTTTCTCTTCTCTTTATTTCCACCAATACAAACAAGGGAAAAGTTACTTTCCCTCACTCCTTTTTTTCCCTTCCACCTTTATTCCCTCGAACCAAAATAGTGTTAGTGATGTCGTGGATCAGGTCCGCCAGGACTCGGACGATTAGGCTCAAAACTCTCTGCAGCTTTTCTTGCAATGCTAGACTTAAACACTTCTTTGGCAATCTCAATCAATGGTCGGTCGCTCTTGTTAAAAAAAGGAGTAGGAGGACGAGTTTCAGAACTAGGAAAGCACGCAAAGACTAGGAAAAGGAATAACAAGAATTTCAGTGCAGCCATTATTGAAGCCTCAGAGCTGGCTTTCAAAACTACTAGGTGTGCACTCAAGTCTCTCAGAGCAACCATAGTTGGCTATATTTATATAAATGGACCTCCACTGCCATTAAATTAAAATTTATATGAATAATGAAGTCAAAATGAAAGAGCTATTTTTGGGAGAAGCTAGCAAGTATTAATGGCTGCTGAGTGCTAAGTAGGTAATGGTCACAGATTGCACTATCTTCGCAGGATATTCTGTAGTTTGTAGGTTGTAATGTTTTTGACAATTGCAACTTTATAAGGCCATTGTTATTATAAATCAAATGTTGGGATAGGAGATCCCTAGCTTCAGCTAAAAAGTGTTCTAAAAATAGATGCCAGAGGTTCCTCCCTCTCTTTTATTAGTGTAATTAAAAACGTACAGACTAGTGGATGTACTTAAAACCAGAATTTAAAGACCTGTGGCCTTACTAAAAATTTTAAAATAAATAAATAAATAAGAGGTGGAAGGAGGTGAATAGTACAACGACAAAGTTAGTATGAATGACAGGGCGGGAAATGCTCTTTATTAGGTCAAGGTTTGAAAAAAAAAAAAAATATATATATATATATATATATATAGTAAAACCACAAACAACCTAATATAACCTAATATGACCTAATCATCGTTGGGTATAGTTAGGTTATATTAGGTTATGTACAGTGACAAGTTTCCCTATATCTTTATCTTAATTAAGTTCACTGCACCAAAACAAGAGAACAAGAGAAACATTGATGTGGATAACAAAAAATAAACAGAAAAAGAATAATTAATGACTTGCTAGAGGATCAAATAAAGTCAAAGTAATAAATTAAGATACAGACCTTGTCCAAATTTAGTTGCTTTCACAACAATTGAAACAAAATCTAATAAAAAATGTGAGTTCCATTTAACTGAACTCAAAGAAATTTGGAGCTCAAACCCTTCCTACACTAAAAATTGATTGACATTTTAAACCTGATGATAAGAGTAATCATTATAGAGTAAATACAATAATTTGAAATTTTATCGTATCTATAAATAAATAAAAATAAAAACCAATAAGAGACAAAAACAAATTTAATCACATACAAATAAAAAATATATACTTAGGCATTTAAGTAATGAAATATCAAATATTTGTGAATTCACTCAAATAACATAATCACATTATCTATTAAATTAATTTAAAATTTTTATATTTCCTCTCTTTTAATAACATAATATAATTGAAACTATCACTAAATATTACATACATGAACCACAGATTTTTTACAAATATTTGAAAATAAAAATAAACCTATAAGACATTGGCTGGTAATGGTAAATCAATAATGTCAAGCAACCAATTTTTACAAAATCAGATGTGACAGGAACCAGAGTTTGAAAGGCTGCTATACGTGTTACAATGATGATCAGTAGCAATGGTCTATGTACAACTTTCTAACGAGGGACTAATCAGGCAACAGTGGTAACCTGTCCACAACGTACAATGAACCATTTGGGTCTCCATTGGCACTGACAAAGTCATCTAATTCTCCAGTAGCATTGTCTCTCTCACTGATTTTTCCTTCTTCTTCCATCCTAGAACGGTGGGGAAGGATCCGGAGACGTACATCCGACTCTGTACCAATTCTCTCTGCTTCCAGTTGGTATTTTTGAATAAGGTCCATCTGAAGAGACATAACATTGGACGGCCTTGGGAGTAGCTCTATGGATTCCCCTTTTGGGATGACTACCTGCTCAATGGCAATTCTTGTCTCCTGTAAGATAAGAAACTACTTAATGAAGCATAATGGCACTCTGAACAAGCTCACGAAAATGTATACACGCCAGTGTAACTGTGTGTAAAGTAATTTGTTATATACACGTGACATGAATAGCCACCACAGTGAAATAGAAGATCCTTATACCTCTAAGGCATCAAGCTTCTCAGATAATTTCATCTCATCTACTGGTTCAAAATCCTTCAAACCATCTTTAAGATCAGTCATCAATGCCCGTATACCCTTTGTTATATGAACCAGCGAGCTTGTCTAAAAACAAATAGATTACTTCATGGTTAAAATTTTGATGACTAGGTGTTGCAGTTGAAACAAGGGAAGCAATTACAATTGATTACCTTGGTCACATAAATGGGTGTGTTATGAGATTTAACAGCAGCTTGAATCCGGGAGTTCTTCTTGAGCTTGGATTGCAAGGCAAGTAGTGCATCTGCCTCGCTGATATTTTCAGTTAACTCAATGGCAGCATCATTCAGTTTCAACTGCTTAATCGCTTGAGTCACACTTGCCTCCAGGATCTAGAATAATTGCTAATTGAATGAGCTCCATATTGAATAGTTTCATAATAAACACTGTAGACAATAAATTGCTGATATTTCATTGAACATGGCATTTTCTTAACAGTCACACTTGCCTCCAGGATCTAGAATAACTGCTCATTGAATGAGCTACATATTGAATAGATTCTTAATAAACACTATAGACAATCAATTGCTGATATTTCATTGAACTTAGCATGATCATCAAACTCAATAAACCTAATCTATGATACTTACTAAAAGACCCACATAAACACGATTTTGCAGAGAAGAACAAAGAAAACACTAATCTGTTGCTACAATATTATAAATACAAGAAGCAAACTCTAAGGAAGTTACTAAAAACAGAAACACAAACCATGCGCACACACATGCAAATCAACATAAATTTATACTTCTTTTATTTTGTTGTAGATAGGTTACACACCCCCAATGGGTCTCGAACCCATAATCTCATCCTCCACCTTGCTATCATAAGGAAAGGATCTAGCTCATTGGCAAATCAACACAAACTATACAATACTTAAAAAACACAGCTAGAAGCATCCAGCTAGCAACCGCCAACCACCAACAGAATCAATACAAACCCATAAACCACAAAAGCATACATATATGGGCCTCATCGATGTCTAAAACACACAATCCAACAAAAAATAAGGCAAATCAACTATCAAGTGCACAAAATTCCTTACACATGGTGCCAAGCTCTAACTGCAGTGACCCAAACCTACTGTAACTTAAAGCCACAATGACCCAAATTCAAACTGCCGCAACACAACACTGAACTCTAACTACCACAATGACTACCAAAACTCGCACCCTTCTAATCAAACTCTAACCACCACCAATTGATGGCCCAAAATCCCTTAGTCACTAATCGATGGCTTGGACCTATGAAGAGTTAGAGAGAGAATCACAGTAGGAATAATGAGAGAGGGGAAATGGGAAAAAGGTTGTACGATTGTTAATGTGCGCTTAAAGTCTTTCACTGTTCATCAAGGGCTTTTTCCCTTGTTTTTGGAAACCAGAATCAGAGAATATCTTTTACGTGTTCTCCAAAACCAACACTCTCGGAGTCTTTGTTCTTGAAAACCAATTTTTTGAGAATAAGCTGACAAATCAAACTTTTCAGTGATGAAACCAGTTGTTTTTGTTTTTAGATCTAGAGAACGGTTTTTTAAATCAATTTCCAAAGAAGCCCTTATATATGAATATGCATTCTCTTAGAATTATAAAAAGGCTTCAGTAAAATGACATACTAACATTACAATAAAATAAATAAATTCCTAACCAAATGATCACTAAGATCACATATCCTACACAGAAGGTTCACAAAACAAATTTAGATGTGTTCTATCACGTAATCAAAATAAAATTTTTAAAAATAAAATAAACAAAGAAAAAAAAATTGTAATAAAATAGTTCTCCTATTTAAATAAGTCAATCCAGTATAAAAGAGTAAAGAGTTATCCAATTTAATAAAGTCAATCAAAGAAACTTAACACATTTAATCTAGCATTTTTTCAGTGTTTTGGACACAAATGCATAAAGTTATGTCTGGCAATTTTTTTTATTATAAACACCCATGCAATACACTGTTTGTTTTATTTCGAGACAGGGCTGTTGCAAGCGTGTTACATGTGCTGCAGTTTTACATCAGGCTCAATATCTTTGGGATAACAGTTTGGAATGTCAAATGTACTGTCAAGCCTCATTTATGTTGAGTTCTACTTTAATAAATGAGTTAGTCTATTTTAGTCTTTCTTTTCTTTTTTACTTTAGGTATCAACACAAGCACAACACGATCAAAGCAGTCAAAAGAAATCTACACCAATTAGAATGGAACTGTAACACCCAGGCATTTAAGAAACTAAATGATTTATTGGGTACAATTTCATAAATTCTCTATCAATATATTTTTAACATGTGGTCCAAATTTTTTGTCCCATGAAACACACCCCAACACCCCCCCCCCCCCCCCCCCCCCAAAACCCCAGAAAACAAAAAAAAAGATGAGGGGTTACCTTTCCCCCAAAACCTCTCTCCTTTCTTTCTCTACCCAACCCCTCTTCAATTCTCCCACATCACTTGGACATCCACTCCAACATCAACACCATTAAAAGCCAAACCTCAAGTCATCACCTACCTAGCTCCAGTCACCATTTTCAGGCCAGCCAATCAAAGTTTCTAAAATGTTTCTAGATTAATGTGTCACCATTTTCAAGGTATTTTTTTATAGGTAAAAAGATACCTTGAAAATGGTAAGAATGACTTTTATTTCAATTTCTTCTATAAAATCCTTTGGGTTTTGTTATTACGTGATTATTATGGTGAATATTTGAAGTATTTCACAAAATAATGGAAGATTGGAGGGTTAGGAGGATTCAGGTAGCAACTGTTTTGTTAAATCTGAATTATCCAATTCATATAGGGGTTTTTCAATTTACAAAAATTGAATGTTAGAGGCTAAAGTATGATGTAAGTGGGAATATTTAGAGTGGTATGAGAGAGACAAGGTTTTTTTTTTTTTTGAAAAATATACAAATGGTAACTTTCAATCAAATCCAAGGTTTGGGAAATGCCCAAGAGCTTTTGAATATGCATTTTATCATTTTTATTTTGAAATTTATGCATTTAAACTATTATTGGTAAGTTTGGATGTCAGTTAAGACTTGGAGGTCCAAGACCAAGGCTGGGCATTTCTAGGAATCGGTTGTCTTTTTTTTATAAGTAGAAATCGGTTTTTGATTAAAAGCTGCATTGTGGAGGTTATTCATTTGATTTGGAGGGCTATTTTATATAATTAAGTGGACGAAGAGGGTGGCTTTTTTAGAAGTCTAGAGCACAAGTTTATTTGGCTTTGTAAAACCAAGTCAGGTTTTGTTTTTGGGAAATTACATATGTGAGGCTTTTGGAGGAATTTGATGGTCATTGGATAATGTATTTGGCTAGTTTGGGTTCTGGCTGGATATAGTTGGCTCTTGTTTTGTTGTTTTATCTGTAAAGCCTTGACATGCTTTTATTTTATTATTTAAGGTGTGAGCATGGAATGTACATTGTGTTTGACACTGATTATGGAGAAATATACATGACTTGTTGGCTTGGAAAAGATGAGCATCTTCAATTTAATCATTGTATGGAGAATTTACGAATTTTATTGGAATATTTGTAAATTTCTAAAGATGCTTTATCTTGGATTATTTAAACATATTGAGCACCATGACCTTTCATTAGGGTATCTAATGACATTGAAATCCTCTGCACACACCAATCCACCAAGCCTCCTCCCACAACCTTATTTCTTTACTTCCTCCCAAACCCCATTCTGAGTGTCGTCATTTGGGCTATACACCCCACTAAAAAGACTCCCTGTAAGCCATCCTCTACATTCTTTAACAAGATACCCCCTACAGTGTTCCTAGCATCAACTTCCACCCAATCTACTGCTCCATTTTATCAATTTTTGTATTCTATAAACATACTAAATCACCTTTCCAATTCATGAGAATATTCTTCACCACTGCTCTCTTGTTAAGGTTATTCAACCCTTGCACATTCGAAGTACAAATACGCAGCTTCATAGAGATGACTGTAATAACCCCAAACAAGACCTACCTGCCCTTATCCTTCAACTACCAGCCACTGGTCTGTCCTAGTTCACAGTGACTGCCAGATTTTTTAATTTCCTAAATTCTTTGGCTGTTGGGTTGACAATTCAACTACTCTTGAAGTCTCAATGGTCCCCAAATCTACGCAACCAAGTAACTGCAGTTGTGATCCCCGATTCAGAAATACATGGCACTGGGCTGTTGCTGTCCATACCTTCAAGGCTCCCATAAGAACCATTCCTCCACCAATTTGATTGTGGATGTTATAAGTTTTAATTTGATTTATTTAATTAGCTTTGTTAAATATTATTACATAAGTGATGATTAAATTAGTCATTAAGTGAATATGTCCAAATTTATAATAAATATATACCTTTTATATATTTATATCTATAATTTTTCTATAAATCTTATAAAGTATTTTTGTATCTTACGATACACAATACCACAAAATGAAAAATCAAATCATGATATGATTCATGTTTTGATATAATACACGATACAAAAAAATGAAAAATCGAATCAAAAGATTCATGTTTTGACAACTATGGGCAAATCCAAGATTTTAGAAATGGGGGACCCCCCTATAGGCTACATACATGGGCAGAGCCAAGGTTTTAGAAATGCAGGGAACAAAATTAGAAACAGGGATTGTATGAAATTTGAGATGTAAGGACCATACTGAAACAGGTAACTTTTGGAGGGCCAGAAATATACTTCAGTACTAAAAATGTCCTTAAAATATAAAACTAGTGTAAAAATTTTCAAAAATCCCCCCCAATCTACCGGAAAGTTTAGCCCCTTGAGCATGATGCCAGCATACTCAGCCCCGATTGACAGTCCTAATAACCGTTAAAGTCCGGGGAAATTACAGTTTACCCCCTAAACTATATCCCCTATTACACTTACCCCCTAAACTATGTGAATGCACACCCCCTAAACTATTACCTCTTGCACACTTTGCACCCCACCTTTTACTCATCTATTAAATTTGATGGAAATTAGTCTCATGTGCAAGTCACATGACAGCTACAAAGGTGGCATATAGTCAGAAGACCGAATTGTCCCCGTTTTAATCTCTTAAAACATCAAGTGTTCTCTCTAGAATTCACTCCCTAATGCCGACGAGGTTGGAGAGAGCTCCTCGGTTTCTTAGTCGAGCTTGGTGTCGCCGGAAGTGATGCAGCAAATTGACGAGGCTAAAGAGAGCCTCTCGGCTACTCAGTCGTGCTTGGTGAATCAGACTGCTGGTGGAGCTGTCCGTATGTGGACTGGGTTGTTTTGGAGGCAGATCAGACTGCTGGTGGGGTTTTGATTTGAAGGGATAAAAGGGCTTTGGTAAAGATGGAGGCTATGGTTGGTACTTACTCAGTATTGGTCAAGTGGCAAGGGGTGATGAATGGTTTTATCTGGGCATGCCTAGGGGTTTATGGCCCAAATGAAAACAATGAGAAGGGTCACATGTGGGATGAGTTGGTCTGTATTTAGCAGTAGCGGAGAGTATGTGGTGTTGCTTCGAGGATTTAATATTGTACATTTTCCAAGTGAACGTATAGGTGGGACACGTATGACCCCAACTATGGAAAAGTTCTCTAAATTTATCAAGGATCTTAATTTGATTGACTTGTCGTTGGAAGGAGAAAGCTATACTTGGTCAAGTGGTACAAATCAACCATCAATGTCTAGGATTGATAGAGCTTTGGTTACTTCTGACTGTGAGGAACACTACCCGGATGTTATTCAAAGGATTTTACCTCATCCTATTTCATATTACAGTCTGATTCTCTTGGAGGCAGGGAATATGGCGAGGGGAAAAAGTCATTTTAGGTTTGAGAACCTGTGGTTGAAGACGGATGGGTTTGTGGATAGAGTTCAATCCTGGTGGAATCGGCATTCATTTGTAGGTACACCTAGTTTTGTGCTTGCAAAAAAATTAAAAGCCTTGAAAAAGGACATTATTGAATGGAATCGTAGAGAGTTTGGTAATGTAGATTGTCATAAGAAACAATTGTTAAAGGAGCTGAAAAATTTTAGATGCTAAGAAGGGGATCTTGGACTCACTGATGGGGAGAAATGTTATAGGGTTGATTTGAGGTCTCAGGTGAAGCAACTTCATTCTTTGGAAGAAATTTCTTGAATACAAAAATCAAGGATGTTATGTATCAAGGAAGGAGATAATAACACCAAGATCTTCCACAAGATGGCTAACTCCCATAGAAGGTATAATCATCTATGCATCTTGGAGGTGGATGGAGTGGTTTATAAGGAGAAATATGAGGTAGCTGCTCAAGTGGTACAGTTTTATAAAACTTTGTATCAAGAGAGAGAGGGGTGGAGGCCTTTAGAGGAGGGTTTGGAGTTTGTATGTACTGGGGATATGGAGAGGGCTTGGCTTGAAAGGAAGTTTGAGAGAGAGAAGATTTTTCAGGTTGTAAGAGACTTGGAAAGGGACAAAGCTACGGATCCGGATGGTTTTACTATGGCTTTTTATCATCATTGTTGGAGAGTAGTGCAGAAAGATGTGTTAGTAGTCTTTGAAAAGTTTTTTTAATATTGTGAATTTGAAAAATATCTTAATGCTACTTTCATAATTCCAAAAAAGAATGATACCTCCAATGTTAGAGATTTTCGAACTATTAGCTTGGTGGGGAGCGTATATAAAATCTTGGCTAAGGTTTTGACAAATCGTTTTAGAGTAGTTTTAGATCAATTGATCTTTAAGTCTCAAAATAGTTTTGTGGGCGGGAAACAAATCCTTGATTCTATTCTTATTGCGAATGGATGTGTTGATAGCCAAGTGAAGAGTAGGGTTCCCGGGGTCATCTGTAAATTTGATATTGAGAAGGCTTACGATCATGTGAATTGCAAGGCTCTCTTGGATTTGGAGAGATGGGGAGAAGTGGTGTAAGTGGATCTGCACATGTATATCAACAATTCAGTTCTTTGTATTGATCAATGGGTCTCCAATTGATTTTTTTGGTAGTTCAAGGGGATTAAGACTAGGGGATCCGCTATCTCCTATGTTGTTTTTTATTATGATGGAGGTTTTTAGTAGGATGGTGAAAAGAGTGGAGGGTGCAAGCTTACTCCATAGTTTTAAAGTTAATAGTAGGAGGGGTGGATGGGAATGTGTTTCACATCTCTTGTTTGCAAATGATTCTATTATGTTTTGTGATGCAGATGTGGAGCAGATCCTTCATGTTCGGTTGTTGTTACTTTGTTTTCAGGCTATGATAGGCTTGAAGGTCAATGTGCAGAAAAGTGAAATGGTTCCAATAGGGAAGGTAAATGATGTGCATGCCTTGGCTGAGATATTGGGCTGTAGGGTTGGAACTTTGCCCATGTCTTATCTTAGCATGCCGTTGGGGACCTCTCATAAACTAGGTTGCACCAACACGCCATTTTTGGCAACATACCGATGTCCGACATGGATACCGGCACAACTCTCCGGACTCTAGTGTCCGAGCGGTGTCCTTTTTTTTTTCCCCCTTCTCCGACACGATGGACACACCAGCAGTGAAAAAAATAAATAAATAAATAAATAAATTTCACAGATTTTGATAGTCACCGATGAAAGTTTAGAGTCTGAGAAGTCATTACCATGAAGGTTGAAACCCATAGACAGTTGCAGATGCTAGATCAGGCCGATCATCGAGTCAGCGAGCTCCATAGACAGTCGCCGTCGACGCCGGTCCCTTCCGATCTCTCTCTCTCTCTCTCAGCGTGGATAGGTCCAAGTCCGACCTCTTCTCTTCTCTCTGTTTTTTTTTTTTTTTTTTTAATCCCATTCTCACTACATATATATATATATATATATTTTAATCCCAAAAGTTTAAAGCTTGTTTTCCTTTTATGTTTTTAGTTTGATGTTGAATGTAGCCTATTTAAACTTTTGGTTTGTACTCTAAACATTTTGTGTATTATTGTACTCCTTTGGGTGTTAGTTTACTTATTTGTAGTTCTTACATAATTTAAATTCTAGATATAAACGAATTTTATATCTAAAAATATTAAAAAATATTCCTAAATATAAAATTTAATTAATTATTTAATTGCTATGTCCACGCCATGTCATGTCCTTATTTTTCAAAAATTTTCGTATCGCTGTGTCCGTTTCCGTGCATCATAGCTCATAAATCACCTTCAATTTGGAATCATATTCTAGAAATAATTGAGCATAAGTTGGCCGAGTGGAAGAAGTTGTATTTGCCTAAGGGGGGTAGATTGACGTTGCTTAAGAGTACGCTTTCTAGTCTTCCTACTTATTTTCTATCGTTGTTCACCATTCCTATTCGTGGGAGCAAGACTCATTCGATAGGATGGGAAAAAGTTTGTGCGCCCATGGCCAACGGTGGTTTAGGTATAAGAAAACTTACTTTTTTTTTTTTTTTTTTTTTGATAGGCAATAAAAGTTTTATTGATAGCAAAAATGCAATTTGTTTACGATCATAAACACACGGCAAAGAAAGAATACAAACAAATCAAAATAGTTGATCTAATAGAAATAAGGAAATCAAACAAGGAAATACAATGCGTGATGCCCCAAATACGAGACCACTCAAACAAAGTCCTAGCAAGTGATGTCTTCAACAGTTCAATAGGTCTCTCAATGTCCTCAAAAGTTTGGGCATTGCGTTCCTTCCATACTAACCACATAAGACACACCGGTACCATATTCCAAACATTTGAAGAATAATTCCCCAACCAATTCCTCCAAGCAAAAAGAAGAGAGACAATTGTATACGGCATCACCCACTGAACCCTGAACATAAGGAGACCTCACTCCACAAAGCATGAGCAAACTTACAATGGAGTAACAGGTGATCCACAGTTTGCTCATCACACCTACAAAGACACCACCAATTAACAAGAGGCAAGTTCTTCTTAACAAGGTTATCTATGGTAAGAATCTCATCCCTAGCAGCAATCCATAAAAAGAAAGGCACTCTTTTAGGTACCTTAATACACCAAATGCTCTGCTAAGGAAAAGTAACAAAGGGTGCTTTTAATAAAGAATTATAAAAGGAGCAAACATCAAAATTACAACTACGATTCAACTTCCAAATCAGAACATCATCACCCTCCCCCCATGGTATTCTAGCAGAAATATGCTCAAAAAAGAGTAAAACCTCCCTGTTTCCCAGTCATTAAAATCACGACGGAAAAGTTCCAACTCCTACCTCCCCCATCTGGTGCATATAAAATCAGATCAAAAATCAAAGATTCTTGAACTACAGCATAGACAAACAGTTCCGGATATAACTCTTTCAAAGAAGTAGGACCGCTCCAAGGGTCGTGCCAAAACAGAATGCGACTACCCTCTCCTGCTACATACACCACATGACTAAAGAAACTATCTGCATCTTTTCTAATACTCTTCCACAACCCACAGCCATGTGTCCCTCTGACAACTCTAGTGCACCAACCTCCACTACCCTCCCCATATTTGGTAGCAAAAACCTGACACCATAAATGGGTAACTTCCTTCCCAAAGCGCCATAGCCACTTCCCAAGCAAAGCTTGGTTAAAAAGCCCAATCTTCCGAATCCCCAAACCACCTGCTTCCACCAGCCAAACAATCTTATCCCAAGCAACAAGTGGGTATTTAAAAACTTCATCAGATCTCCTCTAAAGGAAATTCCTCTAAATCCTCTCTAATCAATCCGCAACATGTTGTGAAATGGTAAACAAAGAAAGATAATAAGTTGGAAGGCTCGACAAAGTGCTCTTCAATAAAGTAAGCCTAACCCATTTTGATAAATATAACCACTTCCAACCTGAAAGCTTTTTCTCCATCCTTTTTATAATAGGGTTCCAAATCGAAGCATCCTTGAAATGAGCCACAAGAGGCATTCGCAAGTAAGACATGGGCAAACAACCAACCTTACAACATAATACACGAGCCAAAGCATCCAAGTTCCCAACCTCACCCACTGGCACAATCTCACTCTTGCTAACATTCACTTTCAAGCCTATAATAGCTTCAAAGAAAATCAACACCATCCAAATATATAATAATTTTTCCGTTGATGCATCACAAAAAAGGATAGTATCATCAATAAACAGAAGATGAGAAATGTGCAAACCACCATTGGGACTAACTTGGAAACCCCTAAGAAAATCTCCCTCCTCTGTCCTCTTCAATAGCCTACTTAACACCTCCACCACCAACAAGAACAATAATGGAGACAAAGGATCTCCTTGACGGGGACCATGAGAGCTACAAAAAAAACCAGCTAGGTACCCATTAATAAGCATTGAGAAATGTACTGTAGAGATGCACGCCTTCATCCATCTCCCCCCCACTTCTCCCCAAAACCCATCCTCTCCACAAGGTAAAATAAAGCATTCCAATTTACATGATCATAAGCCTTCTCAATATCCAACTTAACAATCACACCCGGAATAACACTCTTTAATCTACTATCCAAGCATTCATTTGAATAGAGTCAAGAATCTGTCTTCCCCCAACAAAAGAATTCTGAGAGTTGGAAATTAGTTTATCCAACACACATCGAAGTCTGTTAGCCAACACCTTAGACAAAAGTTTGTACAAACTATCCACAAGGCTAATCGGATGATAATCTTTAATGTTAACAGCATTGATCTTCTTAGGAATCAAACACAGAAAAGTAGCATTAAGAAATTTCTCAAAGATACATTGTCTATGAAAGTTCGCAAAGAAAGCCAAAACATCCCTCTCAATCACACACCAACATTTTTGAAAGAATGCCATGGTAAAGCCATCAGGACCAGGAGCTTTATCACCCTCAGCCTCTCGAAGGGCTACAGTGATCTCTCTTTCAAACTGCCTTTCAAGAGAAAACCGATCAGAATCATCCAACCTCGCAAATTCTAATCCATCGACAATGGGCCTCCAAGATTCAGGTTCCTGATATAAATTCTTATAAAAACCCACCACCTAATCCTAAATATCTGACTCATCCTCATATATAGTGCCCTCAACCCCCACACCTCTCATAGTATTAGCTCGCCTAGTTGAATTGGCAAGCCTATGAAAGAACCCAGTTTTATTATCCCCCTCTTTTAAGAACAGGACCTTTGATTTCTGCCTCCAAGAAATCTCCTCCATGGCAGCTAGAATCTCAATATCTGCCTTGATCTCAGAATCTTCTAGCTTTGTCTACTAGAGACAATACTTGCAACCCTTCTCTCAAATCTACCTCCGAGAGCTCAGCCAACAAACATTTTTTTTTCTAAAAGACATGTTTATTCCAAAGCTTCAAATCTTTTTTAGGAGCCTTAACTTTACAAGCTAAAACATAACTAGGAGGTCCTACAAAATGATAACCATTCCACCAGCACCGAACTCGGTCCACAAAACCCTCTGCATTAAGCCATATATTTTCAAATTTAAAGGAACTCTTCCCCCTCGCCCGACCACCTACCTCCACAATAATAGGACAATGATCCAAAACCAAGCGAGGGAGACGCCTTTGGATCACTTATGGGAAATGGTCCTCCCAATCAACTAAAACCAAAACTCTATCTATTCGAGACATAGAAGGATTTACAGATTCTCGAAACCATGTACACTCACCCCCCCACCAAAGGTAAATCTACCAAAAAAATTCCTCTCAATGAAATCTGAGAATTTGAATATGGCTGGACTAAGCGCAGTACACCCAAGTCACTCAACTGGATATCTAATAATATTGAAGTCACCAAAGACACACCAAGCTAAACTCCACCTTGTTCTCACACTATTTAGTTCTACCCATAAAGCATCGCTAAGCCCGACATCAGTCGGACCATACACCCCCGTACAAATCCAAACAAACCCGTTAGCCACACCCTTCAACAAGATAGAAACAGAAAAGGTACCAACTACACAATCAATTTTCTCAAACACCCCTGTGTCCCAGGTCACAAGAACCCCTCCTGCTGTGTGAATTGCATCCAACACGACCCAATCTACAAATGGGCTGCCCCAAAGACTTTTCACAACCGAAGAATTGGTACAGTCCAATTTTGGTTTCTAGAAAACACACTACATCACAATTCCATTCCTTAAGTAGACTCTTCACAGTATCCCTCTTATGAGGATTATTAAATCCTCTCACATTCCAAGATAATAGTTTCAAATTCATGGACAACCAACAGAGCCCAACCCATTTAACTTCGCAATCCCTTTGGATCATCTACAAGATTGCCCATCATAATTAATAGTAGAAACTAAGTTCCGTAATTCCCTCATACCTTTTTTAGATGAGGATACAGTGTGACGCTGACTACCTACAGCAGCTTGTTTCTCCCACACTTTCTCAAGTTTTTGAAAGAAATCAACACACTGCCTCTCACAAGAGTCCATAGAAAAACCCACAAACTTACCAAAGCCTTTAACCATCTTACTCACCCAAACTGAAGGTTCCAAGTCATCCTCTACAAAGATGTCATCTAGGTCTTCCTCCTCTGTCATTAAATCCAAACCCCCATTAGGATCCCATTGAGCCAGAGGTGCAAAATCCAATGCACTCCAATCTTCCTCAACCCTGACAGACCCCATGGGATTGACCCAATTTAATAACAAAATATCATCTTCGACAAAATCAGAAACCAACTCAGAAAGAGGAGAGAAACGATTATGTTCCAACACTAGTTAACGTCGATGCATATTGGAGAGCAACGACTACGATTGCAATATCGGTGAACCCATAGCTGAAGAATCAACAGGTTCAGTGAGGCCGGAATTCCCATTGGAGGTTAAAACTCGCACACCCTCCTCAAACCCACTGATCAAACAACCCCTAGATATATCATCGATGGCTGTATCATCAGGAACTGCCAATCCCATATCAGCACCGCTACTTGGAGAACCCACAAAAGTATTTCCGGCTACCACAGCCACGTCAGAGCCCCCATCGGCCTTGGGAGAGCCCCGCGTGCATCGCCAGAGCAGTTAGACACCAGCGCTGACTTCTTGGATGAGTCATGAGTGCCCGATCTCACCCATCTCCCAAAATTGTGAAAACCCAAGTTTTTCCAACTGGTTAGAGCATTTGCATCCAAAATTTACAAAAAATTCTATTTTACCATCTCAAAACCCACTTTATCATTTATACCATATCATTTTATAACACACCTAACATTCTAACTTTTATTTTACCATACTACACATTAAAATAATATAAAAATATTCTCACTACAACCACAACTCAGCAAACCCACTGATCAACCATAACTCACAGCAACAATCCCCCCATCGGAACCATCAGAACCACCATGCATGACCTCGCCACGATCCATGCCAACCACCACGCACAACCTCCATCACTACACGAACCCCATCGGAACCCATAACCACCGATCCCAAAACCCATTAAACCTAAAACCCATCAACCACCGCGAGAGACCCATCAGCAAACCCATCGCCATGAGAGAATAGAACAATCATCGTAGAGACCCATCAACAAACCTATCGCCATGAGAGAGAGACCCACACCACGCCACCAGGCCTCCACGCCATGCCGCCACCAAACCCACGCTAGACCCACGACCCACGCCAGAAAAAACCATCACCGTGAGAGAGATATGTTAGAGAGGGGTTTGGAATGTCAAGAGAGAAGAGATACAGAGATTGATGGAGAGAAAAAGAGGTAGATAAAAGGTATGGAATAAAATATATTAAACCAGTTTGCAATTGTGCTACAGTATCGTTGCAAATTTGCAATGGTACTGTAGCACAATTGTAAATTTTTTAGGGTTTACAAGTCCGGGTGCTGGAGGTTTTTTGAGGCTTTGATGCCAAATATGCCGACATATGGCATTTGCAAGTCCGGGTGTGAGTGCTCTTAGAACCACCATGTTGTATCTGATGTGTATTGGCAGGTTGGGCTTGTTGGGTTTGATTAAGAGGCCCAAGCCCAATAGGTTGACCCACATAGTCAGCATTAACACCTTTGGGCTGAACAAAGTGGGCCCACTTCACCAACCTTTGGTCTTCACCTTCTAAAGCAGTAGTGAATTTTAAAGAAAAGTGGGCCTGAGTCCACTTAAAAGAGGATACACACATGGGCCTGCCAGATTTAAGATGAGTTGGACAATTTGAATTTTGAATAAAATCAGATCCCCTAAATCTCTCCTTCTGATTAAAATTACCAGTAATATTTGGAAACTGCTTCTCTAAAAATAAATCATTTCCTGATTTCACGTGCCCATTGAAATCTTTCCAAAAGTGACTCCTTGAATTACCGGTGGACTTTCCAAACCCACCACCACCGGCAGCCACCTCCTTCCCAGCCTAGAAGTAGATTTTCCCAAGAAAAATTCACACAACTTCCTTTCAAGAAAAGCCCAACCACCCCTACGAAATCCTTCTGGGGCACGCAAACAACCACGTCTTGCCCCATTATGATACTCAGATATTTCCACAAAAATACCCCCTTATTCGACCTACTAGAAAACCCCAAAATTTTATAATTCTCATGAAGCCTATTGAAAAATTGTTGTTTGCTAAAATCCCAACAGCGTAACTCTACCAAGCATGCAATGATCCAATACAAACCCGATCTACCTATCCGAATAGAACCAACATGCTTGCCCCGTTTTTCAATGATGGAATGAGAATCCATACGACCCCCATCAAAAGCCAAGAAGAAAGCCTTTGTGTCAATACGAAAAGAGGCAGAATTTCCCACTATCCCCCTTGAAATCTGAGACATCTTAGCTTGTGCTTTAGGAGGAGGCTGCAACGAAGAAGGTTTAGAGTTCGGGATGTTTACGGGTAAGGGAGGTTGAGCCGGTGTATATTGGGGTATGTACTGACCAAACTGACTTGGCCAGTAGATAGGTTGTTGGATAGGAGTAGGGTGACTAGGAAAGAGATATTGTGGTGTGGGCAGAAGATTTGGGGTAGCAAAAGGTGGGACAGCTTGTGCATTAGGATAAGGCAGTGGTGGAAAGTGTTGTGGGAAAGAGGGAAGGAATGATGGTGGTGGGAAAAAAGTATGTGGAGGAAGGGGGGAAGGAGGGAGGGTCAACTAAAGACTAGTGAGGGAAATGGCTTTGGCAATTTGGGAACGAGGAGACTCAACTTTGGAGGAGGGTGGTAGCTTTTAAGTTTGGGGAAGAGTAAGGGAATGGACTTCTAAGTTGGGTAGGGGAGTGCATGGGTGTGGTTTATGGAGAGGTATTAGTATGGGTTGGGAGGATTTTAGCAAAAATACTCAATTTGTTGTTGGGATGGGGAATAGAGTGAGATTTCAGCAGGATGGGCGGTGTGGGGTCAACCTTTCCAGCTAGCCTTCCCAAGGCTGTATGGTATTGCTATTGACAGGGAAGCTTCTGTAGAATCTTCTTTGACAAGGCTAGGGGCAGGAGAGAGAAGAAGTTGGAATGTTCGTTTAATTCGAGACTTTAATGATTGGGAGATGGATGAAGGGGTGAACTTTCTTCGTATCTTGGGAGCCAATATTCCTTTAATGGATGTTGGAGACCAGATGAGAAGGAAAATAAAGCCTAATGGGGATTTTGACATCCCATCATTTTATAACAAATTGCGAGTTACTCCCTCTGTCGTCTTTCCTTGGAAAGGTATTTAGAGAGTTAAGGCCCCTCAGCGTGTTTCCTTTTTCGTTTGGTCTATAGCTTGGAATAAGATCTTCACGGGTGATAACCTGAGACTAAGGGGTTTTGATTTTGTAGATTGGTGCATTACGTGTCGTAGCTGTGGGGACATGGTGGATCACTTACTGGCTTCATTGTAAGATGGCTCATTGGTTGTGGAGTTTTGTTTGTATTTCTTTTGGAATTTCATGGGTCATACCTAGAACGATTTCAGATTTGCTTTTTGGCTAGTGGAATTGGTTGGGGAAGCATTCGTCTAAAATTTGGAATTTAGCCCCATTGCGCTTACTACGATGTCTTTGGAAAGTGCGGAATCGGTGGACTTTCAAGGACTTGCATAGTTCCAGATATCAGCTGCTTGCTTCTTTTAGTGGAACTTTATTCAACTGGTCTCGAGCATGGGGACTTACAACTAGTGATTCTCTCCCTTCTTTTCTTAGTTCTCTTCTCTTTTGTGATTAATCTGCTGCTTGGTTTCTTTTGTTTCTTTTCTCTTTTTTCCTTTTCTTGTAAATCTTGGTGTGCTTTGTGCTTTCCATGCAGCAACTTTCCTAAATATATACCATTCTTACTTATCAAAAAAAAAGCTTCAAAAATAGTGAATTTGTTGAAATTGAATTGTCGTGGAGTAGGACTAACCGATTAGATATAACAATCAAGGAATTGGAAATTAATACAAGACAAAAAATCACATGAGGAAGAAAAATTATATGAGAAAACACAAAATCCTTGAAGCGAGAGCCTATGAGGAAGTGAGAGACTCAAAGGGACTGTGGAAGAAGACGCAAGGGTTGAGGGACTCAATCGTGGGACATGGGAGTGACCTGTGATGTTTTAGGAGATTAAAATGGTGACAATTCGTTCTTTTAACTATATGCCAACTTTGCAGCTATCATGTGACTTGTACGTGAGTTAATTTCCATCCAATTTAACACATAAGTAAACAGTGGGGTGCAAAGTGTGCAAGGGGTAATAGTTTAGGGAGGTAAGTGTGTGCATTCACATATTTTAGGGGGGTAAAGTGTAATTTTCCCTTAAAGTATCAAAGAAACCTTTCCCAATAAGATCAGAATTGAATATTTTAGAAATAATACAAAGACCGCTCATAAAGACCACATTAATTGCATTCAATTGTCAAAGTTGAAGGGTGATGACTTACCCCATAAACAAATAGGCGAAGGGGCGTCCTTTCTTCCCAACAATCCTCTCCCATGTTTGGAGGAACTTCAGAAGAGAAAGCATCAAGGCTAGTTATTTCATTGCTCAAGTCTTGAGCATCTTCAACTATAATCTCATTTGCTTTGTCAGAGGAACTATAAATAAAGGGTTCCCTTTCTGCTGTTTCATTTAGTTTCAAATAATCCATCTTGCGAACTTCAACATTTGGAAAACGACCTTCACCAATAAAAGTAAAAGCAAGACAAACAATAAGGGCACTAACCAATGTCCTATCACGATTTTAGAAATCAATTTATGAAACTTAAGAAAAAGGAAATCATACCTGAGAGAATAGCATCCACTGTTGATTCTAGGCAACGATGAACTCGCAACTGAGTCTTTGAAATTATCTCAACCCCACACATAAATGTTGAAGGTCCTTTTCTTTCCAAAACTGTCTTCTGGACACCCCTTCGGCTAGCCTCTTCATCCCCTAGTGTCACACTCTAAAAAATGATTGCATTAATGTCACCAAGTAGAATGAAGATATAACATCATTTTCCTAGGTCCAATTTATATATTTGATAGACAATTATTGAAGTTTAAACAACTCATGCTTGAAACTGATATATAAGACTACTTTTGGTGGTAATTATGACATTGCTTTCTTGGGTATGCTTTTGCAGTTTACCAAGCTTATTCTTTGCCTATCTTGGCATACTTGTTTAAACACATCATTTTTGGTTCCATTCATATATGTCTGATTTTCCGAAGAACCTCCCTGTTGACCTCACAAGTCACAATTAATGTGGGTTGTAGAGTAAAAATTTTGGAAGTGACTGCTTTCGGATCCTTTTTATATCAATATTTACCATCACCAAAATTTGGTTCACGTGTCTGTCTAAAGGTGTATCCCTTGTTTTCTATCTTGCTATGAGTAAAGTTCTGAGCGCCCAATACTGTTTATCATAGCATTCATTGGTCTGTCCATAAATTTTTAATGAACAACATGTTATCAGTAAGTAATAAAGACGTGTTACAAGTTCTTGACGGACTACACACTATTTATATTCAAACTTGAAGGCCACAGATGGTGTCAAGACTCTAGCCATAAAGCTGTGGTCCTGGCTCAGATGGTAATGGCTGCGGAAGGTCTCACATTTAAATTTAAAATTACACCTAACAAGAGATGTATCAACAAAATGTTAAGAATAGCATTCCAAGGTCTTCTTCAGGGAAAACAAGATAATAACACCATCAGGATATAACAACAGTATATACTTAACAGTAAATTACACTTATATGTCAAGCAAGCTCACAGTCAAAGGGTTTGCAAAATTATGATTAAAAGTATGGAGAGGTATTTAACATGAAAAATTTTCAGAGTGAAGCTCTTACAATGTAGGAATAAATTTTATATATATATATATATATATATAAAGCACGAAGATCAAGTTACACTTGGTATAACTTTAAGCAATGTTACACCACCTAGAAACTTTTTATCCAATTAATATTTTAAAAATCTCACCATTAGATTACATGTTTTCTATTGTTAGAATTATGGTTAAGTGATTAAACTCACTATTTCCTAATAGCTTAAGTTTTGGGACAATCGGTAATTTAACATGTTAAATTCCCACTTGTTGGGCCTCCATTTATTAAGGGAAAGTTTAGGCTTACAAGTGAGAGAGTGTTAGAATTATGGTTAAGTGATTAAACTCACTACCTAATAACTTAAGCTTTAGAACAATCGGTAATTTAACATCTATATTCTTAACACACATGGGAAATTTCGTGTTAATTGGATATTATTTACAATTCAATCCATAAACTCATATTTTATACATAATTTTAAAGTACAAAAATTGAAATTTAAAAATTTTGTAAATGAGATAGTTATGAATCTAAAATTGTTTTGAAATTTTATAAGCATAAAGTGTAAAATAAGAAAATCTAATCCAATGGTGATTTTGTCAAAATTCACATCCTAAAAAAAAAATTAAGTAGTGTAACATTCTTTAATTTTACACCAGGAATAATTTGATATGCGTGTGTTGTAAGCTAAATACACGTTTAAATTTGAAATAATGATATGGTTATCACACCTGTATTCCTCCAACAAGCATCTCTAATGCAGGATTCATTATCAAATTCTCAATTGTTACTCCATGAGCAGTGGCAACTAGCTGAATTCCCCGTTGAGCTATTGTGCTTGCAGCCATTGCTTCAAGTTTTGTGCTGATTTCATCAATCACAATCACTTGAGGCATATGGTTTTCAACCGCTTCTATCAATACCTGAAAACTATAAATATATAACCACAAGCAACCTTGAAAACTCTAGATTAAATAGACAAGTTAATAGTAAACCAAAATGCTTTCTGACCAATCTTATAAAAGAATGTGAACGACAAAATGAAATAAATTGATAGAGTCATCCTACTTTTAGTGAGTATAAACATACTGTTCTGAGAAAATTGACAGAAAGCAAATGTGGCATCATTTTAACTATATTCCAAAAGAATCCAGTAAGACATAAAAAGGCTGAAATATAATTTTCACCCCTAAACTTTCACCCAAGTTCAGTTTTTGTCCCTAAAATTTTAAAGTAGCAATTTTTTCCTTGAAAACTTTAGAAAGTAGCAATTTTTTCCTTCCACCTATTTTCCATTAAATTTATTCCAGGTCACCTCAACTTTTTAATGTGCCACGTTACCACTCCATTTATCACGTGTGCAATTTTTTTAACAGAAATTGACACAAGGGCAAAATTGATACCTTTTAAATTTGTCATGGACTAAATTACAGCTTTTTAAATTGGAGAAACAAAAATTTAATTGGGAAAAAAATAAATAAATCAGGGACTAGTATTCTAGCCAATATAAAATTTCCAACTAAATTATCTCTCTCTCTCTCTCTCTCTCTCTCTCTCTCTAATATTTCAAGAGACAAGAATCACTCAAACTTTCTCCAAAGTATACAACTTTGAAAAATCCAGAACCAAATTTAAATCAATCATGCCTTATTTGGTAACACAACTAAAAGAACCAAAATTTTCTAAGCCAAATAGAGTTGAAATCCTTTACTTCCAAATCATACCTTATGTTGCATATCAGAGTTGGGGACCTGCATCCGGCGTGCACTACCTATTCCTGCATGAGGTATATCACCATCCCCACCTATCTCATTGGAGGTGTCAACAATCATCACACGTTTCTTGTAATCATTTGCAAGCATTCGAGCTACTTCCCTGAAGTTGGATAACTTTTCAGAACAGACACATAAAGTACCATCAAATAATAAACTATGCACCCAAACCATTTAGTTTGGTTATTTCTTATGGGTTATTCTGCAGAGTCAAGTACATGCACTACTAAGAAATTATTCCTTCCCAATGAACAATAACTAATGTGAGACATGCTAGATGTTTAGCTTTACCCAAAACGGTTCACCCATTATGGGGCATTACCTGTTAGCCAAGTTAGTGTGTTTAATTGCATTAAACATGCATGGGTTTTGTTATGAGTAATAGGGGCAAAACAGTAATATCATGTACTTAATATATAAATAATATTTTGTGTTAGGGTTGACTCATCAAACCCTAAAAAACACTTTCACAGTAAACAATATGGAATCAGTGCCATCAACCCACCGCTGCCGTTAACCCTCCGGCCACCACCCACCAATATTGTTGTCGCCGACAACCATATCCTTACCCACTAGCTCCAACGACCCTAATAGAGACTCTAACAATCTTGATTTAGTGGCTGAAGGAGTTGTCCAGCGCCGGTGACCCTTTCTCCGATCTCGCGACACCAGATCGACGTCGCCTGATTGCGAGAGAGGCAGGGTTTTACTCGCCCTCCTCCGGCGACCATCCTAGCCTACTCACCGGTCCTCACACCGCCACTCCTGCACCCTAGCGCCGCCGCCGGAGTATGGTTTGACTTTTTTTTTTCCTTCTCTCCTTCAATACGTTCTCTGATTATCTGTTTAGGCAGCCTTAGGTTGATGTTTTGTGGTGGATTGGGTATTTCTTTTTGGTGTTGGTATGGATTTGTTGCTGCCTTGTTTTTTGGAGTAGTTTGGTGTTGATTCTTTGATTAATGAGTTGATGTTGGCATGGATGATTGGTTGAAGTACATTGGTTGTTGGTTGGAGTTTGTTTTAATTCAGTTCAACATATTTCTTTAGTATTAGTTTGTTCTTCAGATTGCTATTATGGAGTCCAAAGACAGTGCTCGGCCCCCTAATTATTTCTTCTCTCCTGATATGTTATCAATTACCTCCATTTGTCTAAATGGTAGTAATTATGCTCAATGGGCACAGGCAGTTGAAGTCTTTCTTCTTGGTAGAAAGAAGTTTGATTACGTGATTAAGGAACCTTCTATACCTACAGACCCTAAATTTGCAAATTGTCATGGTGAAAATCATACAGTAGACTTTTGTTGGGAGTTGTATGGTAAACCCTCGACTCACCAAGCTAGTTTTCAAGTTCAAGAACCGCCTTCACAGTCACATCCACCAACATCCAGAGTAGTCTCTATTCCTAAGGAAGAGTACAATCGTCTCTTGTCTCTGCATTCCAACTATGTTGGGTCTGATTCTACTCCTACTTTGGCTCAACAAGGTACTTCCACTGTTTGTCTTGCCACTCAGGATCCTTGGGTCATTGACTCAGGTGCTACTGATCATATGACAGGTACCTCAGGTTTACTCTCTGACCTTGAGCAATCTAGTAGTCTTCCCAATGTTACATTGGCAGATGGCTCAGCCATTGCAGTTTCTGGTTTGGGCACTGCCAATCTCAGTCCTAATCTCTCTCTCTTCTGTCTTATATATTCTTGATTTTCCTTTTAACCTTTTGTCAATTAGTAAGCTTACTAAAATTTTGAATTGCGTTGCCATTTTTTTATCCACTCATTGTATCTTTCAAGATCTCAAGACGGGAAAGATTATTGGTGGAGGGCATGAAGCCGGTGGACTTTATTACTTGGATCGATGTGGTTCTTCCCGTTTAGTGGCTTCTCACTTGTCTATCTCGCCTCTTCAGCATCATTGTCGTCTTGGCCATCCATCTCTCAAGAATTTGAAGTCATTAATTCCGTCATGTCATCAAATTGAGTCTTTACATTGTGAAGCATGTCAGTTGGGTAAACACCATAGGGTGTCTTTTGCCTCTAGGCATGAGAGTCGTGTTAGTAGTCCTTTTCAATTAGTTCATTCTGATATTTGAGGTCCAATAAACACTCCCTCATTGTTGGGATTTAGATATTTTGTCATTTTTGTTGATTATTCTAGAGTCACCTATCTTTATCTTATAAAAGAACGATCTGAATTGTACTCAATTTTCAAATCATTTTATATGGAAATAAAGACTCAGCTTAATGCTTCACTTCGTATTTTTCGGTCTGATAATGCTTGTGAATATTTTCATACATCTTTGTCTCAATTTTTTAATGATCATGGTATAATTCACCAATCTTCATGCCCCCATACTCCACAACAAAATGGTATTGCTGAACGCAAAATGCGTCATTTGTTAGAGGTCACTCGTGCCTTAAAGTTTCATATGCATGTTCCCAAATCATATTGGAGTGAAGCTATTCTCACTGCCTGTACCTAATTAATCGTATGCCTTCCACTGTTCTAGGTGGTCAGATCCCTTATGCTGTGCTCTCTCCTGATGCACCTTTGTTTCATCTACCTCCTAAGATATTTGGTTGTGTGTGCTATGTTCATATCTTAGGTCCAGGGAGTGACAAACTTGATCCTAGATCCATTAAATGTGTTTTTCTTGGGTATTCTCGTACTCAGAAAGGGTACCGATGTTACTCACCTACTCTTCGGCGTCGTTTCATTAGTGCTGATGTCACATTTGATGAATCTCAGTCATATTTCTCTCCTTCGGTTGCTAGTGACAGTTCTCCTCCTTCTCTTCCTCTTCTACCACCTGTGTCTCCTATTGAATCTCCTCAGAAACCACTCCAAGTATATTGTCGTCGGCAGAAACCTCCAACAGAGACCTCTACCCCGCCTAGTGATCCGACTCCTGATCCTGCCTCTCTTCCAATTGCTTTACGCAAAGGTAAGCGTTCTTGTACCTCTCACCCTATCTCTCAGTTTGTCTCTTATGGTCACTTGTCTTCATCTCTTCATGCCTTTACCGCATCCTTGAATTCTACTGTTGTTCCTAAGTCTGTCCAGGAGGCTATGTCCATCTCTGGTTGGAAATCTGCTATGGAGGCAGAAATGTCTGCCCTGTCTGAAAATCCTACTTGGTCTTTAGTTACTCGTCCTCCAGGGAAAACTATTGTTGGTTGTCGTTGGGTGTATACTGTGAAGTATTTGCCTGATGATTCTATTGAACGTTTGAAGGCTCGCTTGGTTGCCAAAGGGTATACCCAGACGTTCGGTGTTGACTATGCCGAGACATTCTCACCTGTTGCTAAAATTTCTTCTGTCCGGATTTTGATCTCCTTGGCTACTAATTTGGGTTGGCCATTATTTCAGTTAGATGTTAAAAATGCCTTCTTGAATGGTGATTTGAAGGAAGAGGTGTATATGGAGCAACCACCTGGGTTTGTTGCTCAAGGGGAGTCTGGAAAAGTGTGTAGGTTGCATAAGGCCATTTATGGTCTTAAACAATCTCCCAGAGCTTGGTTTGGTAAATTCAGTAAAGTAGTGTTAAAGTTTAGATTGCGACGTTGCCACTCTGATCACTCTGTGTTTTCTTATACCTCTGATAGAGGAAAGATTTTGTTGATAGTATATGTTAATGATATTATAATAACTAGAGATGACAAGCAGGGTATTGATTTTAAAAGATACCTTCAAAACTCCTTTCAAACTAAGGATCTAGGTAAACTTCGTTATTTCTTGGGTATTGAGGTAGCACGATCTAAAGAAGGCATTAGTTTATCACAAAGGAAGTATGTGTTGGATATTTTGGAAGAAACTGGCTTGTTAGGATCTAAATCAGTGGAGACTCCTATAGATCCTAATGTCAAATTGTATGAAGATCATGGGGAGTTGTTATCTAATCCTGAGAGATATCGTCGTTTGGTTGGTAAACTAAATTATCCCACAATTACTCACCCAGATATATTATTTGCAGTTAGTGTTTTGAGCCAGTTTATGAAAAATCCTCGCCTTCCACATTAGGAGGCAGTTATTCGAATTGTGAGGTATCTTAAAGCACATCCAGGCCGTGGTCTTTAACATAAAGCTAATAATCACCTACGGGTAGAAGCCTACACTGATGCTGATTAGGCTGGATCACCGTCAGATAGAAAATCCACTACTGGGGATTGCACTTTTCTGGGAGGAAATCTGATTACTTGGAGAAGTAAGAAACAAACTGTTATTGCTAGGTCTAGTGCAGAGGCTGAGTATAGAGCCATGGCACACACATCATGTGAGCTTATGTGGATTAAGCATTTACTTCAGGAATTAAGATTCATTGTGAAGCTGCCTATGACTATGCATTGTGATAATCAAGCAGCAATTTACATTGCCTCCAATCCTGTGTTCCATGAGCGAACCAAGCATATTGAAGTAGATTGTCATATTACCCGAGAGAAAGTAGAAGATGGTGTAATTGTCACTCCATATGTTTCTACAAGAGTCCAGATTGCTGATATGTTTACTAAAGCTTTATGTAAGACTCGTTTGGGTTTATTATGTAACAAGCTAGGATTGTATGATATACTCTCTAGCTTAAGGGGGAGTGTTATGAGTAATAGGGGCAAAACAGTAATATCATGTACTTAATATATAAATAATATTTTATGTGTTAGGGTTGACTCATCAAGCCCTCAAAAACACTTTCACAGTAAACAATAGGTTTTATAAGGGAATTGCAACTATTTATATTGGTTGGCTGATTCCCTTAAAGGTGTAAATGTAGTAATAAACATAAAATCTCTCTCTTGGTATTTCTCCCTTGGAGGAGGTTTTTAGAGCATGGAAACAGTGTCTTGTGAGCCATAACATAGAGGTGTAGTTGGCACAAAAAAAAAAATCAATCCTAGAGGTATGTAACAATTTCTTTCATTATTGTGATACCCCAAATTGATTGGATATTGATTAAGTGTATGTTGTGTAGGTGTGAGATAAGTCCCACATCGAGCATATACTGGATTGATCTAAACTTTATTAACAACTACAAGGAGCCTCAATTGTGACTAGACTAATCCTTTTAAGATATAATGCAAATATGGCTAGCGTTTTTCCTTAAGTTGTTTACATCACATGCCGTAAGAAATGGGAAATTGCAACACTTCTTTTTAAATTAGGTGAAAACTTTGAAGATTATTGGAGATTTTCTGGGCAGTGGTGAAAGATACGCATTGCAATATCAGAACTTCAAATGCTAAAAAGTTCATATATATATATATATATATAATATATAATATATAATGTAATTTATTGCATAAAAACTAACTCATGTGTGAAAATCTAAAAAAATAGGTCAACAATTACAAGCAAACAAAAGTGAAGCACTAAATTCTTTGAAAGTACGACTATCACTCAACCCCAAGACATTAGACCACTCTCTCAACTGGAACTCCAAAACTTCCACATTCTCAGTAAAAATATTCAAGAGAGCAAAAATTCCACCAGCAGGATAATTGTTTCCATCGATCTTAATATTATATTGCTTACGAAATAATGTAGAGACATCAAAAGTGCAGCATATTGTACACCACATATCATAAGGTATAGTTCTTTTTCTAGTTATTGAATATGGAGTTACTAATCCAGGGATTTCACATTTGAATTCTGAGACTTTGAAATCAAACACAAAGCAGGGGGGAAAGAAAGAATTGCTGCTCATGGATGCATATAAAGTGTATCAAGAAATAGGAAACACTAACCTAATAATCGTGGTTTTCCCCACACCTGGAGGCCCTATTAGCAACAAAGAAGACCCATCTTGCACCAAATCTCGAAGCAAATTTGCACTACCAGATATTGCCCGACCAACTCGACAAGTTAAACCAATAATTGCACCCTTCCGATTCCTTATGGCACTAATGCGGTGTAATGTCCTGCTGATGCCTGCTCGATTGTCAATCATAAAGTCACCAACCTGACACATGTGGTTCCAGTAAGTCACAAGCCAGGTCCTTAACCTTACCCAATGAAAAAAGAAAAGAGAAACAGAGGTGCAGGGTATTGTCTTGTAGCATCAATTAACAAATTGAGAAAACAAGCTTTCACCACCAACAATAAGTTTAGTGGTAACATGAAGTGAAATACTGTGAAAAGGAGTTATTTCATACATTCATATTGAAGAAGAGCTACTCTCATGTGCCTTTTTTGGCTTGATTAATGGTGGGGACTACCCTTCAAAGAATTTTTTCCCAGATTTATTCAGGCTAGCAATGGATAAGGAAGCCTCAGTGGCAACTTACTTGATATATGGACATGACCAACATATACAGCATTGGGATCCTCAGTTAATTCGGTCATTTTAGGGCAGTGAACTAGAGTTTTTTGAACAATTGTTTTACTTAATAATATTCACACTTTCTGTCTAACAGAGAGAGGAGCTTATGGCATGGAGAGGGCCTAAACATGGCCAACTTGAGTTGCATTCATATTTTGAGATTTTGAAAAGGACAAATGATGTGCCATTCCGTGGAATATATGGGGTGCCAAGGTAGCATGGGTAAAGTCATGATAGTGACTAATCTCCAAAAATGAAACTTCATGGTGTATGTGCTAACAGAGAGTAAATCTAGCATATACTCCCACATTGTTCAATGGCATGAGATATCTGGACAATTGTATGTTTACATTATTTAGGTAAATTGGTTTATGCAAAAGACTGCTTCAGTTTTTGCAGTGTTGGCTATGAGGATTTCCTTGTCATATTCGATCAAAGATTTGGAAAGCAATTCCGTTGCGTGTTCAGTGGACAACTTGGCAAGAGAGGAACAAAATAACTTTTGATAGTGTTGAATGCCCAAATCATATCATTAAACAAATTTTGCAAAGATCTTTTTGCATGAGTGGATGACTACATTGGGTAGCATCACTTCTTTGTCTTATATTGATTCCATATAGAATTCAAAATCCTAGTTAGTAATTCTTTAGGAGTGGTTAAAATGCATGCATTGTACATTTGATATCTCTCCTCTTTTAAATAAAATATTCTTTTGCTTATAATATCTATATTGAAGAAGAGTGGACATGCTATAGCAGCAATATAATGAGTTCAAAGACATAACACATCAAGACACAAGGACACATACCACATGAGCTTTAGAACACTTCTACACTGGATTGAATTAGAAAAAGAGTGTCACCCATATATGCAGGGGTATACAATAGTAAAATAAATTTAAACATGGAAATTACAAAGATCAAGCAAATCAGGCAAAGAGATAAAATAAAATACACCTGAGGCATTTATCCACACTGGATTGGTTTACAATTAAAAACCTTCACAACTATCCTCATAACGTTTTACTCCTTTAACCAGTTCACTCAAACAAGCAAACCAGCCATGAATTCTTAGAGACTCAATCATCAGCCTTAATACTTTTTTTTTTTTTAAATAATAAAATTCATTGAAATAAAACTGGTTTAACCCTAATTCACGGGATGTATACAACAATAAACCCTAATGCTGAATTCTCAAAATTCAAATTTTGCAAATCTTGGTAATCAAACCCACGATTCACATGTGAGCAACTCTGGGAAGGAGAAAGCACAGATTGGGGCGAAGATCACGTCTGTCATAAATGGAATTGTTTCAAATGGTACTGAAGGTGGGTTGATTATGGATCTTTATATTAGGATGTAACGTGGGCCTAATGGTGAGTAGGGGATTAGCTGGTCCAAGGTTTTTGAGGTGGACCCCTCGGTTGGCCAAGTTCCAAACCTTTACAATAATAAGCCCAAACAAAAACCTGTTTTTAAGTGGCAGCCCAGACCATACCAGCCCAGTATTCCTTCCATCTTGGCACAAAATCAGACCCACCCACACTCTAAGCCTTCCTCACATGTTCCTCTCTCTCACCCAAATACTTCGGCATCAACAATAGCTTCTCTGGTGGGTAGCAATAAGACCGAAGTTAAGCCAACTCCGACCCACATGGAACCGACATGCACCGAGAAGCTTCTCTCAGTGATCAACAATTCTAATGCTTCCGTAGATGAGTCTCTGTGTTCTGATGCTTCCGTGGATGAGTCCCTGTGTTTCGATGGTGATGTGGCCTTGCAACGTGACATCCAACGGATCATCCATAAGCATACAGACAACGTCATCAAGAAATGGGGGAATGCCGAGCAGTGGGTTCTTGACTTGAGAGATGGGAGGAGGGTGGCAGTTCTAATTCAAATTTCTTTGCCATCGGGAGATGTCGTTGACAGTGTGGATGACTCGAATCAGTTGGCGATGGTACCAGGGTGTCATCGGAATCTAAGGAGATAATATTAGGACAGGAAAAAGGGGATGATATTGTTGTGGAGGATTGGGTTTCAGATGTCTATTCCGAGGATGCTTTTCAGTATACTGAGGGGTCTTTGCTGCCTCTAACTATTTAACCACTGGCTTTCTCTTTGCCTATGGGTGTTACGGATAACTATGAAGGGTCAGCAACTCTGGATGTGGAGAAATTGCTGGGTAAGGACAATTAATCAGAATGGTTTCAGGAAAAATTCAGTGGGTTTAATGATCTTCTGGGGACATCCCTCAAAGGTTTGGAAGAGCCAGCAACCAAGTTTATATTGGCTATTGAAGCTAAGTTACAGCAGATGACTACTAAGGAAAAAACTCAAAAAACTGTGAAAAGCTCAGGGAGGAAAGGAATAAGGGAATTGAGGTGTTTATTTAGCTCTATCAATTATGGTTTAACTTCAACAAGGTGCAGTGGTAATGGTAAGGAAATGGCTCTAATTATTTCCCAATGAATTTAAAAAATTTACCTTGGAATGTTAAAGGTTTGAATGAGAAGGAAAAACGACTTCAGATTCGCAATTTATTATGTACTTAGAGGGTTGATATCGTTTGTTTGCAAGAGATGAAATTGGAATGGGTTACAAGAGGACTTGTTAGAAGTATATGGAGTTGTCCTTATATAGATTGGTTCTATTTGGGTTCAAAGGGTGCTTCTGGGGGAATTCTGCTCATGTGGGACCAAAGGGTGGTTGAAAAAATAGAGGAAGCAGTGGGGCATTTTTGGTTTCTTGTAGGTTCAAAAATTGTCAGTGATCAATTTGAGTGGACTTTCACAAGTATCTATGCTCCAAATTTGAACAGGAAGCGTCAAATTATGTGGGAGGAATTGGCAGGCTTGGACAGCTGGTGGAATTTGTCATGGTGTTTGGGAGGTGATTTTAATGTTATCCGTTTTCCATCGGAGAGGTTAGGAGCCGTAAGATTTACTCACTACATGTATGACTTTTCAGATTTTACCTCTTAATGGGCTAATGGATAATCCTTTGGAGGGAGGTCTTTACACATGGTCTAACTCTACCTCAACTTCTAGAACAGATCGGTTTCTCTTCTCTTCGGTATTGGCAAAATATTTCACACATTTCTCCCAAAAAAGGCTACCTAGAGTGTTATCTGATCACTTTCCAATTCTTTTGGAGAGTGGGAGTCATCAAAGAGGGCGAATCCCTTTTCATTTTGAGAATATGTGGTTGAAGGCAGAGGGGTTTTTGGACAAGGTGAAATCCTGGTGGGAAAATTACCATTTTCAAAGGACTCCTAGTTACATACTTGCCAAGAAGTTGACTGCTCTAAAAACGGATCTAAAGAAGTGAAACAAAACAAATTTTGGCAATATCACAGCCAAGAAACAGCAACTATGGAGTAAGTTAAATGCTTTAGATGTTAAAGAGGAGAATCAACCTCTAACAAAGGAGGAAAAATTGGAAGAAGCAACCTTCCGCTCTGAACTTGAGAAGACAGCCTTGTTAAAGGAGATTAGCTGGAGAAAAAAGTCCAGAGTGTTGTACTTAAAGGAAGGGGACTCCAATACGAGGTTTTTCATAGGATGGCCAACTCTAATAGAAGAAATAACTGTACTGAAAATCTTATGATTGATGGGGCTTTGTCTTCCAACCAAGATAGGATTGCCGACCATATTGAACAATTATATATGTATTTATATTCTGAGCAACAAGATCACCGGCCTTTCCCGGATGTGTTGGATTTTCCAAGGATTTCAGGGAATAATGCGGATTGGTTAAAGAGACCTTTTGAGGAAACTAAGATTTTTGAAGTGGTCAGGGAGTTTAATGGGGACAAATCACCTGGGCTAGACGGTTTTTCGATGGCATTCTTTCAAGCTTGCTGGGGGATTCTCAAATCAGATATCATGGCTGTGTTCCACCATTTCCATGTGTACAAGTCAATTTGAAAAAAGATTGAACGCAACTTTCATTGCTCTCATTCCTAAAAAAGCTGCAACAATGGAAGTAAAGGATTTTCGGCCTATTAGCCTTATTGGGGGGTTTATAAAATACTAGCTAAAGTTTTGGCTATTCAACTTCGCATGGTTTTGGGAGATATCATTTCAGCACCTCAGAATGCTTTTGTTCTAAATAGGCAAATTCTTGATTCCGTTATTATTGCTAATGAATGTCTTGATAGTAGGTTGAGATCTGGTTTGCCAGGGTTATTATGTAAATTGGACATAAAGAAAGCCTTTGATCATGTGAATTGAGGATTTCTTACACACTTGAGCGTTGTGGCTTTTCTGATAAGTGGAGTCGGTGGATTTCATTTTCTTTATCAAATGTTTGTTTTTCTATCCTTATTAATGGTTCTCCCTATGGTTTTTTTGGGTGTTCAAGGGAGTTGCGGCAAGGCAATCCTTTGTCCCCTTTGTTATTTGTGTTGGTTATGGAAGCCGTTGGTAGAATGTTGGATAAGGCTATCCATGAAGGTCGCCTGTCAGGTTTTTGTGTAGGTGATTCTACAAGAAGATCTTTAGTGCTGATGTCTCTTCTACTCAGGCTATGCATTAGTTTTCTGATTTTATCTCTTAGCATGGTTTGATTGATCTTCCTTTAGAAGGTGAGAATTTCACTTGGTCTAATTCTCGTGAGGTTGTTTCAAGGCCGAGGCTAGATAGATTTCTTGTGACAGCAAATTAGGGGGGATAAGTTTCCTTCTATTTGTCAAAAGCAATAGTCTAGGTTGTTATCGGACCATTTTCTGATTCTTCTAGAGGGAGGTTATTTTCATAAAGGAATGAGGCCTTTTAGGTTTGAGTATATATGGCCAAAGGATGAGGGTTTGTAGAAAGGATACGCTCCTAGTAGGAGTCTTATCATTTTCATGGAGCTCCTAGTTTTGTTTTAGCAAGTAAATTAAAGGCTCTGAAGATTGATCTCAAGAGATGGAATGTGGAGGAGTTTGGTAATGTAGAAGAAAAGGGGAAGAAGTTGTGGAGTGATCTTCAAGTAACTGTTAAGGATAGTCATGCTCTTACGGTGGAGGAAAATTTGGATAAGGAAAGAATTAGCGGAGAGTTAGAGAAAATGAATTTGTTGGAAGAAAGTTTTTGGAGGAAGAAATCAAGAGTTTTTTGCATTAAAAAATACGAACACAAAATTCTTTCATCGTATAGCCAACTCTCACAGGAGGTTTAATTCCATTGATAAGCTTATGGTGGATGGGGTGATGTCCTCCGACCAAGGATCCAATGCAGAGTGTATTACTCATTTTTATAGACAATTTTACTCTAAAAATGAGGTTCATCACCCTATTCTGGATGATATGGAGTTTGGAAGAATTTCTGAGGAAGATGCTACGCGGTTGGATAAACATTTGACGAGGATAAGGCATTTGGGATGGTTAGTGGGTTCAACGATGATAAGTCACTAGGTCCAGATTGTTTCTCCATGGCCTTTTTTCAATCTTGCTGGAGCATCTTGAAATCAAATATTATGGTTGTCCTTCATAATTTCCATGAGCAAGCTGTGTTTGAAAGGAGTCTTAGTGTCTGTTTAGGAACAACTTATCTAGTGTTTTGCTGAAAGCGTTTTAGGAACAGCTTATGATCATGTGAATTGTAATTTTCTTATGTATTTGCTTAGGTGGTGTGGCTTCTCAGAAAAATGGAGAAGGTGGATTATGCGGTGTATATCAAGTGTCAAATTCTTTATTTTGATCAATGGTACTCCAATTGATTTTTTTGGAAGCACTAGGGGTGTTCTACAAGGGGATCCATTATCTCCACTCCTTTTTTATTTTGTCATCGGGCTGGGTCAGTTTTGGGCCCAACTCAGACTCAACCCGCCGACGTTGGGTGGAGGGTGGAGGAACCCGGAACTGACCACCAGAAAAATCGGTCGAGTCAGTTTCGAGTAAGGGTGAGTTTCGGTCGAACGCCAAAATTTTTAAAAAAAAAATTATTGAAATTCGAAAAAAAAAGTCGCCAGAATCTGAAAAATATCGCCAAAATCTGGAAAATCATGCCGGAGTCTAGAAAATCTTGCCGGAATCTGGAAAATCTGGCCAGTATCTACATTTTTTTCGCTAGAATTGGCCAGATCTGGCTAAATCCCACTAGATCTAGCTGGATCTGGTCGAGATCTCACCAGATCTGGTCGAGATCTCATCAAATCTGGCTTGATTTTGTAGGATTTGGCCGGATTTTTTATACAACTCTGGTCGGGTTCGGGTTGCTCGGGTTTTGGAGAAGCAAATCTTCCACTCGACCCGTCGGTGTCGGTTCTTGAGAACGGAAACCCGCCGCCGATCGACTGGCCCTTCGGTTCGAGCTGGAATTGGGTCGGCGTCGGGCGGTTTGGCCGAGTTGTCGGGCTCCGATCGGGTCTGGACAGCCCTAATTGTCACGAAGGTCATATGTCAGATGTGGTTGCTACTTTGGGGCAATTTTCAGGCTTCTCAGTAGGTAATTCAACTGGTACATTGCTAACGGTGTCTCATCTCTTATTTGTAGATGATACACTTATTTTTTGTGATGCCAACTCACATCATTTAGCTGCTTTGCCTGGGATTCTTGCAGTTAGGTTGCACGGACACTTCATTTGAGTTGTCATATCCGTGTTGTACCTATGTCGTAACAATTTTCTATCAACCGTATCATATTATAATTTTTCAGAAATTGCTCGTGTTGCCATATTGTACCCGTACCCGTGTCCATGTCCATGCACCTTGCTAGATTTGAAGTGGTGTCAAGGTTAAAAACTAATTTGTTGAAGTCACAATAGGTCCCAATTGGTAACATGCCTAATATGGAGGAATTAGTGGAGATTTTGGGTTGTCAACAGTCTTCACTTCCTTTGAAATTCTTGGGCCTTCCGTTGGGAGCTACCTATAAAGAGGAGACAATTTGGAACCCTATTTTGGAGAAGATGGAGCAGAATCTAGCTAGGTGGAAAAGGTTGTATTTATCTATGGGGGGCAAAGTAACTCTTATTAAGAGTACTCTATCCAACTTGTGTACTTATTTCCTTTCTCTCCTTCCAATAAAGGTTGCTAATCATCTAGGAAGCACCTACACAGATTTGGGTGCGGGTTTAGTGCGGCAACACGTAAATTTTTTAAAAAGTAAGACATGGGTGTGGCGGGATACGTTTATTAATTAATTATTAAATATATTTTTATTTTTATTTTCTATATATTGATAAGCATTTTTTTTATCATATAATGGTTGTAGGGTCGTGGTTTTGCAGCCCAAGCCCAATACGTATGGGATTTTGGGTTGATGAGCCCAATACAATAAATTTGTTAGAGAGTGGGTTTTAGAACCAAGCCCTAGTAAGTATAACAACGGCTAGAATGGGGTTGCGAAATAATCATGCAAGAACAATGCACGTAAGGTTAGGTAAATGTATTGTCCGAGGAGGCCAACGCTCTTATATTCCAATGGAACTGATTACAAGTGCTACTATCGTTAGTACAGTATTCTTTCTCTGTTTTTCGGCCTACTCTACTCGTGGAGGGTCTCTTACATTATATAGATCCCTCCTGGTGATCTTGGCCTTCCACTTGTCGATCATCCAGACCACCACTTGAGTACTTGTCCCATCAGACACCCCTTCTGGCTTTCTGTGAGTTGTGGTGGCCAAGAAAACATTGTTCAGAGGTTTTCTCCACATAAATGCGGCCAGAAAAACAACTACAGTGCATTTAATGCGGAGGTAGCAGCTTTCTCTTAGATATTCCTAGGTTCCCTTCCTTCTCATGTGTTTATAAGGCATGCTCCTGACACTGGAGCTTTTATGGAGGTCAGTATCATTGCTGGAATTCATATCTGAGTTATTCTAATTGTAGCCGAGGAGGGATTCCTCCTCGGACCACCTTTTACTTCTCTCTTGCTTATGAGACTCCTAAACTTGAATTCCTCAACTAATTATCTCTCCTCGGACATGTCAATGTCCTCGGATAAGCCCAAGGCCCAATACCTAATTTTGGGCCCTTATCCCCACAATGGTAAACATATATCAATTTAAAAGTAATAATAGATAATAAAGTGAGTACATATCCATTACATGATAAATCAACAAAAGAAAAAAAGCAATCAACATATTTTTTTTTAATCAACAGTAAAACTTATAAAACAAAAGAAGCAATCAACATATTTTTTACTTAGCAAAAAAAGAAAAGAAATCAACATATCTTTTTTCAATCAAGAAATTAACTCAATAGTACAACTTATCAAAAGTAAGTGGTGAATCCAAATGAGAACCATTAACAACTTATTACCAAAAATTTTTTGTAAAACTGTTGCAAAAATATTGTGCTCATTACACTACTCTTTATATAATAAAACATTTTAATTTTAATATTTTTTTATATAAAATATTTATGCACATACTTGGAAGTTGTGAAAAAAAAATGGTGGTAGCTGATTGTAAAGTGTATGGTTTATTAACCATACACGTGGGCACCTTGGGATTGAAGCTTCTTTAGCATATCTGCAACACACTAAAGTGAGAGAAGGAGAGAAATTGCTGGCAGTAAAAAAAAAAAAAATTCTTTTGGGAAGTGCGTGCAGCCATGTCCAAGCCGCACGCTGTGTCCCCGAGGCATCCGACACGACTGCAGCGACCAGATTGCCGCACCCGTGCTTCCCAGCTAATCGTATGGAAAAACTACAAAGAGACTTTCTTTGAAGTGGTATTGATGCTCCTAAGGTACGTTTGGTGAAATGGTCTAAGGTTTGTATGCCAGTGCATAATGGAGTTTAGGCGTCTGAGAAGATTTAATTTTGCTTTGCTTGGCAAATGGTTGTGGCGGTATGGAACGGAGAGAGAGGCCTTTTGAAGAAGGGTCATTGGGGCGAAATATGGGGACAAAAGGAGTGGTTGGCGTACAAAACCAATGTCAGGGACCTATGGTGTTAGAACGTGGAAATCCATTCAAAGTGGTTGGTTGGCTTTTTCTAAATTTCTTCGGTTTGATATGAGTGATGGTACTAGCATAAATTTCTAGGAGGATGTATGGTTTAAGGATTGTTCTCTTAAGGAAGAATTTCCAAAATTGTATAGCATTAGTCGAGCAAGGGAGCCTTCAGTGTTGGAGGTCATGTGTTTCTCTGATGGGAGGCCTCATTGGGACTTTTTGTTTTGTCGTCTAGCGCAGGATTGGGAGGTAGACTCATTGGCTGTATTTTTGGATAGGTTTTTTTCCACAAATGTGCGGGGTGTTGGTGCTAACAAACTTTGCTAAAACCAAGCAATAAGTAAAGGTTTTGAGGTTCAAAATTTCTATCACTCTTTATCTCCTATCCTCTATTTTCCTTGGAAAATGGTGTGGCAATCGAATGTTCATCCTAGAGTAGCATTCTTTTCTTGGACCGCTACCTTAGGTAAGATCTTAGCTACAGTTAATCTTTGAAAGTGGCATATTGCAGCGCTAGATTGGTGTTTTATGTGTAAAAGGTGTGGGGAATTAGTGGATCACCTTCTTCTTCACTATCCTATAACATATGAGTTGTGGTCTATGGTATTTTCTATTTTGCTTGTTTGGTATCCATTGGGTTATGCCGTATAAAGTTAGTGAGCAGTCAGTTTCTTGGCAAGGCAAGTTTGGTAGACATCGAAATATTGATTTATGGAGGTTTGTGCCGCAATGTTTGTTTTGGTGTTTATGGCGGAAGCGAAATGCTAATTGCTTTGAGGATTGTGAACAGTCTATTCTAGAATTAAGTCTTTCTTTTTCTGTACTCTCCTTGATTAGAGTTTAGTTTTGCCATCTCGTTCTTGTTTATCTCTCCCCAATCTTATTGATCGTTGTAATCTAGGTTCTTGATTTGTGCCGTCGTAGAACAGTCAAATTACAAATGGAAAATGGAAATGAACTGTGGGGGGAATATAAAACAAAATTAAACATGAGAGAGCAAGATTAAAATTTGAAACAGGCCAATAAAAACAACCCAAACTTTTAAAGGCCGAAAGTGTACTCTAGTTAGGAAGAGAGAGAGAGAGGAGAGTGAGAGAGATGAAAGGGAGGAAAAATAACCCTAAGGCCAACGCGCCTTAATACTTAAACACTGAATTTTATTAACTCTAACTTGTTTCAATACAATAAGAGACAATTAAATAGTAGAACTAGGACTTTTACATTGACTAGTAAACCAAACCCAAATTGAATTATAAACCAAAGCCTACACACAAAGACCCATAAACTAAATAGGACTAACTTCTTAAGCTCATAACTACAGCCCATACCTAACAATTGTAGAATTACTAAAATACCCTTTGACTCTAGAAAAACCAAACAATTTTTTTTTTTTAAAATCATAGTTAACTACCATGGACACTTATTCTTGGACTTAGCCTTCACCTTAGGTTTCCAAAGGGGATGGATATTCTTCCTCTTACCATACTATGGTTGCACCATCAAATTGTACTAAGATTGGGGGTGTCATCTAGCTCTATTACATGATTTTTTTAATTACACATATGTCCACTTGAATTCTTTAAGGAAACTTGCCATTTCGAGCTTTCTTTCCTTCTAATAAAATATCTAATCCATCAGCAGGAAAAATAAAAAAATTAAAAATAAAAATAAAAAACCACAAATTTCTTTAATGGCCAAGGCCCCCTAATTATAAAAAATTACAAACGACATTTCAATTTTCCATATGAAAATTTTTCTCCTCCCCAAAACCTCTCCAAAGAAAGTAAAAATAAACTTACCATCCAAATTAGTTTTCAATCGAAGGCATTATTGATGCTACTGCCCCTTTCTTTGATAACCAAGTTAATGCCACCTGAATTCGATATGATGATCCTTCCTAAACTTGCTCATACTATGAAATTCTCCAAACAAGTCTTGCACGTGCATGACTATTCATATTGTTTCACCATATCAATGCATAATCTGGGCACTCACCCCACAGATAGGTTCTCTTGTTATCAAAGTCTCATCATACCATGCAAACATCTAAGAACATTTTTTTTTTATCATACCATGCAAACATCTAAGAACATTTTTTTTTTTTTTAAGTGTAGAATTATATCAAAATAATAATGTTCAGTTCTCATTCTAAAACACTCCAAGGCTACCCTAGGCCAATTGCGTATGATGTTTCAATTTTCAGATTTTTTAAAATAAAAAATAAAAACATTTATACCAGATAATTTCAATTTCCCATTATATCAAGTGATACTTATCATCTTGAAAGGAAATGACCACCACTCTCCCAAAATTTGCATTATTGCACCCACGACATAGCTTTGAGATGATTATTCAAGAATGCTCATTCGTGAAGAATAGCATTTCCAATGTTACAAATCACAATGTTAGCTAAACAACAATCACACCGGGCAGAGAATACACACACACACACACACACACACAGAGAAAACACACAATTGAGAACCATACAACAGCCTGAATTGAAAACATCAAAATCACAACTCAAATCATTTAATCAAACAGGTGGTGGGCAAGAATCATGTTTTCACCTGAGAAGTGGCATGCTGAATATCCTCAGTCATAATGGGCAAATCCGATAAAACAAAGTCTCCAGAAGGGAACCGAGCTAGTGGCTTCCGACCCAAATCCATGACCACTTCAATCAACTGATGAAGCTCAGGATGTTCGCTAACCCTTCGCCGCATTTCTTCGGGCAGTAAAGCCAAAAGGCGGCCCAATTCGACATCAAAATCGTCGCCGTCGTCGTCATAGAACGAAGGAGGAGCCGATGAGTCAAAACTGGAAGAACCCAGAAGAGATTTTCGATACCCAGATGGATATTTGGTGAGAAGGTGAGGAAGAAATGGGCGTGTTCGTGGTGGGAATCGGTTTTGGTAGTAGTAAGAGCGGATTTTGGATTGGGTCCTGGGAAGTGGGAGTTGGTGTCCGTGTGGGAATGGAGTGGTTTGGGGAAGCACAGCAGAATAGAGCATCTGCTTTGGCGGGAAGATTGTCTTTAGGATTTTTTTTTTGTTTTTTTTTTTTTTTGGGATAAAAATTGCCTTTAGGGTTTGGATTCGGGGTTTCAATTATTCAAATGGAGATTTTTTGTGAGGAATCATGAATGTCTCAATGGTGGGTTTGCGTTTTTTTAATGTTTAATAATATATTTGTAATTTATAATTTGTAGTCGGTTGATTTTTTTTTTTTTTTTTTTTTTAAAGAAAAGATAGAGTAGCCGGTTGACATTAAAAAAGGTATAGTTTTGAATTCCTTTCCGTGAATGATGAAATTTTTCATTCCAATTAGTTTAATGGGGGTAATTACAACTTAACCACCTAGAGTTTATCTCAAATTTAACTTACCCATTTATAATTTCATTTTTGACATTTTATCCACCTGTGCTTAATTCTGTTAATGCTCTGTTACCCACCTCTCAATCTGTCATTACTCTAACACGTTTGATCCCAAAATCAAATAACAAATCAGATTAAACACTCCTCTCTCCTAGCAACACACTCTCTCTCTCTATGCCATGCTTGCTCACTGATTGAGGATGCTACCCACCTGAGTTCTTAGACCTATTCATGCTTGGGATCCTTTGGGTGATTTCTAGCAAGGAAACCGTGGAGTTACTAATTTGGAGACCCACGAATTCCGCAAAAAGGAGACCCATGGATTCGTGTTTGGGAACATTTTGGGTCTTGAATCCATTCGTGTTTCTCTTTACTTGGTGAGCTACTTTTGATGTTCTAAGCATGAAATTTTGATTTTTCTTTTACTTTCATCTGCTCTTTTCTCCCTTATTCTAGGTAGATTTAATGTTTGAAACCTAGGGTTTTAATTTATATTTTTTTGAAATTGGGTTTCTGCAAAGTGGTGTTTTGTTTGAAGTATTATGGATTTGATATATCTATATGAAATTGTATTGCTTTGTATAAATTCTCCATTGAGAATATAAAATTGGACTCAGATGGTTAGAGTATTAAATGACTCTTATTGTTTTATGAGTTTCCAAATTTGTTTGTATCCTTTAAGCGTCATAGTGGGTAAATACTAGTATGGCTGACGCTACTTGTATCATGTTGCAGGGAGGATTTAATGCTTTTTTAACCAAGGGTCTAGCATAAGGGAAATATTTTCCTGCTGCATTGAAAAAAAATCTGCTGCTTTGACAGCAAAACTTAGTAATTCAGAAAATTTCTACGGTTTCCTTGCTAGAAATCACCTAGAGGATCCCAAGCATAAACGGGTCTAAGGACTCAAGTGGATAGCATCCTCAATCGATGAGCAAGCGTGGCAAAGAGAGAGAGAGAGAGAGAGAGAGAGAGAGAGAGTTGCTAGGAGAGAGGAGTGTTTAATCTGATTTGTTCTTTGATTTTGGGATTAAACGTGTTAGAGTAACGGCAGATTGAGAGGTGGGTAACAGAGCATTAACAGAATAAATCACGGATGGGTAAAGTGTTAAAAATGAAACTACAAGTGGGTAAGTTATATTTAAGACAAACCACAGATGGGTAAGTTGTAATTACCCCAAGTTTAATTATTACAAATTATTCATCTATTCTATCTCCTTCTAATTTTTGTCTATTTTGCTTTATTCTATCTATTCTGGTATTTCACTAAATTCCAACCAATCTAGTAATTTAGTGATAATCCTCAAATTTTACATTGAAGTATGATGAGAATCAACAAGCATTCAAGGATCCATTGCATGTTCTAGTTGGGCCTATTACTAAAGCAAGATCCAAGAAGATCAAAGAAGCACTTAATGGGCTGATTCAAGAGATTTGGGTTGATTCTAACATAAGACATTCCAAGCTTGACCCAAAGAAGATGAAGGCGTAATAAATTTAATCCAAGCTATTAATGGCTGATCTGGTTGAATTGGGCGTGATTTATGGCGTGCATTAATGGCTGATTGATTTTCCAACTCCATATCAGTTAATAGACATTTTTCCTACTCTGGAGCTTCTAATTTCGAACCAAATCTACCTTAATTTTAGGCTTTTATTATTTAGAACGTTTTTTAGCTATTTTCCTATTTTGGATATGCTAATTTTAAACCAAATCAACTTTTATTTAGGGTTTTATTATTTGGTACGTTTTTTATATTTTTCTATTTTCAGTCATGTCTTATAAATAGCATGCACTCATTGTAATAGGGATTATGGAATAAAAATCAGAAAAGGTGAGGCTTTGCTCTTCTTTTGGTTCTTCAAGAACTGTGCACTTATCAGGGATTCTTCCTTGTGGCGTTCAAACTTCATACCTTTGGTTCGTGATTCAATTATAATCATTGGGTCAAGGTGTTACACTTATACCTTTGGTTCGCGTTTCGATTATAAACGTTAGGTCAGAGTTTCTATCAAAAATCTGAATTTTAGTTTTCTTGGGCAAGTATTCCAATATTTTTGTTGGGTCTCAAAGCGTGTTGATTGAGGTTCGCATCAAAGTAGGCTGATATAAAAATGTTCTACTTCAACAAACAAATCAAAACCAGATCCAAAATGGAATTTAAAACATTTATACCAACCATAATTTACATTTCAAATTAACTAAAAACAAAGCCAAGGGGGAAAGAACGGGAAAAAATGAAACAATTTCCATTGGAGTATATTCGAAGCTCTTTCCAACAATTAAAACAATGGACTTTTTTTTCCTAGAAAATGATAGACTTGACTTCTTCTTTTTTCTTTTTCTTTTTTGATGAGATAATAGACTTGACTTTGTTTAGTGACTATCACAGGAAAGAGATGTAAATAAAAATACAAACATAACATAGCATGGCATAGAATCAACTAGAACAAATTAAAATAATGGACTTGCACTTCTTTTTAAATTGGTGATTTCAATACAAAAACCATAACATCGATTTGTATGTTTAAATAATATGATAGAAAAACTAGGAATTTTCTTCTTCTTTCACCCCTTCTTTTTACACACAAATTTTTCAACAAGACAACTATGGGTGCTTTTTATGTTAAAGGGTTGAGGCCTATTTTGCTATTCTCAAGCTCGTTCTGCGGTGGATCGGAAAGTTGAGTCTAACCTACTGTTCTAACAGGACCTTGCTAAGGGCCAATTTATGCACAAGCCCAGCATCCCAAAGGTAAAGACAATGAATATTAACAAAGATATGTATATTAATTGGCAAGCATTAGTACACGTATTGCAAATTTAAAAGTAAATGTCTATAGCAAAAATGTTAGCTATAGCAGGTAAGTTGGTTGCAGCAGAAAGGTTAGTCAATAGGACAACTAGTACGGTCAATACAGCAGGAAGTTAAACAATACAACGGAGTTTAAGAATGCTATAGCAGAATGTAAAATGATGGATCTTCACGTAAGAAGTGAATTGAAAAGGAACTCAGACCCCAACTTAAACAACTTTGCTATTGGGTTATACCATCAAGGTTGTGCATTTTGGGAAATGGGCCTAGATGGCTACTTATTGCTGCTTCTAGAATTTCAAAGAGTGGGTTTTCTTAAGAAGGAGGGAAAAAAATAACCTATCGATGCATACCTTTCTACCGTGTTTTCTCTCATTCCTTTTTACTTCACCTTTTCCTTTCTCTTTATTGTTTCTGTTTTCAATTCTCTATGTTTTCTAGCCTTGGTTGCTATCCCCTTTACATTACGACTATTGTTTCTATTTATACTAGGCTATCCCTATAGGATTTCTCCCTTTTACCCTATGGCTTACCAACCATTTTTGGTTGGTTATTCGGCCACCCCCAACTTTGGGCATGCCTAGTACCTTCTCTCTCCTCCACTACCAATTCCACGACAAGTTCGGATTCGTTTGGTTCTGCTGTGAGCCCTTCCCTCTCCCTTGGATGGACAAGGCCATAGGTCTCTCACTACCTACCTCTCTAGCATGCATCAAATAGTCCCAACCACTTACTGCCTATATTTGGGCAAAGGTGCCATCCCAACAAAGCATCTCACACTAAGGGGCCACTACCCATGCATTGGTTGGGTACAGGTTAATGGTATTCTGACCATAGCATGGTTGCTCCACTACTCTCTGTTTCGTTTTGTTTTCTTTCTTTCCCATGTTTCTGCCATTAAACTTTGTTTCATTCTGTTCTGCGTCCCTTTTGCCTATGCTTATCCTTTATGGAAGGATGGCGTGGGCTTCTCAGGTTTACTATACTTTTGTCTCTTCATTGGCCCATAGGCCTGTCTGTTGCCATTTGCTATCGAACTAGCCTATTAGGCCTTGTTTCCTTCTTTCTTTCTTTCTGGGGTTTTGCGGCCCGTTATTTTTTTGTTTTACTTTTGTCATTTCTTGGGCCTGTGGGCCTGTCTACTATTATTTTCTACCAGTCTGGCCCATTGGGCCTTATCTCTTTCTTTTCGAGCTTTTGTGGCCCATTCACTCTTACCATTGCTTACCAATCTCTTTCCTTTATTTCTTCTTTACTCATTACTAGGCTTTTCTGCTGTTGGGCCCCTTTTATTAGAAACGAGTATCAACGACAACAAACTTAACATTGCCAACGTGAATAGAGATTGAATTTATATAGAAGATATAGAAAAGAAATAATGCAAATTCAATTAGGGCAAATCAATAAGAGATTCAATGCTCAACTGGTAAAGTCTCTGATAGTTGTATAAGAGATCTGGGGTTCAATTCCCGCCTACATCAAAAATTGATTGGTGTCTTGGTTTAATGATAAAGAGCTATCATCAGGAGCGGACGCCATAGATTAAAACTCTTTCAAAAATAAATAAATAAATAAGAGATTCAATGCTAATTACAATCAAATCATAACAATACATCCTCCTATGTTTGTTCTTGAGATCTTTCCATTCTTATAGAAATTGACTTTTGATTGTTTGGCTGATCTTCTGGTTGTATCTTATTAGTATGAAGCATTTTAAAGCTGTGAGGTTTATGTGACCAAAACTGACAATATCATGCCAGTGATGGGTCAAGGCGTTACAACTAACAAGGCTTGTCTTGTTCTCAACTGCAAGCAATAGCTCCAACCATGCTTCAACAGCTGGAACAATTTATGCAGCTTCAGCTATTGAGCCATACAATAATAGCAACTCACATACACAACAGCAAATATAGCAATGGCATCCATTAACAACCACCAGCATACACAGCCACAACAAAAATACAATAGTATATCATCCAATATAGCCCAGTGTACACGACCCTAACACAATTACATATAGCATTTTGACACTAGAAAGTTTACTAATAAAGAACGTCAAATATCCTAACAAATGAATACTGTTTAATTAGAATGACAAAGTTTAGCTACAAAATAGGTTGTAGCTTAAGGCCACAACCTTACTTTATAAAATAAGCATTACTACATATTTTAAAAATCTAACCGTTGAATTGCATATTATTTATGCTCTTAATACACATGTCTAATTTTGTGTCAATCGAATATTATTTACTATATGATCTATAAGCTTATATTTTATGCATAATTTTAAATCACAAAAATTTACAATTTAAAAAATTTATTGATGACATAACTATTGATCTTTGATTTGCTATAAATTTTGCAAACATAGAGGATATAAGAGCATTCACAGCAGTGAAGGCAAAATTTTAGCTATTTGGCTACACAAAAAATCACTTTATCTATTTTTCCTACATACGTGCTGTAGCAGTGGATCTATTTTAGCTTTTAACACAATAAAATAATATAACCACTACAATAAAATAATATATCACATTCCCAAAAAAAATCCACAACACCAACCACAACCATCTCTACCATCAGCCACAGCCACAGCCACCAGTCCACAGCAGGAAAAAAAAAAAAAAAAAAAACAAACAAACAAACCCACCACAAGCAAGCACTCCGATCACCAGCACAGCACAATCATCCACCACCACCACCACTACCACCAGCAGTCCACAACAGGAAAGAAAAAACCACCAACCAATCACCACCCCTTCACACTCGTCCCGTTCCTGACTCATCCGAGTCAACTTGGCCCACTCGTCCTTCCTCAGATCGTAAACCCACGCCGATTCCAACGCGTTCTTGTTCTCATCGTGCCCGCCCGCCCACCCATCAAAACCAGGTTGCCTTCACAGCTTGCCAACTAAGAAAACAACAGTAACCCATCTGGGTACTTGGGAACCGGGTCGACTCAGCGATAGGGCTTGGGGTGAGTCAGCGAGCTGGGTCGGCGAAACAGATTGGCGATGAGGGAGCTGACTGGCGAGTTGAGGGATGAGGGAAATGAGTGGCCGGCGAGCTAGAGAGAAAAAAAATTAAGGAAGAGAGAAGAAAGAAGAGAAGCCGGAGAGAGAGAAAGAAAATAGGAAAGAATTATTTAATGAGAGAGGATAGAGAAGTGTAATAAAAAAAAAAAATTTAGATGTGAGCTATAATGCACATTTAAAAATAGATGTGCACTGCAGCTGCGAAGCTAAAATTTTTTAGATTTAGCTCCACTATTGCAGCAAGAATTTTGTGTTTGTGGGGCTAAAGTTTAGCAATATAGTAATATACTTCCACTGCTATGAATGCTTTAAGAAGATTATGTAATCCAACGGTGAATTTGTCAAAATTTACCTTCAATAAAAAGATATTGAATAATGTTGTAGGCTAAGATTACAACTAATTTTGTAGTTAAAGTCCTAATTAGAATGCTAATTATTTTGAGACCCTTCTCACAATAAAAGATCGCTTGGTGCTCTTGTGACCAATTTTTTAATGGATAAGTAGTTTTCTTCATCTTCCTTTTTTTATTTTTTCCTTTTAAGTTACCAATGATTCATTAAGAATATAGATTGAAACAATTAAAAAATACAAAATTTTAATTAAAACTTTTTAAATTGTTTAATTTAAAATTACTCCCAAATTATAGGGTTAATTATAGAATTTAGTAGTTTCTTTTCCTTTCCACATACTTAAATTTTTCACAGTAAAAGATAAGGTTTAAAGAGTCAAATAACCATGTCACATAACCATTACCTGCGTAACATTCTTAGAGGATGAATCTTCCCATTTTTTTATCAAATGTTGTATTAAATTAAAACGAATGTAATGTCAAGTTTATGGGTTTAATGAAACAATAACTAGCCATGAGCCTTATTTTATGCTACCACCACCCACCACTTGACCCAACAACTTCGAGTGTTGAATTGCACCACCCGTTGCCAATCGTGAGACTTTGCACCACCCGTTGCCAATCGTGAGGACACAAGTCTCTGACCTGCCATGGCCTCACTAATCCAATGGTTGGTTTGGTTGAAACCATCAGATCTAGTGGAGATTAGGGGCCTGTTTGGATTAGCCAATTCTCATCACTCAAACTGAGAATTGGCGTGGGACCCACTAAAAAATTGTGTTTGGCTTGATTTTCTATCTTTGTTTTCATAACTCAAACTGAGTTTGAGTTAAGTGAGAGTGATGAAAACCGGAAACAAGAAAATGCTGTTTTCTGTTTCTCAAACTCAAACTCAGTGGCATTTCCGTAAAATGAAAGTCCTCGTGGAGCCCACAGCTTCTAATTTGTCCCATCACTACTTGATCTCTCTCCAACCCATTCTTCTCTCTGTTACTTCTCCTTCTTCATTTTTTTTCTCTTTTACCAAAAGCTCTCTCTTCTCACTGACCCAGAGATCAAAAATTTCGCCGGCCTTGAGATTAGAAGCTTCGCCGGCCTCGAGACACGTGGACCTCGAGATCGGACTGAGCCCAGGTCCGGAAGATTCTCCGGCGGCTACTCTCGCTCACCTTCTTCGTCTTCCTTAGCCTTCGCTTATTCAACTTCAAGTTTCTCTTCCAGATCGACGACCTTCTTCAACAACCACCACCGCTCCGCCTTGCCGCCACGCGTCAACATGTACGGAGCCTCACCTCCGTCGTCTCCTTCGGCGCGATTCTCCATCGACCACCACCGCTCAGTCTCTCCCAATAGATCCATCTCCGTCTCCCCACGCGGCGGCGCGTCCAGTGCTGTCAGCAACCCCCACCACCAACACCACCACCAGATCGTGAAGCGCACCACCCCTCAGAAATGATCGTTGGAGCTGGGTTTTGATTTTGTCACCAGTGCTGGGTTTTATTTTTATTTTGTTGAATGGGTTTTGATTGATGGTTGATGGGTTCTGTTGATGGGTTTTATTTTGATTTTGATGAATGGGTTTTGATTTTATGGCTGTGGGTTTTGATGATGGCGCTGGTGAGTGGCTGTGGGTTGAAGAAAGGGAGAAGATAGAGAGGCAGAGACGGAGAGACGCAGGTAGCAACAAACTCAACAGTTGTGAGTGTCAGTGGTGGGGTCCACGAGTTTGGGAAAAATTGGTAAAGATATGTTACTGAGTACTCAATCCAAACATATGATTTACAATTTTTGAGGGAAACTGAGTTTGAGAATTGAATGATGAGTTTTGAGTTTGAGAACTGAGAACTGAAAACTAAGAACTAAGTTTGAGTTAGCTTTAAACCAAACAGGCCCTAGATTAGTCGTGGCAAAGCTACTATGTCTGATGGACACTTGCTATATCTTGTCAGATCTGTCAAGATCTCATTGGAAAGGCAACACACAATGAAGAACAATGGAGATCAACAAGGGTAGAAGTGATTTGTCAATCGGATCAGGCTCATTATTGGGTTTTAAAGGAGGAAACCTAGAACTCAACCTGATCTCTCGTTGGATTTTGAAGGTTGAGACTCACCATCAATTGCTACTGTAAGAGGCAAAAATTTAAGCTAATTATAAAATGCCACATCAAAATTTAGTTACGAATTCTAAATTAATATGTCATTAAATTAATTATATCAAATGATGACATGTGTCATTCAAATTTTCATCACATTGGCTTATTAAAATGGCGTAAATGCATTTTTAGTTCCTAAATTTTGACTTTTTTCCATTTTAGTCCTTACATTTTAATTTTACCACTTTTAGTCCCTAAACCAATTAACGCGTGTTATTTTCGCCCTTTCCATCAGTCAACCGATGGAAATAACTGAGATGGCAGCCAGAGCAATTAAAATATTGTAAAAAATACCACATCACCATGACACATCAGCATATAAATTTAAATAATTAATTTACTAATTTTAACTAAATAAAAAAAATAAAAACATAATTAACAACAATAAAATCAAACCCAAACCCAGAAAATCAAACCCAAGAACATGAAATTTATACCCACCAATAGCAACCCACAACCACCGAAATTTATACCCACCACCAAAACAACACCACACACCATCGAAACTTCAAAACCAACCTAAGAACCACAACCTATTCAGACCCACAACCCATTCAAACCTAAGCCTCAAAACCGATTCAACCCACGACAATCAAAAGCCATAACCCACAACAAGTGAACCCCAGTGAGCAAAAGCCACAACCGACAACAACAAACCCAGGTGAGTAAAAGGTCGTCTTCAAACTTTGTCATCGCCTTCAAGATCTACCATCGCCACAGTCGCATTCAAGCACTACCATCGCCTTCAAGCTCTACCATTATCGCTGTCATCTTCAAGCTCTGCCGTTGCCTTCAAGCTTCGCCATCGAGTGAGATAGCTCAACTCTCATCCTTAAAGACCATGCTCCGAACCCACCAAAACAAAGAAGAATTTGACGTCGACAATTTTCAAGCTCGGTCGAAAGAAGCACTGAAAGCGTTGGCTAGATCCGAAGTCGAGTATAAGAAACCCAAAACGAATACCCAAACCCAGAAAATCAAACCCAAAAATCAAATACCCAAACCCAAAAAATGAAACTAGAAAAAAAAAAAATCAATGAGCCGAGTTTGATTCAATGAGCTGAGTTGGCCAGGTTGGTTGATTTTGTTGTTAATTGTTTGAAATAAACTGGGTTTTGTGTGAGTTTTTGGGTTTCTGGGTTTTTGAGTGTTTGAGATTTCTGGGTTTTCTTTGATTTTATGATTTTGGCTATGAATCATTGTGAAGAACAAGAAAAACTGATGGATTTTCAGCATGGGTCTTTCAGCATTGGTCTTTGTTCTCTTCTCAAATTTTTTTGCATTATTGATTTGATTTTAAGTGGGAAAGGAAGTTGATTCAATGGGTTTAATTTTGAATTCATGTTCTTGGGTTTGATTTTCTGGGTTTGGATTTGATTTTATTGTTTTTAATTATGTTTTTATTTAGTTAAAATTAATAAATTAATTTTTTAAATTTATATGCTGATGTGTCATGGTGATGTGGCATTTTTTATAATATTTTAATTGCTCTAGCTACCACCTCAGCTATTTTTGTCAGTTGACTGACGGAAAGAACGAAAATAACATGAGTTAACTGGTTTAGGGACTAAAAGTAGTAAAATTAAAATGTAGGGACTAAAATGAAAAAAGTCCAAAATGTAGGGACTAAAAATGCATTTACGCCTATTAAAATTTGTCACGTGTCATTTGGCCCACAAAATAAAGATAAATTTCCTATTCAAAATTGATGGATAATTATCTTTATTAAAATAAATAAAATAAAATAAAGATAAATTTCCAATTCAAAATTGATGGATAATTATCTTTATTAAAATAAATAAATAAAATAGAGATAATTATTTATCTTTGTTGATTATTATCTTTATCAAAACATGATCTTTATCAAAATAGATAAATAGAGATAATTATCTCTAAGCAAAATTTGGGTCAATCAAGAGTCTACTACATATCTTCAAGCATATCAATTCAAAGTGGAGCTTATCCCCTAAAACCATTATAGAGGACACCCCCTCTTACTTTTAACACCAAGTTTTTCAAGAAGCCCAAGCTTTGGAGAAATTCTGTCTCAATAATCTTTGAAGGACTTGAAGAACATTTGAAGGACTTGAAGGACAACTGTGGGCACAACGTGCGATCGATGCCGCTTTTTCATTTGGGTTTGGGGAGTACGCCTCAGCCGAGTGGACCTAGGCAGAGAAATAAGGACTTGTCACCTAGTTTTATGGTTTAAGAGCCATGAATATACCGCCCTTATGTGGAAGGACTGATCTTACTACTAGAATATGGGTTTGGAGTTTAGGTACGATTTTGGGAAGATGTTAGGCACCCAAACCGCCTGACCCATGGGTTAGCTTTCACTCATTGTGTCCTACGTCTTAATCCTATTAAAGGCACATTCAACATTGCATCTTAAACACACACACATACACACACACTAGCATACTTCTAAACAAACAACATGACATTTCATCCCAAACCTAACATACATCTATCATGCTTATCACCACATCACAAACCCTAGCATACATTTATCATGCTTATCATCACGTTGCAAACTCTAGCATACATCTATCATATTCCTCATTTCATATGGCATCATATCATGGAAGAATCAAACAAACATGTTGTTGCAAACCTCATCCATGTTTCGTCATCCAAACAAAATCATATTCAAATCAATGCATGTTCATGTAAATGCATGTCTTTCCGCACTTACCTCACAGCATCATAGCACCTATGGCATCAATGTTTGATCATATTAATGCATGTTCATGGTATCAAAGCAAGAAACAAAAACAAAAACACAAAAAAAAACCCTAATCTAGCATGTTAAAGACAAACAAACGACTAAACAAAGGAGCAAAGACTTAGAAAGCATAAAAAGAGACCAAACAAAGGCATATGATATGGAAGAAACAAAGAAACAGAAGTAGAAAAACTCAGATTTAGGGTTCCTGGGTTCGGGTATGCGTGCGCATACACAGGCCTGCGTACGCAGGCCAATTATATGCGTATGCATACTTTGAGCTTGCATACGCATGCAAAAGCATGTGCACGTGGACATGCTCGAAGCACCCTAACCTAAAAAGCAAGAAGAAAAACTGAAAAAACAACAAATCTAGCAACCTAACATGCTTTACAACAGAAAACAACTAAAACCTAAACTAAACAAACATGTTAACACATATACAAAGCAAAGAAACAAGATTAAAAGCAAGATTAAAGGCAGAAATGAAAGAAAAGAGGTTAGAACATATACCTCAAAACAAAAGCTATTTTAGCTTGATTTTGACCGTTCCCCTCAATCAAATCTATTTACAACCAAACAAAAATAATTAGTAAACTTCAAAACTTGAGGATCAAGACCAAAAAAGGTCCCAATCAAAATAAAATTGACTTGAGGATGTTTGTGAATAACTTCCTCTTTGATCCACTATTTCTAATGAATCTTCGGTTTTCCCTTAGGATTTTCTCTGTGATTTTGAAATATGCCATGTAAGGCTTTATATAGTTGAAAAATGGCGGTTTGAAATGGCTCCCAGACAATGTGGGATTCATTCCAAACCTTAGTCTTTAATGCAGAAAACTTGTCTTTTATAAGTTTCTGAAACCCTAGCTGCATGCACAGGTCTGTGCTTACTTACGCATGCAGCAGACTTGAATGCGCAGGTCCTTACCTACGTACACAAGCCGAGGGTTTCCTTGACCTTTTATTTTACAAAAATAGATTTATTTTTTCATAAAAAGTTATATTTTCCATTTTAATACCTCTCAAGTCAATTTGTAATCTAATTAAGCCCTAAACCAACCTTGGGCCTTAGAATTTCAGCATCATTGGGAAACGAGGGCTTGAGTTGTAAGGGGTACAAAATGCAGTGTCTACAACAACAAATCTCTAACAAGCTCAAAGCCAGAGATTCGTTGTGAAGACCATTCAATCCATCTTCCAACCAAAGTTAAGAAAATTTCGCGTTCGAGCCAAGACCATAAAGAAGATAGAATCAGAGGAGCATTTTTTGTAAGAGCGTCAAAACAGAGATTGTACTCATTACTTGACTAATACAAAAATACATTTATGGAACACTTTTTTTTTTCAATTGTTTGATTTTCTACTATTGAGAAATTTGTGTTCACAGTTGCATTAATCAAATTGGTTGATTTTCAATTCAAGCTCAATCGGATCACTCAGTTTAGTCTTATATAGTAAATGTACTTATCTTATAACTTATGGCACTCCTCGAAATAAAAACTATAGAGAGAGAAAATTCTCAACTTATCACAAGTTGACATATCATACAACCAAGCCCACAAAGTATAGCCAATTACAAAGCGTTATATACTGCTACTAGGTTCTGCTATCACCATTCATAAACCAATAGAGATTTGCCAAGTGTCATTAAAATAAAAGCATAAAAAGCATGCAAAAACCAACCACACACTAGCACATGTAAGCAGTGACATATGCCACACATCTACGCATGTAAGCAATGACATAAGCGATCCAATTGATTGTTGATATGTGTCATCTTGAAAATTAAGACATTTCGGCCAATCAAACAATGCCATGTGTCTTGAAAGAAAAGTTTTAAAGCTTTTCCAATCAGGTAGTGACATGTGTCACTAATCAAACTCTGCCAGGTATCGCTCACCCACCCCTAAACTCCTATAAATAAAAGCCTTCTTAAGGCATTTCTACACACACCAAGACATCTTGGAACATATCTTGGAAGACATTCACACTTCAAGCAGCATCAAAGAAGATTTAGTAGCATAGAAACTCTGCTAGAATCAAGCCCTAAAGCCTCTAGGAACTTCAAGAACTTCAACCTTGAATACTAAGAACATTCGAAGCAGAATCATTCAAATCATCTTCCTAGATCTCAAAGTTCACTAGAATCAATCTCAAAATCCTCCAGAAACTTCAAGAAACTACAAATTAATGAAACTTTACAGATTCAAGCCTCCAAAGCCCTAAAGAATTTCCACCACAAACCTTCAAAGATGAAGAACACGAGAAGAACACGAAGAACACTAAAGAACGTGAAGAACAAAGGATTTCTAACAAGCTCATAGCCAGAGATTCATTGTAATTCTGTTTCAAAGATCTTCGAGCCATTCCTTAAACAAATTGAAGGGTATTGGGTGTTTGAGTCCAAATCACATTACCACAATTCCAATAAACAAGTCTTTCAAGGAGATCGAATCAAATGATCACTCTTTTGTAATCACAGAGAATTGTACCACACATTCATTAATACAAATTCACATTTGTGAAATTATTTTACTTGTTTGATTTATTTCAAACTAGAAATTTAGTCGCCCATAAATTTTGGCACGCCTAGTGGGACATCTCTGCCTTTCATCTCTTTCTCCTTCAAAGAAAGAAATCTTCATCATCTTGCTACTAGCTTCAATGGCCTCTAGCAAGAACATTCAAACTTCAACAATAGCTACTTCAGTTAGACTTGGTATGGCTACCACCAATAACTGCACTGGTGCAATCAATTGTAGCCAACCTAAAGCTCACAATCAACCAAGGAAGCTAAGGTCCAAACAATCATCTCCTTAGACTCTATTGAAAGAAACAAGGTCATCAATAAGGACATCTCCACCTTGGAACAACTCAAGTGTAGGGGGGCAAATCCCCTTCTTCCTCCACAAGAAGTTGGTCGCGTGATTTCTCTCCCACTCTAGGGTACGCAAAAGATGAGATTTCACATGCTCACTTTAATTCACTTTCTTCTCCATCATCTTGAGAAGTTGTGTCAGTCATGATGACTAATACCTCTAACATAGAAGAAAAGATGGCTGAAATGGAATAAAGGGTTTTCCTTCTTGTAAAGTTGTCATTTACAACTATGCATTTTGTTGGCTTTTATTCCGTGCCAAATTTGATTGTAATTTTACTCAATCTTATGTACCCTGTATTTATTGTGGGATTTGATTGTAAGGGTTGTGTGTTAGAGAGAGAGTGTGTGAAGACTCAAGCAATTGAAGATTGAAGAGTTTTTGCGGGTAGCTCGCTACTTAGCATCCCGCGAAGTGACTCATGTGCTTTGCACATGCTGGAATACGAAGAGTTAGGCCAGGATGAAGATAGCTGTGTTTCGCGAGTACCTCGCGGGTAAGGCCTTCCCGTGAGACACTTGCAAGACATTCTGTTCTGCCAAACTGTCCATTCTGGTCCACTCTTTTTGTGCCCACACTATATATACCCACATTACCCATAAATGTTAAGGAGTGCTTCTGAGAGATAACCCTAGCCAAACACCTTGAGAGTTAGAGATTGTTATATCCACAATTCTCTACACATTTGCTTGTGGAATTTCCTCAACTCCTACTTCTCCATTTTCATACCATTGAGAGGTTGATAGCTCAAACACTTACCACACCCTTTCAGAGTGTCAAGTGAAGTTTTGGTGTTGCTAGGAAGCATTAGAAGAAGCCAAAAATGGCAAATGTAACATGGAGCTTGTTGCGGGATCTAGAGACCTAGACAAGACACAGTTCCAAGAAACCTTGTTGGAGTAGGAGCTTGGAAGGTTTAGGTACATCGGATAGATTAGGCTTGGAAGGTCTCTTACTAACCCATGTATCCCAACTGATTATCTAGTGGATCGATTTCCGCATGGAGGGCGGCGGAGAAATTTTGCGCCGAGCTCTTCGGTTTCCTCTTCGATAACACATCGGCGTGTTATCTTGTGTTTGCATCTTTCTTCCCTACTCTTTTACATTCCATTTTACTGTTGTGTTGTTTTGTTTATAGATTAGAGTAGCTTGTTTATTTATCCGCTCACACTTACACTATTCCGCACTTAGTATTAAGTTAATGTAAAATCAATCGAGTCGTAATTTAATTTGGGGGTCTAAATAGCTCTTGTGTTTTCAACACATTTTCGAGCATTCACTTCTCACAAAAGCACTTCAAGATAAGAACCTCCAAATTGCAACTCTAGTGAATAAACTTAAAAGCACAAGATTTGGGTGAATCAAGTCATGGTCATAAGTTCCCATCCGACTTCACATCCACAAAGGATGACAAAGGGAAAGAAACTAAAGACATTCCTTAACGGGAACAATCTATTTTGGTTGCTTTGTTATTAGTTTAGCAATTGCAAGACATGATAATAAATACCATCTAGGCACAATATAGAGGTTCTTCTACAAGTTCTCTTACATATTCAAAATCCTATAAAAAAACACATTAGCAACATGAGAATTGATAACGCCTTAAAATGTATACGTGTTATATATTCATGTGGGCGTTATCTCCTTATTACTATGCTTAATTTGTATAATTAAACCATGATCTGCATTAGTTCTTATTATTTATCTTTACATAATTTCTTGAATAAGATGTCATTCATTGCGTGTAATTTTCTACATTCAAGAAATCATGTGAAAAACATGAGTTTACAAGAGTTTGTGAGAGAATGGAGGCCAAACTAGAATTAAAGATGAGCTAAAGGACCATGCTTAAATGTCTAAGTAGGTGCAGCTGGAGTACTTGGGTCGTCTACCATATTTGGAAGCTTCAAATAAGGAAAGAAATCAATGTGGCAGAATCTGAAAATGAAAAATCAGATTTGAGCACTGATCAGTATTTAGGCATATCTCTCTCCTCAAAAATCCAATTGACACAAGGTTAGATGGGTTGGAATTGTGACTTAAATATCTACAACTTTCGAGTTTTGATTTTTTCAAAATTCACAATTTTTGAAGGTGGAAATTAACTCACAAGTTACTGCTGTAAATCTGGATGAAAATTAAAATAGTAAAAGTTTTATTTTCTTTGGACACTTTTTACGTTAGAGTTTTGAAGGGAGACTGTGTAGAACGAAATGGGGCAAAGAGAACCTTGTATTTTCCTTTCTCTTATGGTAGCCAAAACTCTTTGCTAAGGCTAGGGGTTATGTTTCTTCTATATGATATGAATATTCAATATGATTCTTTCTAGGATTTTATCAACAACATATTTAATTGTTCAATTAGATTTCTTTTGATGCATTAGTTCTTCCATGCTTTCAATAAGTTCAATCATTTTTTTCTTATTGTTTAGATGAATTTCTAATTATTTCAAATAGAAATTAGGTTTTAAAGTGAATGGGTTTTTCTAAAAACTTTTCTAACCGCATTATTAATTTAGGTTATCATGCGTTCTTGAATTATCTCAATTCAACCAAATCATAAGTATTTAATTGTATAAGAACAATCAATTATGAAATATATAATTTCTTAGATCACAAAGAATTTCATATCGATTTGGGGAAACACCCCGATGCCCTAAGATTTACATTATTGACTTAAATTAGCTTGTTACTCTTGTTTACAATTACCAGGCAAAAATTATTCTTCATCTTCACTAAAAGTTTTTTTTTTTTTTTTTAATTACATTGTCTTTCAATTTACCCCGCTCCTTGTGGTTCGACCTCAGAACTTCGAGAATTATATTGCTATGATCTCCTGCACTTGGGAGTGAGCAAGCAAAAATGCCAAATGGGTATCAACCTCCCAAGTTCTTGCAGTTTGATGGCAAAGGAAATCGTAAGCAACATATTGCTCACTTTGTAGAAACTTATGAGAATGCAGGGACTCAAGGAGGCCTCCTTGTAAAGTAGTTTGTCCATTCACTCAAGAGGAATGCTTTTGATTGGTATACAGACTTAGAACCTGAGTCAATCGACAGCTGGGAACAGCTTAAAAGAAAGCTTCTTAACTAATTCTATAGCACACGTCGTATTGTGAGTATGATGGAGCTTACTAATACTAAACAATGGGAAAATGAGCCAGTGGTTGATTATATCAATCGATAGCGTTCTTTAAGTTTGGATTGCAAAGATAGGCTTTCTAAAATATCTGCTATAGAGATTTGCATCCAAGGCATGAATTGGAGACTTCTTTACATTCTTCAAGGGATAAAGCCCAAAACATTTGAAGAGTTAGCAACTTGTGCATACAACATGGAGTTGAGCACTGCTAGAAACGAAAATACCAAACCTCCTATATCTGAGGAAAGGAAAGAAAAACAGGAAGTAAGGAGGAATGATAGGAATGCAAAAGACAATCACAAAGACTCAATGGTTGTTAACACTACTGTAGTCAAAGTTCTAGGAAGAGGAGCAAAGGCAAATGAAAAACAGCTTAAAAGATGGCAAAAAAATGAGATGCATTGTTTGAATTTTAAGGAATGGGAGTAAAAAGTATAACCGTTCCCCGATGAAGATGTGTCAAACATTTTAGAACAACTACTGCAAATGAAACAGATTGAACTGCTAGAATTCAAGCGACTAAAAGACAAGGAGAAAGTTGATGACCTTAACGACTGTAAATATCATTGCATCATTGGCCATTCAATCCAAAAATGTTTTGTTTTCAAATAAAAAAATCGTGAAACTTGCCAAAGAAAACAAGATTGATCTAGACTTTGATAAAGTTGTAGGGTCAAACCATGTGACTGTTGCTTGTGATGTATTTCCAACTCTTAGGCAAGGGGCAAAGACCATTGAAGCTCACAAGTTGATTGACAATGATGATGCAAGGATTAACCCTATTAATGGGAAGCTCTTGCAAAATTTCTAAGCTTAAAAATCAAGGGTCACTCCTCGGTAAGAGCTTAAACTGCCTACTACAACGCTACAAGGGTACATGATGTCTTTCCATTACCTTTGAAAGCATATGAATAAAGAGAAATTAATCCCTCTCTAAAAAAATAAATAAATAAATCTTTTGAACTACGTAATCACTTGATCCCTTTACTGGGGTACGTAGGCAGCTTAGTACTTTCCACTAAGTTCAGTCACATGAAAGAGAAAAAAGATTAACAGTTTAGCTTAATAGTTTCCCCATATGTCGTTAACGTGCTTTTGAGATCCCTTTGATTGGCAAGGCATCACTTAAGCTTTCCTTGAAGTGATGATAAACATAAGTTAATTCTCAGTTGTGGAGTAAAATAAAATCTTCAACCCCGTCTTACAAGGGATCTCATTAAAGTCTGCACGACATTGCCTATCTTTTATGGGATCTTCTTGCATCTCTAAAGTTTACATTGCATCGCTTCACATCTCTCAAGACTGAACAATATTGTCTCTCTTCTGAGTGGTGTTGTTTCTCATCTCTGAAATCTAAACAGCATCACCACTTTTCCAAGTCACATCATGTCTCTGCAATCTAGACAATATCACGTCCTTTCTGAGTTGTAGTAGATCATGTTTCTAAAGTTAGTGTTGCATCATCTCTCCTCTAGAGGCATCCTTTCGCAACTTTGAAGTTAGTGTTGCATCATCTCGCCTTTAAGGGCATGTTCATGCAATGTCAAATTTTGGTGAAATATTCTAACATCTTTAAAGTTTTGGCAGCATACTCTAGCGTCTTCGAAGGGTTGGCAGCATTTTTCTCGCATTTTCAAGGTTATGTTAGCATCTCCTTGCATCTTTAAATTCTTGATGGCATCTCTTTGTATCTTCAAGGTCTTGATAGGGACTCCTTACATCTTCAAGGTTTCGTTGGCATTTCCTTGCATCTTCAAAGTCTTGATAGGGACTCCTTGCATCTTCAAGGTTTTGTTAGCATTTCTTGCATCTTTAAAGTCTTGATGGGAACTCCTTGCATATTCAAAGTTTTTTTTGGCATTTCTAAAGTCTAGGCGATTTCACCTTCTATCCGAAATTTGATCCACATCTATTTTGGTGGAATTCTTGCATCTCTATAGTCTAGCTGCAATGCTATGTGCCTTTGATGTTTGGACTATATTTCCTGAAAGCTCGATTATGTGTTAAAAACACAAGAGCTGTTCAGACCCCACTTTTAAAATTACGACTAAATTGCTTTTACTCTAACTTATCTAAGTGTGGAAACAAGAGTAAATGAAACGCAATCAACCAATACTACTCTAGTGCAAAAAGATGAATAACAAACAATAAAAGTAAAGCACAAGAGTAAGGGAAGAGAGATACAAATACAAGATAACACAGCGATGTGTTATCGAACAGGAAACCGAAGAACTCGGCGAAAAACGTCTCTGCCGCCCTTCAAGTGGTAAATTGATCCACTAGACAATCAGTTGGGATACACGAATAGTAAGAAACCCTCCAAGCCTAATCTACCCAATGTACCTAAACCCTCTAAGCTCCTACTCCAACAAGGCTTCTTGGAACCATGTCTTGTCTAGCTTTCTGGATCCCGTAATACACCCAATTGCATTCGCCAAGCCTCATTGGCTTCTTTTGGCAAATCCCCAAAGCTTCCCAGGCTCCAAAACACTTTCTACACTCTAAAAAGGTGCAGGTTGTGTTTGGGAACAAATCTCCTTTCAAGGTATGACAATGGGAGAGGGAAGGAGAAAAGTCTAGAATAATTTCTCACTAAGGATAAGTAGCTCTCTCTAAAAGATGGGTGTGTATGTTGTAGAAAACCTATCTAGGATTTTTCTTTCTGAATGGCCTCCTTACAATTTGTGAGTAATTAGGGTATATATAGCATGGGTGAAGGGTAAGAAAGTCACACTTACAAATCCTCCAAGCAGGGAGTTTCGCGGGTATCTCGTGAGAAGGCTTTACCCGCGAGACACTTACGAAATCCTCCAAGTTAGCATGACTCTTCAGCTTCCGGCATATGCTTCTCACGTGGCTCTTTCGCTGGTTAGCTTCTTGCGAGACACTCGTGAAATCCACTGATTCTTCATTTTATGTTTGATTCTTCACCAATTTAATACTAAACCCAATACAATAAAATCCCACAAAATACAATGAACAAAATTAAAGCAAATACAACACTTTTTGTCATGGAATAAAGCCAACATAAAATATAGTTGTAAATCACAACTTTACATTTCCTCTCAAAATGAGTGCTAGTGCAACTCCATTAAAAAAAAAAGGTGGTGGTACAAATGCAAGTGTTGATGTGGCTTCATGCCAAAGATGAGTGTTGATCGGCGCGGCCTCATGGCAAGGACAAGTGTTGACATGGCATCATGGCAAAGATAAATGTTGGCACGACTTCAGTGCAAATGCAAGTGTTGATGTGACTTCAATGGAAATACGAATGTTGACGCAGCATAATGGCAAGGATGAATGTTAGCATGGCTTCATTACAAAGACAAGTATTGAGGCAGCATCATGGAAAAGATGAATGTAGGCATGGCTTCAATGCAAATACAAGTGTTGACATAGCATTATGGCAAAGATGAATGTTGGCATGGCTTCAATGCAAATACGAGTGTTGACGTAAAATCATGGCAAAGATGAATATTGGCATGGCTTTAATGCAAATACGAGTGTTGACGCAATATCATGGCAAAGATGAATGTTGGCATGGCTTTAGTGCAAAGACAAGTGTTAACACAACTTCATGGTAGATGCAAGTGTTGATAAGGCTTCATTACAAAGACCAGTGCTAGTACTACTTCATTGCCAACCCAAAGGCCAATACGACTTCAAAAACAAGTACCAATTATAGCATCATTGCCTAGATGAATGTCATTATGGAAATGTCATCGCAAAGATGGATGTCGCTAAAAGATTTTTGTTGCAAGAAAAGAATGTGACAATATGAAGGTAGACGTCACTACAAAAACATTACTATCAATGGAATGCAAAGCCATCGAATGAAGGCAAACATTACTCTAAGAATGTCAGTGTAGAGCTTGATGTCAAAGCCCAAAGATCACGGAAACTGTACTGCAAAATAAAAATAGGCAACAACAAAGAATTTGTCAGAAAAAAATCTCAAGGCACGTCTAAAAAAAAATCATCTACAAGAAAAGAACGTGTCAATTTTAATCTCTAGCCAACAAGTATAAGGAAAGTAAGAAGCATGTGAAAAAAAATGATGCGAACTACGGAGCATGTGTCTAAGTGATGAAGGAAGGCAATAACATGTCTTTATATAAAGAGCTTCTGCTAAGATAACAGGCAAGAAAATAAAGAGGGTAAGCAAGAATGCTACCACCAAATGGAATGTGAAGAAAAAAATAATATAGGTTACAAAAAATGTGAAAAAAGATAATGTTTGAGAGTCAAATTTGACAAACTCGGAAGAATAAAAAGGTTTGTTCTTATCTCCAAATTCCAAAATATTTGCACCTACATAATGTAGGAGGATAGAAAATTTGGTAGTTAGTCATCTACACAGCCGCCCTGCCTGAGTTGTCACATGCTAGTCAGAACTGCCGCCGTAAAAAGAACAAAAAAGCCACAGCAACCCAATACAAAAGAGATTTTGTCACTCACGACCTTCTCTTTTAGATTTGTGCACATCCAATCATTATTTCACAAAACTGACATCAGAGGACTTTACCGCCTAAGATCTACAAAACTAAGAAAAAATCAACCTTAACGGAGCCACCACGTGTCTCTACACACGGCCACAAATTCACAGTGACCAGTGACTTAGTCTTTCAAATTTGTGCAAATCTGGTCATAATTTCACAAAACTGACCCTACAGGGTTCTTCTACTGCCTTAGATCTACAAAACCTGAAATTTTCAAGCCCAAAAACTCTGCCACACACCTCTATGAGCCGCTAGAAGATCTGGCATTGCTGCCTTCATAGACACATGCCAACATGTACCACCATCACCTTCAACACGCTCACGCATGCCGAACAAAGACGGCACACCCCCACATGCTGACACATGCCTAGCAGGCGTCTGATGTCACTTAGGATGTCATCATGATGTCATCCTCCAGACCGACTCGGATATTCAGACCCAACTCGTATCCTGACCCGAATCTGATCCGCTTGTAACAAAAAAAAAGGGCTTTGACCATGGTTGAACTTTGACTTTGGCCAAAAAGTCAAGATTTTCAAACCAAACTTGTCCCACATTTTTTTTCACGTAGATTCTAATTTTGGGATCCGTTTCTTCGTTCAAGACTCAAAAATCACGTAAATGGTTCGATTTCTAGAAAGTTGACTTTTGCATAAATTTTAACCAAAAGTCAAAATTTTCAAAAAGGACCTGCCTTACTCAGTTTTTCATGTACATTATGATTTTGGAGTCCGTTCCTGCATTTAAGACTCTGAAAGTGCGCAAATGGCTCGACTCCAAGATAGTTGACTTTTGTGTTGTGTTGACCAAAATTCAAAATTTCAAGCCAAATTTATCTCGCTCAGTTTTTTGCGTAGGTTCCTATTTTGGGGTCTATTTCTTCATTTGAAAATCCAAAATTGCTCAAATAGTGTGATTCTACAATTGTTGACTTTGATGTAAACTTTGACCAAGCATTAAGATTTTCAAGCAAAGCTTGACTCACTTGGAAACCGCCCATCTGACCCACCTCTCTAAAGTACTAGTAGAGTCCAAAACTTGAGCTCTCAAAATCAAAGTTTGAGATTCATCCATTTAGTCCAGATTCCTTTAGGGTTATCCTCCAAACTTTATCAAGGCTTCCCTTTCAAAGAACAGATGAATTCTCACAAGTGTATTTTAAACTTGAAGTTATATTGACTTACCAATTCAATCTACCATTCTCGTTCGGTGCCTACTTCATCATTCTCAAAACCTAGCAACCACTATTACTTCATAATCAACTTGAACCCAACCTTCTCATGGTTTAGTAGAAATCCTTCTCACAACATCATTGCAATTTTAAGATCCAAACAAATTTTGTTTCCCCACTTAACGACCCTATTTGTCAAAAAAATTTCACAGAACATAGCCCACATCATAAACTCTTGTAGCCTCAGATTTACCTAGCCAAGAGATCTAAGTCCAGCAAAGACACATGTTTCTAAGCTCTAGGAGCCTCCTAACTGCTTTGAGAACCCCATAATCCTTCTCCAGTTGTTTGGTCTTCCAGTAAAAGTAGCGGTTCAAAATAAACAGCAACTTGGTTGGTTTCTAAAACCAATATCACAAGTTAGCTCCATCTTTCATTTTCTAGGCTTTCCCAACATATCGTAAAACCATTACTTCATCTGTCTCAATGTAGACACCTTAGTTTGTACCTGGTTAATAAACTTTAGTCCCTAATCCCAATAATATGCTTGAAATATCTACAAAAAGGTAATTGAAGTTATTTTGATAGTTTGGAAGTAATCACAACTCAAAAGTGCTCAAATTGCTTTGAAAACGATGCTAAAAAATGAACTTTGCTCATTTTTTTTACCATCAATTTTGATCCACAAAGATTTTTTAAGTGAGGTTTATTTCATTAGAAATTAGACATCCTGGGCTTCAATTTGAATACAAATTTTGCCCAATTTGCACTTAAATTGAGTAAGTTATGACCGTTTGAAGTTGGGTCGTCAAAGTTGTCAAAATTAGGGTTCCTGGGGATGTATGCATATGCATGGACAAACTTGTGTACGTAGGGCCCATTCTAGAACCTTAGAACTTTAGTTTTTAGGGCACAAAGCCTCCTTCTTTGATGGGTCTTGACTCCTAGACCCTTTGGAACATCCAAAACCCTCTAAATGAGCATAAAAACCCTAGTTTAAATATATAAATACAACCTTATGCCTCCAAACTAAAATGCCAGCAAGAGAGAGTTAATTTTTCACCTAAACTCCTCTAAAACTCTTTCCTAACTCTGATTTTTCTGCACACATAGCCACCAAGCACTTTTTGGTTCATCAAAACCTCTCTATAATTCATTAAGATAGATACTATTGATCTCATTCCAAGAAACATTTTTCAAACATTCTTTCTAAAGCTCTTTCAAGAACATCTTTTTATTTTTGAGTTGTGATTACTAATGGTCCATTGAAAACTTTGAATCCCTTGATTATCTCATTGAATATTGTTGTGTAGGCACTAAAATGCCAGTTAAATATCAATCAAGTTGTGTTCTATATGTAAGGTGAGTCTCTCTTCATAGCTTTTCCTTGATTTGAATTTTTTTTGTGTTCTTGTTGCTTTTAATTTGATTTATTTGTTTTACATACTTAGAAATATATTTTTCTTTTGTTAATTTTGTTTTATTGTGTCTCATCATGTTTTTTATTAAAGAAATGAATGATTGGATATATTGATAAACATGTTTTGATGTGTTAAGTGTTTTTCTTGTTTGTTGTTAGATCCATTGCATGTTTAGGAATAGATTTTGTTTAGTTTATTTTTATTTTTTTTATTTTTTTGATCTTTGATATCTTTTTTGTTAGTTTAGGTTGTTTGGTTATATATTAGAAGCATGCTAAGTTTTTTTTATGGTTGTTTATTGCTTGCTCTAAAACTGTGTTTTTGGGCGTGTATGCGTACGCATCCTCATGCTTAGAAACATAGATTTAGGGTTCTTGATTTTTTTTTTTATTTGTTTTGTTTTGTTTTAATCATATGTTTAGGTCTTGTTAGGTCTAGTTTTCATATGTTTAGCACTAGAGTTCGTAGAATAACACGTTTCACATGCTTTGATTGTTGAATTAATGATTAGGGTTTATAACTTTAATGAACCACATGAACATGCATATGAATATGAACATGCATTAATGCATAGGTGCTGAGGTGTTATGGTGCAGCGAGGTAAGTGAAGGTAAGTCATGCATGTGAATATGAAGATGCATCTTTAAATATGATGATTGGTCTCATTGATTGATGAATACCATGAACCTAGGTTTGAATGATTGAATATGCTTGATTAACTGTCTTGTTGATGCTATTGCCTTGTGATGTGTTAGCTACCCTTAGATATATATTGCTAGGGTTTTATGCTACGGATGAGTGTGGGATAAATGCCATGTTGATTGCTAGATGTATGTTAGTATATGTGTAAGTATAGAATGCAATAATGAATGTGCCTTTAATGAGATTAAGACATAAGACACAATGAGTAGAAGCTGACCCACGGTTTTGGCGGTTTTGGATGCCTAACACCTTTCCAAAATTGTACCTAAATTTCGAACCCATACTTTGGTATTAAGATCAATCCTTCCATGTAAGGGCACTATATACATGGTTCCTAGGCCATAAAACTAGGTGGCGACTCCTTTTCTCTGCCCCAGTCCACTTGGCTGAGGCGTACTCCCCAAACCACGTATTGCGCCCACACTCAACTAACCTTCCAACTTTGTTCATATCTTTCAACAGGTGTCGTTAGGTAGGGGTTGTAAAAGTGCTAGGGTATCTTACAAATTTCCTCTCATCCAACACTCACAGCAACCTTCAAGGTCCTAGCACATCAGAAATCAACAACATGGTTCAGTCTAGATCCTCCACAATTATTAGCCTCTGGTGTTGGTCAGTTAAAGATGTGTTTCCATCAAAGTCTCGTTCCATATCGCCACTAGTTCGGGGCACAAAGGTCATCATTGTTAGTACTTCAGAACACATTTTTCTAAAATTACACCAACTTAAATTTTGCTTAAAGAATTTCAGAAGAATACTTCTAAAATTACTTTAACTTAACCTCTGTTGGCATGGTCCCATCATGCAAGCAATTCTACAACTTACCGCTAAACTCCTCTTAGCATGCGATCCGTCCCATACTCCAAAATATACTTCCCAAAAACCTTTTCACCGGAAATTCACCAATGTACAGGGCCAACTCCATGGTTTCCTATGTTTCACATAGTCACAATCTTTGCTTCATCTCCATCTTCTTCCCTTCACAATCACCACTAACCCATACTCTTCTGAAATTACCTCAACTTAACCAGGGTGATACAGTAACGCATGCGCACACAACCACTTTCCCACATGTCCCTTCCATAATCTGAAGTGTATTCTTATAAAATTACTTCGCCTAGAATTCTTAAATGCGTGAGGCCAGCCCCTAAACTCTGCATGTTGTACCCAGCAACATCCTCGCTTCATCACCATCTTCTACACCCTGTGATCACTGCCAACAATCCAAAATACTCTTCTAAAATTACCTCAGCTTAACCTCTTTGATATGATTCAACCATGCAAGTACATCCAGCTACTTGCAAATAACTTTCAGCCTTACCAACCTATCCCAGATACCACAAAACACTCTTTTTTTTTCTTTTTTTTTAGCTAAGATGATAGCAAAACACTCTTTTGAAATTACCTCAACTTAACCTCTGTTGACATGGCCTAGTCACATAGGTATATTCAACTACTTGCTGACCACTTTTCACTCTCATCAAAACCTTTCATATGGGTGAGTCCACTCTTATGAAATTACCTAATCTTGTTGAAAGTTTCACTAGGTATCTCTGAACAATTGACCGCACAGGCTAACCCTCAGCTACTTCACTTGAAGAGTCAAGTGTCAAAATCCATTTTTGAGACCCATTCCCTCACTACACTCTGAAATTGTGTGCGTGAACAAGTCTCAAGGGGCATTTGTAGAGAGGGAAAATCCCTGACCTATCACAAGCTAACACATCATACTACCAAATCCATAAAGTACAGCCAATTACAAAGCCCCACATACTGCTACTAGGTTCTACTATCACCATTCAGAAACCAAAAGAGATTTGCCAAGTGTCATTGAAATAAAAGAATAAAAAGCATGCAAAAACCAATCACACATCGACACATGTAAGCAATGACATAGGCCACACATCGACGTGTGAAAGCAATGACATAAGTGATCCAATTGATTGCTGACTTGTGTCATCTTGAAAATGAATGCATTTCGTTCAATCAAACCATGCAATGTGTCTTGAAGGAAAAGTCTTAAGGCTCCTCCAATCAGGCTGTGAAATATGTGTTGGGGTTTATGCTCTAAAATCCAATTTATTGGCATGTCATAAATAATTAAATTGTTTAATTATATGAGATTATCTATTTATGAACTAATGGGACATTATCTTAGTCCATGAGATTTATAACATGTAATTTATGTGAAAAGTCCCAGAAAGATATAAATCACAAGTTTTTTGTAAACTCAAAATTTTAATTTGTAATCGGTGATGAAATTGAACGTTTCATCTATGAAGACTATAACATATCAACTAAGATGATTTGTCTTGATCATGGAAGTGGAGACTTCTAGTTGGTATGTTGGTATGTTTTAAGATTTAAGACATGTTGAACTGGACCCCTATGAGATTTATTATTCTCCTAACGACTGTCAAATGAATAATAAATCTCACGACTTCTATTTACATCAACTCTAAATCCTGAGAGAATAATGGACCTGATCATGAGGTGTAGATTGCTTTGATATATTAGAAGTGAGATCTATAAGTCATGGTCAAAGCCTCAGTATGTTGGGCAACCACATTTAATGTTGATAGAACATATATTCTCAAGATGGAATTCATAATCTCTTAACAGAGATATAAAATATTCCCTTGAGATAAGTTTAATAGGTTTGGTTATTCAGAGTGTTGGGCCCAACCACTTTAGTAAGAAGTTACTAAAGTATATATTTATGAAATTGGATTTCATAAATACATAATGAATAACATAAAGGATTAAACCAGGTACTCAAGTATTAAGATGTAGTAATCTTCAAAGTGGCAGTCAACATTCATGACTTTGTATTACTAGGAATATTTTAATGAAGGGGTTGTATGTATAATAAAGTCTTGGGATATAATTTATAGATAAGGCCTAGAGTACAATTATATTCTTATAGTAGTATTGAATATAATTAATGGTAACTTAGGACTTGTCAAGAGTTAACAGAAAAGTCCAAGGCCCATTGGAGCTAGTGTCTTATTGGTCCCTTTTGGTCCCACTCCAAGCCACACGCTAAAACCCAATTGGAATGGCCCAAAAGGTTAGTCCAATTAGATAATCAGTTGTATATAAGGAGAGAAACATACAAAATTTCATAAGTCTTTTCGTGTAAGTGTGGTTTTCATTTAGATCATGTAAGGAATGCAATAATGTTTGTGAGTGTTGGACACCCCCTTATTCTCTTCTTGGAAACTGATTGAGAGACCACACTTCTTGGGCATTAAGTGGAATTTGAGTGAAGATTAAAAGTTTTCCAAGTAATTCTCAAGTCTTGGTTTTGAATTTCACACACCAAGGTATGCTTTCTATTCTTTATTCTATAATTCAAGGTTACATGTTATCTTTCATGAATGAAGTAGATCCGTGTTTGTTGCTTCCGCTGTGTGTGTTGTATGAGATGCAAAACCAGATTTTCCAACAATATCTCACCAATCAGATTCCGCCACGTATCGCTCACTCACCCCCAAACTCCTATAAATAGAAGCCTTCCTAAGGCATTTCTACATACACCAAGACATCTTGGAAGACATTCACACTTCAAGCAGCATCAAAGAAGGTTTAGAAGCATAAAAACTCTGCTGGAATCAAGCACTAAAGCTTTCAAGAACTTCAAGAATGTAAAGGACATATTTTTATGTAATTGACATATCCTTTGACAAAATGCACTTTACTTTATTTAGGTAAATCTAAGTAGGTTTAAGATGATTGTTACAAGTAGTTACATTGAAGACATGAAGATTACTCAAGAACTAGACAAGAAAAGTGCAATCTGCAAGTCTCGATACCTCCTTGCTAGAAGCTTGATCTGTCAAGATTCATTAAAGCTCGACACATGTCTCGATCTATCGAGTTTACGGGATTCAAACTATAGCTAGCAACATTTTTATTCTAAAAGGCTATTTGTTTATGGGTTTGTATAATCTTTATTGGACTAGGAAAGCCCAAGGTTTGTGTATACCTATTTGGAATAGGAGAGCCCATTGAGCTCTTATTTAAATAAGGAGGTGGAAAAAGAAAAACCTAACCCTAGAGAGCTTCAAAAAAATTTATTTTTGAAACCCTAGCCTCCTCCTACAAAATAAAGAGTTTTTACTATGTTTCTTGTATACCTTTGGGTTCTGTAACCAAGCAAAGTTTCTCACACCATCATTGAAGATCTTATTGGTGTTTCTATGTGAACCTGTTGCAAATCAACTACATCAAACAAAGGGTTGCTGTGGAGTTAATCACGTACTAGGATTCGTGCAAAGGAGTTAGCCACATACTGGAATCCGTGCATCATTGGTTAGTCACATACTGAATTTGTGCATTGAACGGAAAGATTGCCACTACAATACAAGTCCAATTGGGTATTGGGGTAAGGGTTCAACTGCAAGTTGGTATTTCAGGATAGGCCAAAGGGTTTGATAAGATTCCTTATACTTGTAATTGCTTGTGATTGATAATAGTGGATTATTGAGAGTGGTGACCTTAAAATCACCCGGTGGAGTTTTGCCTTGGTGGTTTTCCCCATTCGTAAACAAATCACCTGTGTCAAATTTATTTTTCGCTGCATTAAGATAATTTGGTGATTTGTTTTTGCTACTACGCTATTACATGAAATTTGATCTAATTAATTAACTTGGGTAATTAATTAATTAATTTACAAGGGGTCAATACTTTTTTGCCCTATCAAAGAACTTCAACCTCGAATACAAAGAACATTCGAAGCAGAATCATTCAAATCATCTTTCTAGATCTCAAAGTTCACTGGAATCAAGCTCAAAAGCCTTTAGAAACTTCAAGAAACCACAAATCAGTGAAGCTCTATGGATTCAATCCTCCAAAGCCTTGAAGAATTTTTCCCACAATGCGGACACAAGGAAAAAAGAAGTGTCGAAGTCGCCACCTAGTTATATGGTCTAGGAACCATGAATATAGTGTCCTTTCGAGGAAGGACCTTTGGTCTTACTACCAGAGTATTGGTTCGGAGTTTAGGTACGCTCTTAGGAAGGTGTTAGGCACCCAAGATTGCCCAATCCTAAGGTTGGCCTCCTATCATTATGTCTTACATCCTAACCTTATTAAAAACATGTTTAACACTTGTATCTATACTCACACACACACTAGCATACATCTAAGTAGGACTGTGCAAACTAGTACTAGAGCCAACAAGACCGACCAGTGCTGACATAGCCGCACCGCTGGTGGGACCAATTGACTGAACAGAGGCCAGCTAGCGGAGGGTGAAAGGCAGTCTGACGCCAGTGTGGTAAAGCCAACGGAATTGAAACTCCGAAACCGAAATTTCCCAAACTGACCGATATATATATTTTGTATATAACGACGTCTTTACTGTAGCTAGTAGCAACAACTTTTTTATAAAAACAAAACGATGCATTTCATCATTTCTCACTTTCTCTTGGGTTCAAAAAAAAAAAAAAAAAAACCTAAACGTTGTCGTTTTGCGCTAGGTCAAGCGGGCCTACTATATGTTCTTTCTTTTCCTTCTCTCACCTAACTCTTCTCTCTCACCTCATGGTTCTCAATTCTCACTATCCCACTCTTAGTGTCTCGCTGCTCACCAAACAACAAACACCACATTAGGTAAGTGATTATAATAATAATTTTTTGTTATGGGTAACGTAGAAATGGTTTGTGGCTTATGTTAGTTTGTAGAGATATCCAAAGCATAAAGTTTGATTGCTTTGAATTTTTGACTGTGTACTGTTAGTGAACTTAGTGTGTTTAGGTACTTTGGTTGTTGAGGATATAACGCAAAAAAGGGGATGGTTTTGGGATTTGTTTCTATCTTTGTATTGAAGAAGAAAAAAATGCAGTAATATGTTTCATAGGGTGCTGTTGAAAAGGTTTTTTTTTTTTAGGGTACTATTTCTCTCTCACCTCTTGCCCTTAACTTAAGTTCTTGAGCTATCTGACAATGTGAATATTTTTCTAAGACTCTGTAACTCTGTTGGACATTTTGTTTAGATGAACTATTGGACATTGAACAGGTTAATTGCTAAAAAAATTAGAGTTTGACTTTGACAGCTTACTTTGACAGCTTAATAAATAAATAAAACTTTGTATTTGCTTGAAGTCTTGAATAGGGTAGTGAATTGATATTTGGCTTGAATAGTTTGTATTTGCTTGAAGTCTTGAATGAATTTTTTTTAATAATCTTAAACCGACCAAACCAATTAAACCGACTACAAAAAACCACACCGCAATAGGTCGGAAAACCGACCTTAGGTGGTGTGCATTAGTTCTAATTATGAGAAAACCGATCTCTATCGGTTCGGTGATAAATTTGAAAAAACCACACCGACCGAACTGTGCACACCCCTACATCTAAGCATACAATCATGGCATCATTCATCCCAAAACACATACCTATCTACCCTTAAACAAAAAGAGAGCCAAACACAAAAGAAACCCTAGCATTCATCTAACATATGAAAACCCTATCATACATCTGAAACAAGGCAGCAACTTAAACATGGCAGTAATGCATTAACATATTACAAACCCTAATCATACATCTAAGCATGGTCCATCATATCATCAAAGTAAAACCCTAACACAAATTCATGGACATTGCTAATGTACGACTTACCATTTACTTATCTCTCAGCAACAGAACACTTATGGCATCAATGCAAGAGCATGTGAATGAATGGTATTAAAACTAAGAAAACCCTAATCTAAACAAGCGATAACAAACAAACATGTTAAAAGGCAGACAAGCAATTATAGGGCGTAAAACATGTGAAAAAGAGGCTACATAGAACAAACATGTGAAAGCAAAAATAAAACAAACAAGAATTTAGGGTTTTTGGGTAAGGGCATCACGCATGCTAGAACAGGTCTGCGTACACATGAATTCAGCCTGCGTGCGTAGGCTAGATCATGCGTATGCAGATCCTTACCCAAAAAATCTTAAAACATAGAAACAGAGCAGAACTTTAGAACAACAAACTAATAACCTACGTACACAAAAAAGAAAGGAACTAAAAGGCTAAACTAAGCAAACAAGTATGAACATAAACCAAACCAAAAACAAGATTAAAACAAGAGAAGAAAGACAGAAAATAAAAAGAAAAGCTAGAAAGAATACCTTAAAGCAAAAGCTCCTAGACTTGATTTTTGACCATTCTCCTCAGTCAAATCTATCACAATTCAATAAAATGGTGATTAGCAATCTTAAACTCAAAGGATTGGGGCCAAAAAATGTCCCAATCAAATAAAAAATGACTTGAGGGTGTTTTGTGAAAAACTCCCTTTTGACTCACTAATTTCTAGTGAATGTTAAGTTTTTCCAATGGGATTTTTGTGTATTTTGAAAATCTATCATGTAAGTCCTTTTATAGTTGAAAAAATGGGGTTTGGAACGGCTCCCAAACGATGTGGGATTCGTTTCAAAGCTTAGCCATTATTGCAGAAAACTTGCATTTCTTATACTTTTGAAACCCTAGTTGCGTACACAAGAGTGTGCTTGCGTACGCAAGCTTTAGCTCACATACGCAGGTCGTGACTCACATACGTAGGCCGATGGCCACTTTGGTCATTTAATTTTCCAAAAATAGACTTTTGCTCATTTAAAAGGTTATATTTTCTATTTTAACACTCCTCAAGTCAATTTAATATCTAATGGGCTCTAAATTGGCCTTGAGCCTTAGAGTTCGAACATTATTGGGGAACGGGGGCCCGAGTCGTAAGAGGTACAAAATGCGGTGTCTACACACAAACCTTCAGAGACAAAGAACACACAAAGAACATGAAGAGCAAAGGATTTCTAACAAGCTCATAGCTAGAGATTCATTGTAATTCTATTCAAAGATCTTCGATCCATTCCTTAAACAAATTGAAAGATATTTGGTGTTTGAGTCAAAATCACATTACCACAATTCCAATATACAAGTCTTTCAAGGAGACCAAACCAAAGGATCACTCTTTTGTAATCACAAAAAATTGTACCACACATTCATCAATACAAATTTATATTTGTAAAACTATTTTACTTGTTTGATTTATTTCAAACTAGAAATTTAGTTGTCCACAAGAGCTTTCAAACACAAAATATATTTTGAAAAATGTTATCTATATATATATATATATATTCGTGGTTTATACAGATAAAATCCTTTAGTACCCAAAAAAAAAAAAAAAAATCTAATCAACTGAAAACTAAGGACAAATGGAGTAAAGGCTAGGGCATTCTAGCGAGATTACTTATTTTTTCTAATTCTATTCTAAAATAGTTTTTGCTCTTTTGTGTGTGTGTGTGTATATATATATATATTCGGTGGTTTATACAGATAAAATCCTTTAGTACCCAAAAAAAAAAAAAATCTAATCAACTGAAAACTAAGGACAAATCGAGTAAAGGCTAGGGCATTCTAGCGAGATTACTTATTTTTTCTAATTCTATTCTAAAATAGTTTTCGCTCTTTTGTGTGTGTGTGTGTATATATATATATATATATTCGGTGGTTTATACAGATAAAATCCTTTAGTACCCAAAAAAAAAAATCTAATCAATTGAAAACTAAGGACAAATCGAGTAAAGGCTAGGGCATTCTAGCGAGATTACTTATTTTTTCTAATTCTATTCTAAAATAGTTTTTGCTCTTGTGTGTGTGTATATATATATATATATTTTTGGAGAAAGTTTTTGCTCTTGTATATATGTATGCGAATGTTTTTTTAAAATTTTATTTCATATGGTTTTTATTATTATATATCACTTCCTATTTCTTTTTTGTTATTATATTTCATAAAAAAAATTAAAAACAAAAATGTTATTGTATTATACACCGTGATTAAACATGTGAAAGGTTTCTAAAATCATACAAATTGAATGGTTTATATATAAATGGTGAATCCATTTTCACAATTTCCACATATATACCACCCTCGATCTTATAATCAGCAAATCCAGTACTAAAATTAAAGGACCTTTCACTTTCACATGATGTATTTCTATGAAGAAAATGTGTAAGAGGAATTGATATTAAAGGAGATGATAGAGTAGAGTAGAGACATCTATTGACAGTACTGGGAAGCGCCAAGCATTTGATTTTGATGTCACCGTCGCACTCGCACACCACATGACAGGTCCAGGTCCAATAAAGCGTCTGGATTTTGAGTGCACTGGCATGCCCCCTACCCCCACCCCTGTTGGTGTTGGACATGCCCTTACAAACAAAATGTTTCATTATAGACTTACTTTAGTATTTAATAACCACATATCACATACCCTACTCGCACGTCTCTCTGTCTCTCTCCCCCTCATACACACCCCGAAGAGAGAATTCGAGTTGTCATTTGAGCAAGTGGGACTCCATTTGAGTTGTAGTACGTACCCATCAAATAATAATAATAAAATGTACATCAAGGTGATGTTGACGCAATAATCCAAGAACATGACCAAGTTGACGTTGAGCTCAACAACTTTTTTCATATACTATTCTTTATTTTATTGTTGTTACTTTTTTATATTGATAAAATGAATAAATGGTTAAACTACTTATTATTGTCCTAAGAGTAATTGCATCATTCTATGTAAAGATTCTATCTATTTTACACAAAAAACTTACTTTTTCTATCATACACCCTTATTTTTACAAAACACTTACATCAGTTTATCTATTATACACTTCATTTTATTTAAATAATCATTATTATTATTATTATTATTATTATTATTATTTTACTATTATATCTCTCTCTCATCTCAATCTCTCAGACTCACGGTGATTTCTTTCTTCTAAAAAAAGTCACGGTGCTCTCTTTCTCAACTCTCCCTCTTTGCCTCCCTCTCATCCCAAGCCGCCACACAGAACATCATACTGACGGCTCCGGCGACAAATCCAAGGTTATATCGGCGACACTGGTGGGTTTTGAGGTTTTCCATTGGGTTTTCTTATGGGTTTCGTTGTTTTTGGGATGGGTTTTCCGATGGCAGCATGCTCTCCATGGCAATGGCGATGACGACGGCTTTGTTTGGGTTTGGGTTTGATTTTGGGTTTGGTTTGATGGGTTTTGTGTTGAAAGTTTGATTTTGAGTTTTAAGTTGTTGAGTTTTCCATTCATTTTGGGTTTGGATTGATTTTTCTTTGTTTTTGATTGATTTTGTGATTGGAATATCATGGATTGTGATGAATTGTGGTGGTGGTGATTGGATGGTGGTTGGGCAGTGTGGGGTGAATTTGCAGCAAATTGGGGACGGACACAGCCAAGGAAGAGAGAGACAATGAAGACAGAGAAATTATTAAAATATTAGATACAAGATCTACAGTAGCAGTGCATATATGCACAGCTACTGTAGCAAATGTGCAAATATGCACAAGTTTAGACAAGCTGATGTGGTATTTTTTTGGGTCAAAATGTGTAAAAAGAGTCACTTTTTTCTATTTTGCAAAACTATCCACAATCTGATGTGAATGCTCTAATTATATACGTTAAAGTGAGTTGGAAAATGAGGGGTTAGTGGGAGGTTCAATTCTTAATGAGAGGTTAGTGGTTTGCATTATGACTCCCACTATTTTGTTTCAAAAACTCCCACCACGACAATAATAGATAATGGAATTTATATGAATAAATAAATGGGTTTTAACTTTTTAACTTTTACACATTGAGTAAGTGCTATAAATAGGCCTATTTACATCATCGCTCAATACAATAAAATACAATATCTATAAATACAGTCACTTAAATATAACACAACATTCATTGTATATAGGAGAAATTTTTAAGAAATTGTCTATATTTTCACCTAAACTATTAATGTATAATTAGTTTGAGCCGAATTAGTGATTTGATCAAGCGATATCCAAGAGAGGACAAGTCCAGTAGAAAATTTGTTAGTCAAGTGCCTTGTATCTAAATTAGCACCTTCCATTCACAAAGTGTTTGGAAATCTATGGGAAAAATGGTTCGAGCTGTAGGATTAGCCCACATATGGTAATTATTTCAACAAAAAAAAAATAGAAAAATTGTTATATCGGTTTGCAGGGTTTTTCAATTATATATGATTTAACATCTTTAAAGAGAGCGGGACTTTTGTACTTTAACTTTTTTCCTAACTTTATTTTGCCATTCAAGAATCATCTTATAATTCAAATAAACATACATATCATGACCCAAAATTATGAGATGTTAAATGAATGATGAGATTTGACCAACTTTGACAAAAAATGAATGATTTTTCAAAATTTCTACAACCTAAGGTCTCTCCTCTAAGCCTTTTTTCCCTCAAAATTTCTACAGTATCCACTATTCTCAATTTTTTAATAAATTCTATTGTTGTAGAAAATTAAAATTTTCAAAACCTTTAGTTTGATGATGTATTTATAGAGGGAGAATGGAGAAGATTACTTAATTTTTTACTCCACGGTTTCCCTCGGGAGTTTTTAGCTTTTTTTATCCTCAAACTCGTTTGAAGTTGGCTTCAAGTTGATAAGATACGCAAAAACTAAAATTTGGAGGGAATTAGGAAATGAGTTTTTCTAAGGTTTAGTCCATAGAGTGGAGGCTTAGGCTGAGAAAATTTTTTTGACTTGTTTTTTAGCCCGTTGTGGATCCTCTATGCATGATATAAATGCCGTTGTTACAAATTAGGGTTTATTGAGTTGTTAAGAGAAAATATGTATTGTCGCATCTTGTTTTTTTTCCCTGGAAATAGTAAGAGCCTGTTTGGTTTAGAGCAGTTTTGGATCATATCACTCAAAACTCATAACTGAGTATTCAAAACACGTGGGACCCACACAAATTTTTTTGTTTGGCTTGATTTTCACATTGTGTTTCCATCACTCAAAACTCAAAAATTTTGAGTTAGAGAGATGGAAACAGGAAACAAGAAATAGGTGTTTTCAGTTTTTGAGAATTGAGTTTTAGTGGCATTTTTGTAAAACTAAGCAAAGAATAGTACCCACCCGTATGACTTGTCCTATCAAGTAACGTCTCTCTCCAACTCGTTCTTCTCTGTCACTTCTCCTTCTTCATTTTTTTTTCTTTTACCCAGAGCTCTCCTTCTCTTTTTTATGTGGCATTAAAGAGAAAGCAAGACCAAACCTTCATGTTGGAGAGGAGAACAAGGGATTCGAGAAACGACGTCGGACTAAGCCCAGGAGGGATCGTGAGACACGTGGACCTTGAGATCGGAGGCTTCGCTAGCGATAGGGGATTCGAGAAGCGACGTTGGACTGAGCCCAGGCTAGATCATGAGACACGTGGACCTCAAGATCGAAAGCTTCACTAGCGACAGGGGATTCGAGAAACGACGTCGGACTGAGCCCAGGTCAAATCGTGAGACACGTGGACCTCGAGATCGTGAGACAGGTGGATCGGAGCTCCATTTTTTTGCTTTGGTTTTTTTTGCTTTGTGTTGTTGTTCTTCTTCTTCTTCTTCGGCAATATGGGATTTGGTTGTGGGTTTCCTGTGCATTCTTTTGGGAGAAGTAAAGAAGAAGATGGGCTTCCACGGAGAAGTAATGAGACGTGGGTAGCAATAGTAGGCAACACCAGTGGTGGGGTCCACGATTTTGGGGAAAAGTTGTAGAGATATGTAACTGAGAACTAAGTCCAAACATGTGTTTTGCAATTTTTAAGTGAAGGTGAGGTTTGAGTAGGGAGTTATGAGTTTGAGTTATGGGTTTTGAAAATTGAGTTATGAAAATTGAGACACCTCTAAACCAAACGGGCCCTAAATCACTGCAACTACATAAACGAAGGCAAACTGCTGAACCACATAATTTATTGTGTTGTGTGATTGCCTTATGTGTGTGTTATTTTTCTATCTATTTTTTGTCTCTCAAAGATCTGAGAATTTGTGAATATTCCCAACACTTCTAATTATTTTTAATTACATTCTTGTCTTAACAAAAAAAATAAACCAATGAGATTTTAACATGAAATTAATCACCCATAATCACATAGATTATACCTTAATGCATTAGAATGCATATTAACAATTAAATCTTGATGTGGTTTGATTTCTTGATCAAGTCATCTGATTGCCATATTTTTTATGTCGTTTTGATTGTGGTGAAGTCTTAAAGTGCAATTCATGATCATCAGATGGTTGAAATGACAATTTTACTCCTGGATTATTTTAAAATTATGATTTTACCCTTGTGGACTCCTCAATTGCAAAATAGGGTCTCTACAACAATACTGAAGAAGTTATAGGTGAGAGGCTTGGCAATGACTGTTGATGAAGCAAATAGGCTTTTACCTCTGAGTTCACATCCCATTGCTAGTGAGAAGCCTCAAATGTAGGATATTTTGGTAGATTATATGTGGAATTATGCCAATCCCTTATGTGGATTTTTTTTTTCCAATTAGTTCTTTTGTTTGTGTTTGGCTGGTAATAAATGATGAGAAAATAAAGTTTCTGCTCGGAAAAATTTGAAGAAACAAAAGTGTGTATTGGTAATGAACAATTATTTGGTGTTCTGTGTCAAACTTTAAAATTAAAAAAAAAAAGAAAAAAAAAAGAAAAAGGTGAGCAAAAACAACAAAAGGAAATAATTTGAAACATATTCAAAAGTTAGGAATGAAAAGGATTCTTTAAAATTTATGGATGAAAAATGAACTCCCTAAAAAATTTATGGAAAAAAATAATATTTTAACTTAAAAAAGACGGCAAAATTTGCCAAATAGCACATTTTCATAAAAAAAATTTAGATGAATAGCACACGGGTAAAGTTATTTAGTTATATAGCATCTTTTTAGAATTTGAGTTTGTCAAACTCGAGTTCCAATCAGTATGAGTATGACTCACGTGGCAATCTGATCTGAAATTAAAAAAAAAAAAAAAAGTGGAACTCGAGTTTAGCTAAAAATAAAAAATAAAAAAGACTATTCCAACGGCAAAACTAAACTAGCACTACAAACAGCAGCTCCAGACTACAGAGAACCATTGCCACGAAACAAAACACCTCACTAAGTTTAACTTACAACAATGGAATTGACTAGGACCATGTACAAGAAGTCCACCAACAGCTGGTGGAAATAATTAAAGCTTTAAAATAAAACAAGGATTCTCCAAAAGGTACATAAAACCATTTTAAATAGATTGCCGAAGCGAAAGCATTGAGGAGACTCTAATTTGAGTTCAAATCTTCTATCTCATCAATTATGCTCTACTTCATGCTCCACCAATAAAATTTAAACAGCTAGCCTCTCTCATTAAATGAGATATCTCATTAAATAAGACAACTAGCCTTTCTCATTAAAGTCATAGATATCTCATTTAATGAGATAGGCTAGCTGTCCAAATTTTATTGGTGGAGCATGAAGTGGAGCACAATTGATGAGACAGAAGATTTGGACTCCTCTAATTTTGGCTTTGATGCATAAACTGACTAATAAGGTGGTAAATGAAGGAGGTTGATCAAAAGAATATGTGGATGCAATCCTTTTAAGGTGGTAAATGAAGGAGGTTGATTAAGAGAATATGTGGATGCAATCCTTTTAAATGGCCAACAACACGTGCAGGAAAATCTCTGCCATTGTACGAGTCTCGTTAAAGTTAGCTAAGTTTCTTAATTAAGTGGCTCATGAACTGCACTGGGTGTTTGGGTGTGAATGTGACGATCCGCTTTTGTAGGCCTTGTTCCTTGCTCCTTGAGGATTTGTCTTTTTTGGGCAGGCCTTGGCTTCTAGTTGCTTTTATTTATTTATTTATTTATTTATTATTATTATTATTATTATTTTTTAATTTCAATTTATGGTGAACCATTTCATAATGATTTACCTTATCATTAAACTAAGACATCCGCATGGCCATATATTCCCGTTAATCTCCATAGCAGTGATGCTTGTGTATGCACTCTCACATCTATATGGTTTGGTGAATAAGTCTGTGTCTACAATTACATCTGCTTTCCAAAGAAGTGCTAAACCCCCTCTTCGGCTGTCACATGATACTGCAAGCATGGAAGGGAAACCCAACTTTGCTTTAATCGGTTTCATCTCTCTAGCAAACAATTTTGTTTCCATGAGGAACAAAAGTGTGGGAGCTTTTTTCCTCACCAATTTAGCGAGGACTACCACTGCATGGTGATTCCCAAGCCTCGGTAGTTCCAGCTTATGGCGATCATTGTGCTCGGCAGGGCTGAGCCTCAGCCTCCGCCGTTAGTACTTCAGTTTGCATTGTGTTCTCCATATTCTTAAACCTCTTAGCATTGTCTTTGCCATGGTCAGTGCTCTTCTTGTGTCTCTTTGCGCCTACTTTCACTCTACTTGGCTGTGGGGTACCTCTTTGTGTTGTGGCTAGACGGGTGAGATTTTTCCTTTAGGTTATTGGTTTTGGGTCTTTTAGTTAGTCACGTAGGGGTTGGTCACGTGAGGGTGGGACTAGGGTTTGGTGGAGTGTTTGGTTTACGTCGTAGTTGATTGGGACTAAGAATAAAAGGTTTCCGTGATTCTTGATATTGTTTATTGTGGCCTAGGGCTGATGGGTTTTTAATTCAGTAACTGTTTCTGTATCTAGCTGTGGTGGTGTAAGTGTGGTGTTAAGGCATGTGGGAACGATTTTGTGTTTTGGTAGACTTGAAACTACCCTCTTAAAACTGCCAGTTGTGGTAACGGATTAGAGGCATTAGTGGGATTAATGGGGCGTGAATAATGGTTTGCGAATCTTGGGCTACCATTGATTTCGATTTGACTCACCGATTTTTTAGTATCAGTTTCGATGAGCATCTTTGTTTCGGGAGGTGGTGGCGATGCACTTGATGGTTTTTGATTCCGACATGCATGGTATTGATCCTTACTTGGCTCCATGCTTCTTGCCTGAGTTCCAACCTTAAGCCACTCACTGTACAGTCTCTCACCATTATCTACACTCATAGGTATTAGACAGTCACTTTGTTCATGACCAATTCGACCACAATTGAAGCACCACCCAACTAGTCTCTCGTACCTGAAATCCACTCCAGATTTCTCTCCTTCCGGGCTAAATACTGGGCCACCCCGCCTGAGTGGTTTGTTCAGCGGGACTTCCACTCATATACGAAGGAACTTGGATTGGTCTAAGTTGAAGGCATTGCAGTCAACCTCCACAAGCTCTCCGATACTTCAACCAATGTCGCTCCCTGCCTTTTCATTAATAATGTCAAAGGGTAGTCCCCACACTTGGATCCAAAACGGTTGTTTCGTGAATGTGACAATCCTCACTGAAATTTCCTTTTTCCGATCGTCGAAGCGCCCAGAGATGGTTGTCGAAACACCATGGCCCGTTGTTCCATACCCACATCAATTGGTTTTCCATCAAAAACTTGAACTGTAATAGCCCTTCCCCCACTTGAATTATCTTCAGGTCATCCCTTAGCTTCCACATGGATCGTAGTAAATTCTTAGCTGCCCGTATATTGATTGGCTTCGTTGTGAGGAACTTTCCTATGAGGCTTAGGGAGAACTCTTCCAATATTTTTTTCTCTCTTCACTAAGTGGATTGGCACGACCTCGTCTTTATCCATTGTGAGCATCATATTCTATATACGTTCGAGGACCTCAGATTCCATGGTAGTGGTTGTAGTAGTCTTCGTAAGGCTATAGGTTTAATAAAGTATAGTGGACAAGTTGATTTCCTTTTGGAAGAAGAAAAGAAAGTAAGAAGTGCTTACACTAAAGTGAGAAGAAAACTCCTCTGATGCAGGAGAAGGAAACTTCACTTTTATGTTTAAAGTGAAACGCGGGGCTTATGAGACACCTCCATGCACGTGCATCCCTCCCTTGAGTCTGTTTGGGTGATTTTATTGAAATCATGGCCTCCGAAGAAAAGAATGGTGGCATACGTAGACTGATGGCACCAATGCTTGAGTTCCGACATACACTCCTCCATTGTGGCCTAGTAGACTTGGGTTTTAATGGTTACCGCTTTACAAGGAGAAATGGCAGGGGTGAAGAAGCATTTGTTAAGGAGAGACTAGATAGGGCAATCGCAACAATGGAATGGTGTGAGATGTTCCCGTAAACTAAGACATCAACTAATTTTTGGTATAGACAATATTCAAACCTTAGATCTTCTATTCGATAACAAAATACTTTATCAGTTAAGCTAATTAAAACCTACTTCTGAAGCTCAAATTTTGTAGAGTTTTTTTTCTCTCTTTTCGTTTAACGAAATTTTTGTCCAAGAAGGATTTTTTTTTTAATTATTTTTTGTGCATGTGGTAGAAATTACCCTTTTTTTTCTTCTTTTTGAATAACCTCATTTCATTGCAAAGAAATAAAAGAGGATACAAGGGAATCTTCCCCATCTTCACCTTCATGACAAAAACAATAATATGGAATACTAGAGATGGGGAGGATTCCCATATTATTATACAAAAAGGTCCACTTAGCAATATTATGGAGACGGGGAAAAATGGGTTATGACCTGACAAGCTAATTCAAACCTAAATCTTTTGACCAGTAGTAAAAACTAAAAACTGATTGACTCGTAGTCCGATCTTTTTTTTTTTGGGTTAATCTAAATTGATATTTTTTAAATAAAAAAATAATAATAAATTTAGCCTTCTTGGATAAGTGTATAACTCAAACTCAATTAATAATTATAATAATAAAGCCACTGCCCACACTAGTGCCAGCCCAACCATATCATTTTTATTTTTATTTATTTTTGGATCTGCCCAACCACGTCATTATGAAACAATATCTATGTTTTCTTTTTATATTTATCAATCTAAGTCCCGTTTTTCTTTCTTAAAAAAATAAAAAACGAAAAGTAAAGAAAACCTCCCTATTCTGCTACTCATTCTTGAGGGTCAAAACAATTAAACAACACCCACGTTATAAAATTACTCCTTTATCACAAAACTCACCTCATGGTGGCATTACTTTTCTCCATTGACACTACTTCTATGTCATAACAATTGAATTTTTTTTTGGCTAGATGTAACAATTGAACTGTTTGGTTTTAAACTTAAAATATATACATTTAATTGGTTTTTTTTTTTTTTTTTGAGATTTTATGGTGGGTTTGAATCCAAGTGTTGCATTTTGTTAAAGAATTGTGTGTTTTCCATTCCAAATTTGGTAGAAAGAACAATGGTAGTTAGCTTAGTCTTTTGTTTTTGTAACTTTTTTTTGGGGGGTAATTCTCCTTTTGTTTTGAATGTATTAGTTTTTTGCTTGGTTGATGAAAAAAACTAAATGAAAGATTATTTTTTTTTAATTTGAATCATTTGCATTGTGTTCCATTACTATTAAGCTTGTTGGGATTTGTATTTTATGATTAATGAAAAAAATATCAATTTGTTGATCTGAGCTATTTCTTAACATGAGTGAGTCTAAATTAATGCATTCTACCACAAGTAATTTATTGTTTTTAGGAAAATGACATATTCTCTAGAAAAGGTTGATGCTGAAACAAACAAAGTGTAAGTAACAAAATATATACATGTCAAGGGCCTTGTAGCTAAATTGGCATATCTTCGTGCATCAAGTGCTTAGGGGCCTAGGGGGATATGGTTCGAGCAGCGGAATTAACAGCATATTATAATTATCTAAAAACAAGTGACAAATACATGTATTCTATTTTTTTTTTTTTTAATGTGTAAAATACGGGTCAATCCAATCCACCTGACCCACAAGGTCAACCTAAGGACTAAGCCTAAGGCCCAAGTGCGGAGCAAGGAATTTATGTTTAGGGGGTTGAGGTAAAACTATCATATTAATTTGTAATTCAAGAAGAAAAATTCAAACTAGAACATACATACGCGTCTTTGAGCATTAATTTTTTTTTATTAGTGTAATTCTTATTAGCACTTAAAACACTAACAAGCTAAACGACCAAGTAAAAAGATCTGAGGTTTGATCATCGCTTACACAAAAAAAAAAACAATTGGTATTATAGTCTAACGATAAAGAGTAATAATCAGGAGTGGATGCTATAAGTTGAAACTATATCTTAAAAATGAAAGGGCATATTGTAGAGTTTTGAGAAAGGGAAAAACTTTAATACGGTACATTTTTAAGTGTAGTACATTACATTTCCTAATGAAACTCGACCACCTATTTACCATGACCATTAAAACACAAACATTATTTTCATTAGAGGGTTTCTAAAAAAAATTGGGGTACCTCCACCCTTGCTAAGGCCCCCACCATACAAAAAAATTCTGCCCCCTAGAAAAAAGGTCCTGTCCCCATTGTAAAAGGCCCAACTGTTATAAAAAAATATGAATTTTTTCAAAGGGTTGTGCAACTTTTTTATTATTGGTGATGTTATGGGATACCACAAATTTTATTATAAACTTACAAACCGGCATGTCACCAACAAAAAAATAATAATAATTCAAACATTCATTAATTATGTTATTAAAGTTCATCAATCACAATTATTGTCACATCATATTGTGAAAATTTTGTCATACCTTTAGCATCTTCATTTTTTTATTTTTAACAAGGCTTTCAAAATGTGATATTAATAGAAATCTAACCCAGTTGAAACCTTAAAATGCTTCAAAAAAAAGTTGTAAATGTGTTAGATCATGAATGATGATTAATCTCCCTTAATAATTTGAGACTTTAATTTTTGTAAACTAATCTCCTACAAAAGCCACATACCAAATAATATCTATCTCTTTCTCTTAAAAATTAGATTACAAATTTACTTAAGTATGCATCATCATATATCTAAGATAAAGTAATTTCTTTTTCTTTTTCTTTTTTCAAATGTTTTTTTTTTTTTTTGTTCAAATTTATGCGTCAACTATGATATTCAATTATCTATATGAAATTAACCTTAATTTTAGTTAGTATTATTCATTAAATTATGTATTTAATGCATCAAATTAATATCGATTTGTTTAGTATTAAATAATTTAATCACCACAACCTCTTGAGATAATGGTTACTTCAGAAGTACAAAGTTTTTATGGGGTGGAGGGGGGGGGGAGGAGGGGAGAAGAGACGAGATTTAAGTATTCAGGAGAGAGTTTCACATATATCTACACATTAAATTAAGTTAGAGTAGAATTTTTATAATAATAATAATAGTTTTATTAAATTAAAATTTATATATTAAAGTTCTTGCAAAATTTGCAACTCCAAATAATATTGGGCGGCACCTAACCCGTAATTCAATTGACCTGATTCAACCCATTTGGCATGTCTAATTATGGGGCTACAAGATTTGCAACTCCAAAGGTATGACATGCTTCCCAATTCCCATGTTTGATTACATTGAGCAAATTGATACCCATGCTCCACCACTTTGTATGCACCCAGTAATGTTGCTCCAGCTTCAGCCACCAAGGATCATGAACTACAGAACTGTGAGTGTAATTCTTGTACATTATTATGTACTCGCACGTATATAGTTGCATCCTCTGGGTCAATTCAGGGCCGCTCTACACGGAGTCAGGGTGGTCACAGGACCTAGCCTGAAAAAAAAATTATTATATATAAATTTTAAAAATTAAGATTTTTTTATCCTTAAAAATATTTTGTGATCACCCTAAATTTTTTTAGGCCCATCGTAATTAAACTTTGAACAAAATTTGGCAACAAGTTTGGTTGTAAACTAAGACTACAACTCCATTAAATATATTTATTGGATGTGATGAATTTTAACAAATCCACCATTTAATTACATTTTCTTCTTATATCCTTCATACTTGCAAAATTTCAACAAGATTAAAAATCAATAACTATATCGTCAATCAAATATTTAAATTAATTTCGAGTTTTTGTAGTTTAAAATTTTACATAAAAAAAGTTTATAAATCGAATAGTAAACAACATCCAATGGACATGAAATTTGATATGTGTTTTAAGAACATAAAGAACATGCAAATCAATGATTAGATTTTCAAAATATGTAAAAATGTTAATTTGTTTAGTGAGAGTTATAATTTTAGACTACAACAAAGTTTGTAACCAAACTTTGTGTTTAAACTTTGGTCTCTTAACAATATATTAGGTTCTTACAAATAAAAAGAAAAAGGTCCAAGAAAAATTTTATTTAACTAAACTTTTGAAAAGATGTAGTTTGCAATATTGATAATGAAACTATCATGTAATAATTTCAAAATAAGAGAATTTGTAGAAATACATTGTAAAATTTTATGTGTTTGCATATGTGTATTTTTTTTTTTTTGGTGGCAAATATGTAACTCTCTTTTTATTACATTTGGTATAATTTAAGTTCCTTAACGTGTACCCTAAACAAAATTCCTGAATCCTGGGTCAATTATTACAGTAACATCGCCCTACGCTAAGAGGACCCTACATAACATGCCAAGCAACATGGCAACGTGTTTGCATCGGGGATTTATTAGGGGAAAAAATGCAAATAAAACATATGGGCCACGATAGTATCTGTATCATGCATGGCTTTACTATTTGACTGAAAGATGAAAGGCTATGGAATTCAAAAAAAAAAAAGAAAAAGATGAAAGGCTATGTAACTTCTTTTTAGCATATTTAATTTCTTTTGAACGTCATTGTCAATGTGTCATTAATATATGTCCAAGGTTATGATGATTTTGACATCGTAATTCAGCCAATGCAGCATACAGGCACTTTTTTTAGACTACTTTTTATTTTTATTTTATTTGAGGTGGACTTTCTTTACACTACGATTAACACAAATTATTCTATCTTGTATAATAAAAAATAAAAATAATAATGAGAAGTCATTTTAGTGTACATGCGCAATAAACTATTCTTTTTAAATTTTAGAAAACTAGCAAAGCTGTTACAAATTGAAGTTCAAAAAACTTATATAATTTATGTACTAATGTGGACTAATATGATTAGTGCAGCTTCAACCCATAAAAAATAATGGAATTGGTTGTAGCCCTATTTTAATTACTAATTTGTGATAGATATAAGATAATACATGTTCTTTTAGATCACGCATTAATTTATAATAGGGACGGAGTCAGAATTTTGGGTTAGAAGGACGGTTTTACTGTTGGTTATGTGTGGCGGTTTCAACCTCTAACTTTGCTGCTACTTAGTTGTTGAGGTTTTTTTTTTTTTGGGTGGATAAGAACAATTTTTTTTTTTTTTTTTAGAAAATTTTAAAGAGCAGAATTGTTTATTTTTGATAAAATTGGTTAATTAAGCTAAAATTTTTCTAGTTTTACTATTGGTAATTTTTGTTGTTTAGCTATTTTTTTGGGCTTGTATAATTTATTTTAGATTTTATATCTATAAATTTTTTTTATGGTCATTAAAATGAGGAAAAATGCTAGAGCTACAAGTTTTTATTTATTTATAAATTACTGATGTGGGGCCCAAATATTTAGCAACCCCGGCCCGCTCCACATCGGGCTCAAGGTCCACACCGAGGAGAGGGCAGAATCCGAGAATAAGCGAACGAGGCCCAAGTCATCAAGGGACCTCGCCGAGGATGCCCACGTCCTCGGTAAGCCGACATTGGAGGGAGGAAACTGTCACTCACTCATTAAATGCATGCCATCAACACTCTGGCCGCATTAATGATGAATTGACCAGTAAACAGTGCAGCCTTGGTTACTTCAACTAACAGAAAGCCTGCAAAGGCAGCTGATGGGACAAGCCCTCAGATACGAGTTCAGATGGCCGACAAATGGACGGCAGAAATCAACTGATCAAGACTATATAATAAATAGAACTTCCAAAGTATAGAGATGGGTCCCTGGCCGGTTGGCCCTGGGGGGGAGGGTGAATGGGCCTCCATGGTGATCAATGGCAACCGTGGTGTTTGTTAAGTTCTAAGGAAAGAGCTCCTCGGATTGGACCGAGGATGAACTCTCCTTAAGAATACTTAGTTAGCTTCTTGCTTTTGATCTTATAAACCCACATCAATTGTTGTGTCTTTCGTTAGAGCCTAGCCCTTCTATCCACTCTCTACAAATTCATTGTAAGGGGGTCGCCTGGAAATTGGGTCCCTACAATTGACGCCGTCTGTGGGAAGGACTTGTGCACTAACAAGTGCGACAGTTGGTGTGGAAAGATCAAGAGCAACACTTAAAAAAAAAAAAAAACAATGCAGTCTACAGCTACAATATTCATTCAAAAGGTAACCACAACAAGAAATGAAAAGATGCGAGAAGGAAAAAGAGATAAAGAGAGGCTACTTCTTTATTAATATTGAAGGAAAATTACATTGTACATCAGATTCTCATGTAGGCTTGTTCTAAAACTAACTACAAATAAAAAGCCTAAATAGGCTTGTGCTGAAGCTAAGAGAAAAGGAAAGGGTGAGAGGCCTAGACAGGCTTGTTTTAAAGCCATGCCCAGTGGTGGAGGAAGAAGTGGGACAGGCCTATGCTAAGGCCATCCACAGCTCCCCAAACACCATTTGCGGCGGAAGGAAGGAGAAGGAAGGAAAAGGAAGAAGAGGCCGTGGCGCCTGACGGTTCTACCTCATGGCTCCACTTGGTTTCCCTCCCAATCCCGCAACAGCTGGGAGCCGGTAGATCACTGCCAACCTGAAGGGCTGACAGATCCAAATCCGGGAGAGAGACGTTACGTTCCTTTTGAATCCCCCTCCAAACAGTAAGGAGGGTCTCATCCCTGACTATGTTGAAAAGAAGGAGGATCTTCGGCCTCTGCCTATCCCACCTTCATGGTGGCGTCCAGGGTCGGGCTGGCATCCTCAGCTCCTAAAAGGAGGTCGGCCTCCTTGTCACCGCCTTTTCACCGGGCCACCCCATGTCACCAGACCCAAGTTACTATCCTGGAAGGACTTTTGAAACGCCCAGAAAACGGTGTGTGTGAAAGATCTGAACTCAGAGTGTTTGCGAAGTTTGAAGAAAGGGTCACCCCAAAACGCCTTATATAGAAGGCAAGAATTGGTGAAAACCAATCCGCACAGAATCCCAAGGAGAGATTACCGGAGGTATTAACTCCGCCTAAGTTCCAAGAGGCTTATCCGCCACTGGACCCTCGTAAATCCGCAAGGACATTAATGAGGAGGCGCCTCGCGTACCACAGTGTCAACCGCGTTACTTGAGAAGCCCAAAAGACGCCTCGTTACTAGAAGTGGCGCGCTGGACGAAGGGGCTAAACCAAAGAAGAGTCCTCCCTCGGCGGAACAGGCTCGAGGCCGCTGTCATTACAAAGGTGGACTCCCAGGAGCTGAGGAGGAGCCCCCTAACTCCAAACAGTCCAGAAGAAGAAAACTAGGTATTGGACAGAATCAAGACTTTGCATGGTCCTCGGACTCAAGCTTATGGGGAAACCAGCTACTTCAGATTAAAGCCAAGTGTTAGACAAAATCTAGGCATTGCATGGTCCTCAGACTTAAGTCTCTGGGGAAACTAACTACTTAAAGAACAAAACTAGGTACTGGACAGAACCAAGACCTTGCATGGTCCTCGAACTCAAGCCTATGGGGAAACCAGCTACTTCAGAAGAAAGCCAAATGTTAGACAGAACCTAGGCATTGCATGGTCCTCGGACTCAAGCCTCTAGGGAAACTAACACTTAAAGAAGAAAACTAGGTACTGGACAGAACCAAGGTCTTGCATGGTCCTCGGACTCAAGCCTATGGGGAAACCAGCTACTTTAGAAGAAAACTAAGTGTTAGACAGAACCTAGGCATTGCATGGTCCTTGGACTCAAGCCTCTGGAGAAACTAACTACTTAAAGAAGAAAACTAAGTACTGGACAGAACCAAGACCTTGCATGGTCCTCGGACTCAAGCCTATGGGGAAACCAGCTACTTCAGAAGAAAACCAAGTGTTAGACAGAACCTAGGCATTGCATGGTCCTCGAACTCAAGCCTCTAGGGAAACTAACTACTTAAAGAAGAAAATTAGGTACTGGACAGAACCAAGGCCTCGCATAGTCCTCGGACTTAAGCCTATAGGGAAACCAACTACTTCAGAAGAAAACTAAGTGTTAGACAGAACCTAGGCATTGCATGGTCCTCGGACTCAAGCCTCTGGGGAAACTAACTACTTAAAAAGGAAAACTAGGTACTGGACAGAACCAAGGCCTTTCATGGTCCTCGGACTCAAGCCTATGGGGAAACCAGCTACTTCAGAAGAAAGCCAAGTGTTAGACAGAACCTAAGCATTGTATGGTCCTCGGACTCAAGCCTCTGGGGAAACTAACTACTTAAAGAAGAAAACTAGGTACTGGACAGAACTAAGGCCTTGCATGGTCCTCGAACTCAAGCCTATGGGGAAACCAGCTACTTCAGAAGAAAACTAAGTGTTAGACAGAACCTAGGCATTGCATGATCCTCGGACTCAAGCCTTTGGGGAAACTAACTACTTAAAGAAGAAAACTAGGTACTGGACAGAACCAAGGCTTTGTATGGTCCTCGGACTCAAGCCTATGGGGAAACTAACTACTTTAGAAGAAAACCAAGTGTTAGACAGAACCTAGGCATTGCATGGTCCTCGGACTCAAGCCTCTGGGGAAACTAACTACTTAAAGAAGAAAACTAGGTACTGGACAGAACCAAGGCCTTGCATGGTCCTCGGACTCAAGCCTATGGGGAAACCAGCTACTTCAGAAGAAAGCCAAGTGTTAAACAGAACCTAGGCATTGCATGGTCTTTGGACTCAAGCCTCTAGGAAAACTAACTACTTAAATAAGAAAACTAGGTACTGGACAGTACCAAGGTCTTGCATGGTCCTCGGACTTAAGCCTTTGGGGAAACCAGCTACTTCAGAAGAAAACCAAGTGTTAGACAGAATCTAGGCATTGCATGGTCCTCGGACTCAAGCCTCTAGGGAAACTAACTACTTAAAGAAGAAAACTAGGTATTGGACAGAACTAATGTCTTGCATGGTCCTCGAACTTAAGCTTATGGGGAAACCAGCTACTTCAGAAAAAAACCAAGTGTTAAACAGAACCTAGGCATTGCATGGTCCTCAGACTCAAGCCTTTGGGGAAACTAACTACTCAAAAAGAAAATTAAGTGTTAGACAGAACCTAGGCATTGCATGGTCCTCGGACTCAAGCCTTTGGGGAAACTAACCACTAAAGGAGAATCAAATACCAGATGGAGCTATGGCCTTGCATGGACCAAAGACTCAGGCCAACAGAAAAACCATTTCTTCATGAAATACCAAGTGCTAAGCAAAGACAAGGTCTCGCGTGCTCCTCGGCGTCAAACTTATGGGGAAACTAGTAGCTTCAAGGGAATCCAAGTACTAGACAGAACCAAGGTTTTGCATGGTCCAAGGACTCAAACTTATGGGGAAACTAGTCACTTTAGGACGATCTAAGCACTGGACAGAACCAGGGTTTCGTACTGACCGTGGGCCCAAACCTACGGCAAAGCCAACCACTTTGGCACTAAGTAATGAGCCCTGTGAGGGACGATGACCAGTGGAGTCGGCTAAAGCGCAATTAAAGTCAAAGTCATGCAATTAAAGAAGATATGTATATACAACATACAATACAAGCAAAACGGATAAAAGGAAACGGAATATGCAGTTTACTGAATCTTCCAAAAAGTTATACAAGCACAATGCGCCATTTACAATGTTAAAAAAAAGGCGTAAATGCACTTTTAGTCCTTATGTTTTGACCCGATTTCTATTTTAGTCCCTATATTTTATTTTTACCACTTTTAGTCCCTAAACTAATTAACGCGTGATATTTAAGTCCTTACCGTCAGCCAACTAACGGTAAAGCTGACGTGACTGACGGACATAATATAAAAATTATTTAAAAACATTAAAATAATAACAAAATTTTTTATTTAGTATTAAAAAATACAATCAGCGGATAAATTTAAAAAATTAGTTTATTAATTTTAATTAAATAAAAAAACAGAATTAAATCCCAAAAATTAAGATCTAAAAGAATCTTCAACAAAGTTAAACCGTATTGTCATCCTCACACGCCTCCTTGAAGCTCACAATGCTCGAATTCCTGGGCAAGTGTTTCATTATCGCCACCTCGCGCCTCACATCTTCAATATCGACCGCAGTCCTCAGCTTCCGCTTCGAAATGCTCTTGCAAGCCAATGGCTCCCTCGTGTCCCGATCTATGCAGAGGTACGTCACGCCGAACTCGCCGCGACCGAGCTCCCGGTCCACCAAGTACTTCTCCTCTATGTTCTCCTTAGGCAAACCGGCCAAAACCGTGATCGGAGCCTTCTTCCCGGCGTTCGAGTCTCTTTGGCCGTGATCGTAGCCGGAAAAGTTCGATTTCACATCCTCCCTCGCCATCGCCACTGGAGATCTACAACAATTCCCCATACTCTCCGAATCCTCCTCAATCTCACGGCGGATCGTCCCAAAAACCCTAGCTCACCGTGGCTGGATTTTTCTGTGTTTGGGTAGAGAGAAAATTTCTAGGTTTGGGTTCGGCTAGAAAGAAAATTTCTGGGTTTTGTGTTTAAGTTTGTTGGCTGGGTTTGTGTTTAAGTTTGTTGGATGGGTTTGTGTTTATGTTTGTTTGTTAAATGTGAGTTATTTTAGTGTTTAGTTTGAAAGAAAATCTTGATTTTCTGGGGAAAATGTTGATGATTGTGCAAGAAAAATTTATGAGTTTGGTTGGGTTTGTTGTTATTGTGAGCCGAATTGGCTGGGCTTTTGTGTGTATGTTGTTTTATAAGAAAATTTATGGTTTTGGGTGGAAAGAAAATGTTGTGATGCATCAGCTTTTTAGATGTGAATTTTTTTAGTGTTTGGTTTGAAAGAAATTTTCTGGGAAAGAGTTCTTTGATCTAGGTTCAAGTTCTTTGGTTATGGGTTTATGGGTCTATTTCTTGGATTTATGGGTTTGATTTACTAGAGCTTTCAATGTTGAATGTGTTAGAATTTTCTGTGTTAAGTTGATTATGAATGTTGGCCGGTTGGGTTTGTCTTGATTTGGTGAAGAAGATAAAGTTCATGTTCTGAAGAAGAAGAAGAACATGAAGTTTATTAACAGTAATGTTCTTCTAAAAGACTAATGAGTTTTTTTTTTTTTTTTTTTAATATTTGTTTTTAATTTATTTAATTAATTAATGTGTGATTATTTATTTTTATATTCTGTCCGTCAGCCACGTCAGCTTTACCGTTAGTTGGCTGACGGTAAGGACTTAAATGTCACGCGTTAATTGGTTTAGGGACTAAAAGTGGTAAAAATAAAATGTAAGGACTAAAATAGAAATCGGGTCAAAATATAGGGACTAAAAGTGCATTTACGCCTAAAAAAAAATGAATGAAAAAGAAAAACAAAGCAAGGGTACTACGGAAGATTATTCCTTCAGCTCTGCCTCAATTCCTCCCACAGGGGGCTGGGCAGCAGAGGCCTCAGGGTCCTTGTCACCCTCGCCTGGAGCTACAGCCTGGGGAGGGTCAGCTGGAAGAAATACCCCCTCAATTTGAAAGGCTTGGACGTCGGCTGGAGGGTCTGCGCCCTCTCTAGGCACGACCGCACCAAGGCTCCCACTCGCCTCAATGGTCCCAGGAGGATCGGCTTCCTCGGCTGGCTCACCCGGGGTGAGGGCAGTGGGAACACCTTCCTCGAAAACGGCCCCAGCGCTCTTGGTAACCACCTTGGTCTCAGAACTTGGAGGGGCAGTCTCGCGAATGGCAATAAGATAGAACACGTTTTCTGCCCTCCACAGGTCGGATAAGGCTTCAACCCCAGCTTGTTTAAGGGCTTCATTCCAAACCTAGAAACAATAAAGTCTGCACACCCCTAGCACTTGGGCTCTAAGAGTGTCCTCTGTCTCGGCTACTCCTTCCTCATAGGCCTTCTGCGTGGCCTCACCCCTGGAGGCCTCGGCCTCATCTCTGGCAGACTCAGCCTCTTTCTTGGCCTTTAGAGCCTCGTCCCTAGCAGACTCCGCAGCGCCTCTAGCCTTGTCTGCCTCAAGCGCCCTCTCCCTCAAGGTCGCGGCCTCCTATCTGGCCATCCTCAACTGATCCTCTGCCTGACGCAGATTGTGGGTTTGATCCAGAGCCAGTTTTTCAGCAGTGGAAAGAGCCGTCTCAGCGATGTCTCGAGCCTTCCTCATCTCCTCCAACTGGCCCTTCGCCTCTTTAAGGTCAGCCTTGGAGGCTTCAAGGGTTCGCGCAGCGTCTAACAGCCTTTTATGCTCCGAGCCCGCGGCCTTGCCCTGGCTACTGGCTATATCCTCCAACCTGAAGGTTGCCTGGATAGCCTGCCAATCGAAATCAATGCGCAACATATAAGGAGCCAAGAAATAGGAAGTCATAAAGACCGCAAGCGACCAAAGAAACTTACCATGCCCAAGTGTTGTTTGAGGCTAAGGAAGACCTCCTTACTCCTCAGAGCCTCCAGTTGGGCCATATCCGTTGGGAGTAGCAAAGCCCTCTCCAAGGCATCAACCATATATGCACCCTCACTCCCTTGAGGGTCCCTAAGGGAGGCATCATCCCTCAAGGGCTCCCCATGGAGCATAGGAGCAGGCAGCCAAGCCTGGGCCCCAGGCTGAACAGCGGTCTGCTTTTCCTGGCCTCGGCGCCCTATCCTCAGCTGCTTGGACGGCGGCTGAGTGTCACCCCCAGGGGGATCAGTCTCTTCACCCTCCCTAGGCCTTTTTCCCTTGTCCTTCTTCTGTAGAGGACTAGGAGACTTGGACCCAGATGGTGGACTCTGTTGGGGTGGAGGAGGCGGAAGCCTGGGAGGGGACTTCTCCGGTGCATCCGTCCCCGGGGCGTCCATCCTCGGCTGCCCCTCAATCAATGCCAGCAAGCTCTTCTGAGGTCTCTTCTTGAAATTCATCTTGGACTGAAGAGAGGACTTTTCGGACAAAAAATTCGCCTCGGATAAGTTGGGATCACCCAAATAGCCGGAAGGATCATCGGGCGAATAGAGCTAGTCGAACACACCAAACTCGCCCTCGGAAGAACCGGAGTCAACAACTTCCTCTTCCTCTAACCCTTCCTCCTCGACCTTGGCGGCCTGAGCTGTTGAAGAAGTACCAACCAACGATACACCCTCGGGAATAAGAGACCCTTTGGGGATCAGGAATCCGCGCTTGACTACGGTGATGTTGTGCAGCCGAGGATCCCCAGCTCGAATCACGTGCTTCGACACTGGGAATGATTTTTGGGTCGGCTTGTATCCGAGGATCGCGTGGGCGGCCCTAACTTGGTCGACGTCTTTATTCACAAAGACCTCCGACCTCAGCACTTTCTCCAGGTCCTCTTTATTGACCAAATTGAAGTGACGCTCAAAAGCGCGCGAATCTGCATTAAAGAAAGCGAGCTCCTGTTAAAAACCAAGTTAAGTTGAGCGCTAAAACACAACAACTTAAACCCCCTCCTACTCTGAATGCCCCACCTAGTGTACCCTCCACTGTTGGACAATGAAGGCCCTCATGCCACTCCCCAAACACAAGGAGGAAGTCCTGGTTCAAACCCTTGCTGGACTCAAGGAGGCACTGAATCAGCCGGACCCTATCGTCCATTGTCTTCATATAATAGGACTTCTCCTTCAGGCGCTAGAGGTTGTAGCACCAGTTCACATCATGATGGGTCAGCCTCAGCCCTATCTTCTCATTCAGGGCATCTACACAGCTCAAGATCCTAAACACGTTGACAGCGCAGTGGGTGGGAGATAAGTCAAAATGCCGGAGATAGTCCCTCGTCACCGGCCCCATGGGAATCCTCATTCCACCCTCTAAAAAGGCGATTATAAGAATCGCCACCTCACCCTCTTTTCTCCTAGTACTCCACTCCCCTGCTCCACAGTACCTCAGACTCATTGTATCAGGGATCTTGTAGTCGGCGACGAATTTGTCCATCATCTCCTCAGACTCGACTAATTTTTTAAATCTACCCATCCTAAAGAGCTAATAAGGAATTCAGGCTAAAAAGTATGAACTGAAGGGAGAAGAAGACTTACAGAAATAAGGAAAAGCTCCTTGGGCGGGCTTTTTATGCCAGAGGAAGTTGCAGGTGCAGTTGGAAAGGTGACCGAATTCGAAGGAAGTGCACAGGATCTCTTGATTGCAAAAGTGAAGGGTCAAATCAGTTTGATTGGGTGTTTATACCCCCCATTAAAAATAACCACATCAGCTTTCCCGCCCAATGAGCCAAGAGCATCCCCACCGTCCATTCATCATCACATCGTTGAACGTGGATGACACAGAGCCACCGGAATTTAATGAAGGCACGCTCCAGATACCGAAATGCTAGGAACGTCCCCTGGACAGTTGAAAGGATGGTGACACAGACAGAAAGGCAAGGCTCGACAGGCCAAGACAATAGGCCCGAGAACATCAAAATCCTCCTCCCTGCCTGAGAGGCCGGACAGTAGAATTTTGAGGGGCTATTGTGGGGCCCAAATATTTAGCAACCCCGGCCCACTCCACATCAGGCCCAAGGTCCACACTGAGGAGAGGGCAGAATCCGATGATAAGCGGACGAGGCCCAAGTCATCAAGGGACCTCGCCGAGGATGCCCATGTCCTCGGCAAGCCGACATTGGAGGGAGGAAACTGTCACTCACTCATTAAATGCATGCCACCAACACTCTGGCCGCATTAATGGTGAATTGACCAGTAAACAGTGCAGCTTTGGTTACTTCAACTAACAGAAAACCTGCAAAGGCGGCTGATGGGACAAGCCCTCAGATACGAGTTCAGATGGCCGACAAATGGAGGGCAGAGATCAACTGATCAAGACTATATAATAGATAGAACCTCCAAAGTATAGAGGTTGGTCCCTGGCCGGTTGGCCCTGGGGGGGAAGGTGAATGGGCCTCCAGGGTGATCAATGGCAACCCTGGTGTTCGTTAAGTTCTAAGGAAAGAGCTCTTCGGATTGGGCCGAGGATGAACTCTCCTTAAGAATACTTAGTTAGCTTCTTGCTTTTGATCTTGTAAACCCACGTCGATTGTTGTATCTTTTGTTAGAGCCTAACTCTTCTATCCACTCTCTACAAATTCATTGTAAGGGGGTCGCCCGGAAATTGGGTCCCTACAACTGATATAATAAGCGATTACTGGTAAGTAAAAAAATAATGTGAGTGGTGGGTTCATTATGTGAACTAATAATAATTTGTAACAAAAACAGTTTATAAAAATGTTATAAAAAAGTTTCTAAGTATAACATTATACTTAAAAAAATCAATGATATTATTTAAGTAAAACAAAATGTAATCTTATAAAACAAAAATGCTAAAATTAGTACACATATATAATAATATTTTAAAAAAATTTTGGGGTGTCATTGCACCTAGTCCAATGATAGCTCTGTCCCTAGTTTATAAGGTTTGAATGGTAAATTTTATAACAGTAATGCTAAGATTATAGAGCATCTCCAACAGCATATATAAAAGCAAAATAATCTCTACAATAAAGAATGAAAAAAAAAATGGTCTCTAATGGTTTCTCTAAATTACAAAAAAAAAAAAAAAAAACAAAAATTGCTCATGAATAGTAGCTCATCAAGTCTAATGGGCTACTGTACATTAGTTATTGGATTTTTTTAATTAAAAAATTAAAGCGACTACTATTATATCAATATTTTCTCTTTCTTCTTGGTTTCTTTTTTCTCTCATACTATTATATAAACTAATATTTGAATAAGATAGAGACTTTATCAGTTGAGTTAACTGGAATCACAAAATTTTTTTTTGCTTGAATCGTGATCCTAGCCTTTTTGATTTTATAATATATAATGTCACTCTAAACTTTGTTACAAAAGAAAGAAAACCTTTCTATTCCTTTTAAAAATGATCCTACTGGATTTTGAAAGTAATAACATAATTAATGATTAGTAATGGCACCTATGATGACAAGCCTAGTTGACAATCTCACTTCCCAAAAAGTACTAGTACAGCACCAGCAGAGTAGACCAACAGTACACCAATCATTTAGCGGGCCTTCGCTCACATGCTCTCTAGCTCAAAGAACAATTTGAACACATCATCTTGGACCCATGCATTTCCCGAATCACCATGACCTTTCTACAATGCAAAACCCAAACAATTAAACAAATATTATGTATATATATATATATATATATATATGAACTCAGCTCCCCCTTCCAGTAACCAACTACCATGTGTAATATTATTAACATATTATTTTTAATTTTGTATATTTTTATTATTGATTTTGCAACTGAATATAAAAAACAAAATACAAAATACAAAATATTATAAAATACAAAATATATCATACGTGCAGCCCACTGTAAAGTGTAAAGTAAAAACAATGGAATAGGACAGTATGAGTATGTAGAGAGAGCTGTAGCAGCTTTAGCTTATGATGGTGATGCTGCATTGCAGGCTGCAGCTACTACTTTGCTTTCTCTCTGTTTCTTATTTATGTAAAGATGAATGGGCCGGCGAACTATGGAAAGGGACTGAACGAAGGATAATCATTTAGATACACAAAACTCGTACCTTTTTGCCAGAAACCCCACAATTAAGATAAAGACGGGGAAATTGGACATTACTAATATTTTTTTTTAATGGCCCAGATAATAAGTTATAACAAATTTACTTTTAACCTTAGTTTTCGGATAAATATTATCCTCCTCTTGGATCTTACTTTCATTACATAATTAGAATTTTGCTACACACAATATTTTTCATAAAAAAATTTCACATTTTTTTAAATAATTTGTTATAATTTGAACAATATTACTTTTGACCACTTAAATTTACCGCTAACACCAATTTTAGAATAACTTCATTCACAACATATTATATCAATCGAACAATATTACTTTTTTTATTTTTTGGTTAAACCACCCGGTATCCGAAACCACAGGGGCTCCGACTAAATCCGGATTCGAGCCGGGTAGGACCACAAGGGCAACAAAGCTTTCCCAACCGAGTTTTAACCCAGCTGCATATCCAAGGCTCGAACACGAGACCTTGGTTAAGTTAAGACAACCCCTTACCAGTTGACCAACGCGCCTGGTGGTAAACAATATTACTTTTGATCACTTAAATTTAGCACTAACACCAATTTTAGGATGACCTCATTCACAACATATTATTTCGATATCAATAGTTATAAAAATTCGTGTATTTAAACCTCTTATATTAATTAAGTTTCTGGTAAGTTTTCTTGGGAGTTGGAACTATATCTTGTTTGGATTCATTTTTTAGAACAATAGGTCGAATACCCTTTTTTAGATAACTAAAAAGGGGGACATCGCACTACATCTTATGAAGCTCCATGTCGGTGCACTAAGATCTCTTGATTTTTTTTTTCTTTGTAAATTTTATACATAAACTTTAATAATGTGCCAAATAGGCCACTTGTGTCAATACTCCATTACTTTTCTAACCGAGAGCACATGTGGATCTCACGTGAGTCCAAAATTTTCAAAAACTAAATGCTATGTTTTCAAGTGCCAAATACCTGTTGAATAATAGTCGAATTCACTTGCGAACGTAGCAAAGATCTGTACTCTTTATTTAGGTCACATGACCAAGCATCTCTCTAAAATTTTCATTCCTAAACTCAATATATATAAGTCTCTCTCTTAAAGTACAAAATTTTATTTTTCATTAAATTTCATTAGAGAGTATTCCAAAACTATAACCCGAACCTTCATCCCAAAGAAAATGGGGTTGCGAGTATGTGCGAGCTCTTAATAACGCCCGCCAAATTGGGTAAAGTGAATTAAATATTCGAATTAACTTGTTTGGGCTTTTGTTGAGATATATAATTATATATGCCGTTTGTGTAGGGTAAAAAAAGGGAATAATTGTAAGGAATATTTTAAGGTAAAATTGGATGGAGCTAATTTGGTTCTTTTTTATTCAAGCTAACCATTTTTTTTTTTTAAGAATAAAATTTCAACTTATAATGCTCTGTTTGATGATGATTACTCTAATAATGATAATATATTATTATGAAAATAAATCTTTATATGATTCATAAAAAAATATTCATATAATAATTTTAGATTTTTCTTTCAGTGACTTCAGTCCATGCATGCCGTAGACTGTAGTTTTCCAATATGAATATATAAACTAATCTTTGTCAAACTTTTGTGTTGTGTTCCCACTTATCTAAAACCTCTTCTTGCAAGGTGATATTTGTTTAGCTTATTCTGCACTTTAGTGCTTATAAATATAAACAGTTGTGCATTGGTCCAGATTTGTACATATTGTTGTCGCGTTATCATCTATTCTGTTTACTAGTCATAGAATCGTGTGTTGCACACTTTTTTTTTTTTTTTGGGTAAATTTGTATTCTTATTATTGTGATGCATGAAAACTAATCTACTTCTACTATTGGATTAGTGATTCATTATTTCCTTTTGGAATTATTTTTAATTATAGGGTAATGTACTACCAAAGGAATATTTTGGTTTTTTTTGTTATTGTAATTATTAGTTACTAGTTGCTAACCTGTGCAATGCATGGGAATAGTTACTGGATGAGTTAAAAAAAAAAATCCATTATTTTTAATTGGAGTAATAAGCAAAAATGCATGAAATTAAAAAAAAAAAACGATATTGAAAGAAATAGCACAAATTTTTATTAGTTAGGCAGAAGAAAGTAATGTTGTTTTATTTATTAGTTTTTTTTGTGGGAATGAATAGGAGACAAAATATTGTATCTCTAGTTTAATTTGTGTTGTATAAATAGGTATATATAAGATATGTTGTAATATATATACCAAAAGATGTCTATTAACCGAAAATGTGCCTATTGATTGAAAATGTGCCTATTGACAAAAAAATGTGTCTATTGAATGAAAATATACTTATTAACCGAAAAGGTGCCTATTGAAAAATGAAAATGCAAAATTGTTTGGTATTTTTAAATGTGTACGTGACATAAATTTATATAGTCACGTGGCGCAATAAGGAGTGGTAAACAAAATGTCAAATGTATCGCATTTTATATTATATATATAGAATATGCATTTCTAATTTATCATTATTAATTATTACATTTACTAAAAATATCATTAGTGATACATACTACTAAATTTTTTCGACAAATAATAATAATAATAATACACAATTTTTTTAATTAATACACCATTAATTTTAGTAGCATTAAATGCACAATATTTTGTAACCCAAAATTAATATTATTAAAGTTGTTTTCTTTCTCCTAGACTGCCTAAAACATTTATGGGAAATTTTAGTAGTTCTAAACACACAATATTTGGTTAATTGTAAATTATCATTATGGGGAGAAATTAATTGTGTTTATTATTGTAGGGTTAAGGACCTAAATCATATATTAGGCCTTGGGTTTTGGCCTAGAACGCGAATGGTCCGAGGAGGAATAAATAGTTATGAGGGATTTCGGTTTAGAGCCTCATAAGTAAGGAATGAATGGAGAGTCATCTGAGGAGGAACTCCTCCTCGAATATAATGAATGCAGCTCAAGTATGTGCTCCAGCGATTAGAGTAACTCTCCAAGAAGCTTCAGGGATAGGGACGTGTCTCATGAACATACGAGAAGGAAGAAAACTCAAAAATATCTAAAAGAAAGCTGCTACCACCGCATTAAATGCACTGCAGCTACTTTTCTGGCCGCATTTATGTGGAGAAGACCCTTAAACAATACTGCCTTGGATAGCACAACTCACAAAAAGCCAAAGAGGGTGTCTGATGGGATAAGTACTCAAGTAAGGGTTCAAATGATTAACAAGTGTAGGATTAAGATGGTCCAAGGGGATCTATATAATGTAAGAAACCCTCCATAAGAAGGGATCAAAAAAATAGAGAAAAAATACTATAGCAATCAAAATTATACTTGTATCCAACTATTATTGATTTATATGACAAAATACCTTCTCAAACAGTGAATTCATTCAGTTTTATTTTCCTTGTTCTTACTTGATCATCTTTTAAATCTGTACTAGCCATTGTCAAATTCATTAGGGCCTAGTTTTCCAATCTACTCTCTACAAATTTATTAAGAATACTGTCTTGGCTACCATAATTCACAGAAAGCCAAAGAGGGTGTTTAATGGGATAGGTACTCAAGTAAGGGCTCAAACGATCAACAAGTGTAGGATCAAGATGGTTCAAGGGGATCTATATAATGTAAGAAACCCTCCATAAGAAGGGATGGAAAAAATAGATAAAGAATACTGTAGCAATCAAAATTGTACTTGTATCCAACTGTTATTGATTTATGTGACAAAATACATCCTCGGATAGTGAATTCATTGAGCTTTATTTTCCTTGTTCTTGCTTGATCATCTTTTAAATCCGTACTAGCTGTTGTCAAATTCATTAGGGCCTAGTTCTCCAACCTACTCTCTACAAATTTATTATACTGGGCACACTAGGCCAAGATCTCATACATCTTCGGCTTGGGCTGCAAAACGAGTCCCTACAATTATTTTTCGGAAAATGCAAGAGATACAAACTTTATTACAAAAAATTTTATAAACTGTTAATGTAGCGAGTGGTTATTGAGAAAAGTTTGTACCTGTAGCATTACTCTTATTTTCCTAATTATATTTCTGAAATCAAAATATATTATAATGATTTTAACATATGCCATTCTCACCTGCTTTGAGAAAAGTACATGCGTCATCATTGTACACATTCTCATATTTCTCATTTAAAAAATAATTACATATTTCTAACTTCATTGTTTTTTTTTTTTTTATTACTTAAACTACCAAAAATGTTAGATTTTATATTTTCATGTCATTGTTATTATTATGTTATATATATATATATTATATTTGGACTACCAAAAACATTTATTGGAAGAAATTAATTGGTTTCACCATTGTCGTTTCATGGAATATAATATGTAATAATTCAAATGACAATGAATTAAAGATGAGGTTTTTAACTCTTTTAAATGATTTTTTTTTTTGGAGGACATGTATATAATTAGATATATACGACTTTTACCACCACACACCATTGACACGATACTCACTCCACAAGTATAAGTGCTTATGGGGTGTGAGGGGTAAGGGCCAGGATCAAGTCTTTAGGAGTGAGCTTCGCACACATATACACTTAAATTAGTATTTATTATAATGGATTAATTAAAAATATATAAATTGAATGGATATGTTAAAGAAATTTATAAGTTAAATTGTATGCATAATTAAGAAAGATGAAAGTATTTATTTTTTAATAATAAGTAAAATAAGATTTGCATTTATCTTGAGAATTTATTTTTGAATCTCAATGTCCATTTGCTTAGCCATAAACTTGAGGATTTTTATGTAGAGATTGATGAAATTAATAAAGAAGAAACCTTGAAAATTTTAGAGAGATATGAAATAGGTGTTTAGAGAAAAAAAAAATCCAAATTAAGTTTTGGTTAAACTTATTTGAAAGTAAAAATTTTATAATAATAAGTGGTTAAGGTTCATTTTGTGAATGACCAAAAGAGAAATCTTAACTTAATAAACTACTATATAACATAACTTATCAAATTATACAAACAAAATTGTCAAGAAATCATTTAAATCAGCCATCAAATATATGACATACATGTAAACATAACTTTTACAAAAACAATGAATTCAAATTGACATTGTAGGGACTCAAAATGTACTGGACCCTTAAACAATGAAACTTGTAAAGTATGGGTAGGAGGACTAGGCATCAACCAAGAAAACAACGGCTGATATGAAATTTGTAGGAATCCTAATAAATGAATTGGGATGAGTATTTTGGTAGAGAGTGATCATCACTTTGGTTAAGTGTTTGTGAGGCATATTTGTCCTCAGCTTAGGCCGAGGATCTCTTTTCTTAGAACTCATAAGTATCTGGGATCTCCCTCCTCTTTTCTAGGACTCCTCCTCCCCTTCTTTTTGGGGGTTCTATCTGTTATATATTCCTGTTTAGTTAATTCTTTGGCCGTCCACTTGTCGGTCATCCGGACTCTGTGTCTAAAGGGTTTGTCCCATCATCTGCTTTGGCAGGCTTTATGTTATTTCCCAGTTGCCTTTGCAGACGTTCTATTAGTTGGTGTGACCAAAGCAATAGGGTTTGCTGGTCACCTCACCATTAAAGCGGCCAGAATGTTGGTAGCGTTCATTTAATGGGTGAAGGATATTTTCCCTTCATCGATAGTCGGTTCGCCGAGGAGGTGGGCATCCTCGGCGGGGCCTTTGGGTGACTTGGGTTTCTTCCCATTTGTCCTTGGCGCGGGCCTTGGGCCGGATATAGAATGGGCCAGGATGGTTGAATATTTGGGGCCCCACAATAGCCCCTCAAAATTCTGCTGCCCGACCTCTAGGACGGGGAGGAGGATTTTGACTTCCTCGGCGCATTTTCATGCCCTGTTGAGCCTTACATCTCTGTTAATGTTACCGTTACTTTACCCGCTCTAATTGTAATTTCTTTTTGGTGCTAGGGGCCTGTCCGAGGAGTTTTTCCTTGTTTTTACAAGGCTTTTATCTCTCTAGTTTATACTTTTCTACCTGAGCTTCTTATTGGTTCATCTAGGATGGGTAGGTTTAAATCGTTTGTGCCTTAGCGCTCAGTTTCTCGTGGATTTCGTCCCTAGTAGGGCTCATTACTTAGCATCATAGGGGTTGGTTTCACCGTAGATTTGGGTTTGTGGTCAATACAAAGATCCCTGTTTTGCTCAGAACTTATATCACCCTGTAGTGACTAGTTTTCACGTAGGTTTGGGCCCGAAGACCATGCAATGCCTAGGTTGTGTCTAACACTTAGTTTTCTCATCTGAAGTATCTAGTTTCCCCAGAGGCTTGAGTCCGAGGACCATGCAATGCCTTGGTTCTATCCAGTACCTAGTTTTCTCATTTGAAGTTGTTAGTTTCCCTAGAGGCTTGAGTCCGAGGAACATACAATGCCTAGGTTCTGTCTAACACTTAGTTTTCTCATCTGAAGTATCTGGTTTCCCCAGAGGCTTGAGTCCGAGGACCATGCAATGCCTTGGTTCTGTCCAGTACCTAGTTTTCTCATTTTCATCTGAAGTATCTGGTTTCCCTAGAGGCTTTGGTCCGAGGACCATGCAATGCCTTGGTTCTGTCCAGTACCTAGTTTTCTCATTTTCATCTGAAGTATCTGGTTTCCCCAGAGGCTTGGGTCCGAGGACCATGCAATGCCTTGGTTTTGTCCAGTACCCAGTTTTCTCATTTTCATCTGAAATATCTAGTTTCCCCAGAAGCTTGGGTCCGAGGACCATGCAATGTCTTGGTTCTGTCCAGTACCCAGTTTTCTCATTTTCATCTGAAGTATCTGGTTTCCCCAGAGGCTTGGGTCCGAGGACCATGCAATGCCTTGGTTCTGTCCAGTACCCAGTTTTCTCATTTTCATCTGAAGTATCTAGTTTCCCCAGAGGCTTGGATCCGAGGACCATGCAATGTCTTGGTTCTGTCCAGTACCTAGTTTTCTCATTTTCATCTGAAGTATCTGGTTTCCCTAGAGGCTTGGATCCGAGGACCATGCAATGCCTTGGTTCTGTCCAGTACCCAGTTTTCTCATTTTCATCTGAAGTATCTGGTTTCCCTAGAGGCTTGGGTCCGAGGACCATGCAATGCCTTGATTCTGTCCAGTACCCAGTTTTCTCATTTTCATATGAAGTCTGGTTTCCCTAGAGGCTTGGGTCCGAGGACCATGCAATGCCTTGGTTCTGTCCAGTACCCAGTTTTCTCATTTTTATCTGAAGTATCTGATTTCCCCAGAGGCTTGGGTCCGATGACTATGCAATGCCTTGGTTCTGTCCAGTACCTAGTTTTCTCATTTTCATCTGAAATATCTGGTTTCCTCAGAGGCTTGGGTCCGAGGACCATGCAATGCCTTGGTTCTGTTCAGTACCCAGTTTTCTCATTTTCATCTGAAGTATTTGGTTTCCCCAGAGGCTTGGGTCTTCGGACCATGCAATGCCTTGGTTCTGTCCAGTACCTAGTTTTCTCATTTTCATCTGAAGTATCTGGTTTCCCTAGAGGTTTGGGTCCGAAGACCATGCAATGCCTTGGTTCTGTCTAGTACCCAGTTTTCTCATTTTCATCTGAAGTATCTGGTTTCCTCAGAGGCTTGGGTCCGAGGACCATGCAATGCCTTGGTTCTGTCCAGTACCTAGTTTTCTCATTTTCATCTGAAGTATTTGGTTTCCCCAGAGGCTTGGGTTCGAGGACCATGCAATGCCTTGGTTCTGTCCAGTACCTAGTTTTCTCATTTATTTACTATCTTATCTATTTATCCGTAGCCATTTAATTTTACATTGCTACAATTTATAATACACATTAAATGAATACACTTTTCAAGCGAAATAATCACAAACGCATGCTGGGGTTGGAGTATGAGAAGACCCTGCCCCGTTCTGCCTCTTCGTTTGACGTGACTCTTCTGATTACGAGGCGTCTCTTTAGTCATTCAAGTAACGCGTTCTGTCGCTTCGGTGTCTCATCGTTAATGAGCCGTCTCCTCATTAACGTTAGCCGTGGATTTACGAGGATCTAACGGCGGGTAAGCCCCTTGGAATTTGGGCGAAATTATTGCCTCCGGAAATCTCTCCCTGGGATTTAATGCGAATTGGCCCTCACCAATCTTTTCGCTCTCTATAAAAGGCGTCTTTGTAGCAACATTTTCCTTCACACTTGACGAACATTTATCTTAAGCTTCTCCCAAAAATATTGCCCAGAGGTTCTATAAAAAATAGCAGTTTCAGCCCCTTCAGATGGGTTGGCCCTTGGAAAGGGCAGTCCCGAGGATGCACAGCCCCTATCAGGAGCCGAGGATGGCACTCTGACCCTGGACGTCACGTTGGGGTTGGGGTAGGAGAAATCCGAAGGTTCTCCTTCTTTTCAACCTAACCAGAGGAGAAACCCTTCTCGCCGTCTGGAGGGGGATCCAGGAAGAACGTAACCTCTCTCCCTTGGGTATGGGTCGGTGACCCTCCAAGCCGGCAGCAGTGGAGGTGGGAGGGAAACCAGGCGGAACCCAGAAGTGGAGCCGTCCTGTGCCGCGGCCTCTTCCGCCTTTCATGTTGCCTTTCTTCCCTCTTTTCCCTTTTATTTCTTCCATTTTTGCTCCTCAACCAACCTTCTTTTCTATCTTTTGTTCCTCAACGAGCCTTCTTTTCTATCTTTTGTTCCTCTGCCAGCTTTGTTAGGCGTCTATCTTTGTAGTTAGTTTTAGAATAAGCCCCACGGGCATCACTTGTAAGAGATGTAACTTTTTCTTCATATATTAATAAAGAAGTAGACTTGTTTTGTCTCTTTTTACTTTTGGCATACTCTTGTTTCTTGTGATTGTAGACTTCTGAATGAATGTTGTTGCTGTAAACTGTATTGTTCTGGTGTTTTTTTTTTTTAAAGTGTTACTCTGAACTTTTTCACACCAACTGTCGCACTTACTAGTGTACAAGTCCGCCCCACGGTGGGCGCCAATTGTAGGGACTCAAAATGTATTGGACCCTTAAACAATGAAACTTGTAGAGTATGGGTAGGAGGACTAGGCATCAACCAAGCAAACAACGGCTGATATGAAATTTGTAGGAATCTTAATAAATGAATTGGGATGAGTATTTTGGTAGAGAGTGATCATCACTTTGGTTAAGTGTTTGTGAGGCCTTAGTTGTGATTTTGGCTAAGTGTTTGTGAGGCATATTTGTCCTCGGCTTAGGCCGAGGATCTCTTTTCTTAGAACTCATAAGTATCTGGGATCTCCCTCCTCTTTTCTAGGACTCCTCCTCCCCTTCTTTTTGGGGGTTCTATCTGTTATATATTCCTGTTTAGTTAATTCTTTGGCCGTCCACTTGTCGGTCATCCGGACTCTGTGTCTAAAGGGTTTGTCCCATCATCTGCTTTGGCAGGCTTTATGTTATTTCCCAGTCACCTTTGCAGATGTTCTATTAGTTGGTGTGACCAAAGGTAACAGGGTTTGCTGGTCACCTCACCATTACAGCGGCCAGAATGTTGGTAGCGTTCATTTAATGGGTGAAGGATATTTTTCCTTCATCGATAGTCGGTTCGCCGAGGAGGTGGGCATCCTCGGCGGGGCCTTTGGGTGACTTGGGTTTCTTCCCCTTTGTCCTCGGCGCGGGCCTTGGGCCGGATATAGAATGGGTCAGGATGGTTGAATATTTGGGGCCCCACAGACATAATAAAAAAAAAAAAGTGGAAAAATGAAAGGAAGACAAACCTTTGAATAAAGTTTTGTGTGGTTGAATATTACTCTCACACTTGTGAATTCCAAGTTATGGTTTGCTCATATATATATATGTGAGCAATAATGTAACTATTATTTGAATGATTATTGTGATTTATTGATTATAATTAATAAATTAAAACCTAAAACTTTTTTCCCTTATATAATGGAGAGGAGGCAATTGATTGTCATTTAAAGTAATTTAAAAAATAGAGATATCACACTCATGTAGTCATATGTTTGTTGTATACCTCGTGTAGGGGGGTGACTCCTTCAAGTAAGTCATGGGCCGAAGAAGTTGGATTAGAGCAAAGATCTGAGGAGTTGGGCCTGGCTCAATTCCCAAGAAAAAAGACTAACTTGGATCCTTTGGCTGAGGTAAGCTGACGAGACTACATTGCTGAGGTAACGCCTCACTTGAGGACAGCTAAAAGCAATCCGAGAAATGATAGCCTACTACCTTAAGGCTGAGCTTGAGCTCGACCTTATCTTAAGAACCAATCATGGTTGTACTATTTGTGGGAAAATAATTAGTTAATCAAGAAGCTTGTGAACAGACTCAAACTTGTTTAACAAGAAAATGAACCAATCTTGAATATATGATGTTGTTTGATAATAAGTTCGAGCAAAGATCGTGTTCAAAATAAAATAAAATGTACAAGCCTAAACTTTTAATACTTGGGAAAAATTACATTTTACCACCCTAAACTTTACCAGTCAAAAAGGAAGGAATATTCTAAGGCTGGCAAGGAAGGAAGAGAGCATTACGAATTGCCCTATTTGATCTAGTAAGGGGAAGCATTAACGGCTTTATCATGTTTCCGATATCGGTTGTGGACTTATGATATTCTCCGATCCCATGTGCTTTCTCTATCGTGTATGCTTTCTATATGTGTTGATCTGTTAAATGAAGGCAAGGATAGGATAATTGGTTCGTTGGTTTGTTCACACAGGCATGATAGTACTCAACTGCTGCAAACTAGTAAGGATTGTGCCTGCCATCAAATTCGTGCCGTATGGCGAGATTACTCTACACTCTATAAATAGAGGCTTGATAAGCCTTTGAGCTCTAAAATAAAATCAAAGAATTTTTTGATTAGCACGGTTGATGAACTATGGCTATTGCAGAAAGGCTGGCTCAAGTTGGAGAGTAGATAGAGCAGGTCGAGAACGACCTGCGCGATCACCGGAGACTCTTAAGAGCCTTTTGGAGACACCTGCCCCTGCAGAGCCCTGCTGTCGTAGGAGACCGCATGTGCATGGCGGATAATCACTTTGCACCATAAACTTTTCAAATGCACGTTTTGCACCTTAGACCCGACGTTAATTTTGTGGTTAACTTGGATGAAAATTCAAAGTTTAGGGTAAAAAGTATAATTAATAGTATAGTTTAGGGTGATAAAGGGTAATTTATCTTTTATTTTTAAAGTATTGAGAATGGAGGCAATTATGTCTTTTTATGCGGTGCTATATTTTTCCATTCAAGTTAACAACAGACTTGATGTCGGGGTGCAAAGAGTAACAAAAATCATTGTTTATGGTGCAAAATGTGCATTCGAAAAGTTTAAAATACAAAATGTAATTATGAATATAATTTAGAGTGATAAAGTGTAATTTCTCCTAATACTTAACTGGGCTTGGCTGGTTTACACCCTTTGTCAAAGTTGATTAATGGTGGACTTTTCTTAAGAATTCCCATATTTGACCAAATTTGACTAGATTTAGCCAAAAGTTGAGGTGTTTGAGCAGGCTTTGTGGCGTTAGTGTTTAGGGTGGAATTAAGATTTTTCTCAGCTTTCATGCATGGCCGGTGACAATTAGTTTCCAGAATGACAAAACAGGGTAGCAACATGTTTCTTAGGTTGGAGTCTTTAATTAGCGAGATGATTCCATGAATTGTGTCTAGGAAAGAGGTCGGCTCTTGGGGTGGGATCTGACTACCTTTATGTTGTGGACCTTGACGCTTGCAAGATAGGCTCTATACTTTGGGATATAGTGCAGCTAGAGAGGGGAGCAAACCATGGCTGCCCATGCAAATCTCCCTTCTAAGGCGATGTTATGCTCCAAAAGCCTGCAAAGGCATGGGATTGGCATCTTGCAGTCCTTGGTTGCCCATAAAAATATGAACTTAAAAAAAAGCATTCAAGAAGACACTGCATAAATTACAACAGACTCTCAATTGGTGCAAACCTGGATCTCCTTCTCAGTCTGGGCGCCTAAAGCCATCCTCGTGCCATAGGCTCAATACCACAAGGCCTTGGGGATGCCCTAGGACAAGAAAAAAGACATAATACAACAAGTATTATTGTAACAAAAAAAAAAAAAAAATAGAGGTAATATATGTACTACTTCACCTCTAAGTTGTTTTTTGTTGTAATAATAACTTAAATTTATTACATCAATATGAGATTGTAGCAATAATTATTATGTTATATCGAAATGTGTTATTGTAATAGCTAACTATTATTTTACATTGAGATATGTTGTTGTAATATGTCATCTTTTATTTCACATTAAATTATATTGTTGTAATAAATTAAATCTTTATTTTACATCAAATTTTGTTGATGTAATAGAGGTGAATAATTGAATAGTGAGAAAATTTGGGAAATTTGCGCTATTTTTTTTTTCGTTAGTTTCTTGACTTTCCTCTCTCTCACCCATGCCTATCTCCCCACCCCCCCCCCCCTTTCCTTTTTTCATATCAATTTCTCTCTCTCACCCACGCATGACTCTTTTTTTTTTTTTTTTTTTTGCCATCTCAATTTCCTTCTTTCTCTCACCCACATCTATCTCCATTTTTTTTCTCATCTCAAATATCCCTCACACCCATGCCTATCTCCTTTTTTTTTTTTTTTAATCTCAAATTCTCTCTCTTTCTCTCTCACTCTCACATGCCTACCTCTATTTTTTTTCCTTTTTCATCTTAGTTTCCCTCTTTCTCTCACCCACATCTATCTTCCTATTTTTTCTCATTTCAATTTCTCTCCCTCTCTCTCTCTCTCTCTCTCTCACTTTCCCTCTTTCTCTTAGGCCTATCTCAAAATTCAAATTTATCTACTAACTACAAAATTTATCTCTCAAATTTCCATCTCTCTCTCATATCTACTAACTCTAAATATTTCTTTCAAATTTTAGTCTCTCTTTCATAGTCTCCTTGGAAAGACTCTTTCTTTTTCTTTTTTCTTTTTTTCCAAAATAGGTGATAAGTCAGTGAAATAGTCGTGAAGCATGCTTGGATAGCAGTTTCGGGAAGAAATTTTTCTTTCATGTTGTATTAATTTTTGCATACCTTTTGAAACTATATGCTTGAATGTAGACTCAACAAGTTGTGTATATATATGCATTTTTTGACATATCCATTGAAATGAAGTACTTCGAATTTTTCATCTTTTATGTGTATCTTTGATTTGTTAGTGTAGTTCCTAGATATGGTTTTTGAATTGCAAAACAGGTTAATGGAAAAATTAATGTAAAAATTATTATTTAAAAAAATTATTTATTTTTTTAAAATTATTTAATTTTTAAAAAAAATTTGTTTTAATAAAAATATCAACCTATTGCAACGAGATTGTCGAAGTAATAGTTTGTTACATCGACCTAATTGTTGCAATATGTGGAATTTATTGCAATGAAATCTAGTGTTGCATAAACCTATTGCCTCGGACTTTATTACAATGACTTACATCTACTTTTTTGTCATTGCGATAACACCTTATTACAACGACTTTAGTTGTTATTGCAATGACTCTTTTCGATGTAATAAGCCCTTTTTTCTTGTAGAGATAAGAAGTACAACTAAAAATATACAAATAGATGATGCCATACATCGATACATTTAGACCGAGACAACAATTTAGCTCCACCATCCCCATTATGAGCTAGTTGGATGATATTTCAGGAGGAGGGTTTTAGACTTAAGTATGTAGTTGACGAAATTTATAAGTAACAGGTCAAGAGGGAACTTAATGCCACCTTCGATGAAATCTATGACTATGGATGGCAAAATCAACCCAAACCCATTTGCCCACCCAAATTCACCCACTTTAATATGACCCAAACCCACCCAATTCTTAATTGGATTAAATGAGTATTAATCAAATTAAACCCAATTAACATTAATATTTATTAGGTTTTAATTAGGTACCCAATTAGACCCAATTATGACCCAAGTTTTATTTCTACAAATCACCCAACTCTAGAAAACCCAAAAACCACTAAAAATACCAAAATACCCATTAAACCTAAAAAATTACCAACATACCCCATAAACCTAAAAAATTGACATAAATATCCCCGAAACCTGAGATTTACCAAAATAACCCCATAAACCTAAAAAATGACCAAAATACCCATAAAACCTATAAAATGGCCAAAATACCCTCCGAAACCTATAAAATGACTGAAATATCCCTTGAAATCTAAAAATGACCGAAATACTCACCGAAACCCATAAAACGGCCAAAATACCCCCCAAAACCAAAAAAATGACCAAAATATCCCCCAAAAACAAATAAAATGATCAAAATACCCCCTAAACCTAAAAATTGACCGAAATACCTCCGAAACCTAAAAATAACCAAAATACCCCCTAAACGTAAAAAATGACTGAAATACCTCTGAAACCTAAAAAATGACTGAAAAATACTCTCAAAACCTAAAAAATGACCGAAATACCCCAAAACCTAAATATGGCCAAAATACCTATGAAACCTAAAAAATGACCAAACTACCCCCTAAACCTAAAAATGACCAAAATACCCCCTAAAACTAAAAGATGTCCAAAATACCCTTAAAACCTAAAAAAGGACCAAAATCCTTCCTAAACATAAAAAATACCGAAACACCCCCCCGAAACCTTTATAATGACCGAATACCCCCCCTAAACCTAAAAAAATGACCAAAACACCCCCGAAACCTATAAAATGACCGAAATACCCTCAAACCTAAAAAAGACCTAAATACCCCTAAACCAATAAAATGACCAAAATACCCCCTAAACCTTTTAAATGACCAAAATACACCCAAAACTTCTAAAATGATCACAATTAACCTGAAACCTCTAAATTACCAAAAATACCCTAAAAACTCTTAAACCGCCAAAATAGCTCTAAACCTCTAAAACGACCAAAATACCCCTCAAAATATCTAAAATGACCAAAATACCACTAAACCTTTAAAATGAACAAAATACACCCGAAGCCTCTAAACTTGCCAACATAGAGGTTTGGGGTATTTTGGATGTTTCGAGGGAATGTCAGTAATTTTTAGGTTTTAGGGGTGTTTCATTAATTTTTAGATTTTGGGGCTATTTCAATAAATTTCTAGGTTTCGGAGTTATTTCGGTCATTTTCTAAGTTTTGGGGATATTTCAATCATTTTTAGGTTTTGGGGTATTTCAGTAATTTTTTTGGTTTCAGGGGAATTTGGCCATTTTAAAGATTTTAGGGTATTTTGATCATTTAAAAAAAAAAAAAAAATTTGAAGGCATTTTAGTCATTTTTTAGGTTTAGGGTGTAATTTTATCATCTTATAGGTTTAAGGGGCATTTTTGTCATTTTATAAGTTTTGGGGGTATTTTGGTCATTTTATAGGTTTTGGGGGTATTTTGGTCATTTTCTAGTTTTAGGGGGCATTTTGATCATATTTTTAGGTTTTGGGGTTATTTTAATCACTTTTTAGGATTCATGGGTATTTCGGTCATTTTCTAGGTTTAGGTGGTATTTTGGTTAATTTTTAGGTTTCAGGGATATTTTGCTTATTTTTTAGGTTTCGGTGGCATTTTGGTTCATTTTTAGGTTTTAGGGGTATTTTGGTAATTTTTTAGGTTTCAAGGGGTATTTTGGTCATTTTTTAGTTTTCGAGGGTATTTTGATCAATTTTTAGGTTTTTGGTGTATTTTGGTCATTTTTTAGGTTTAGAAGGTATTTTGGTATTTTTTAGATTTCGAGAGTATTTTGGTCATTTTTAAGCTTTAGGGGGGTATTTTGGTAATTTTTAGGTTTCGGTGATATTTTGGTAATTTTTTAAGTTTCGGGGGGTATTTTGGTCATTTTTTAAGGTTTATGGGGGTATTTTTGGTATTTTTTAGGTTTCGTTGGTATTTTGGTAATTTTTTGTGGTTTTTGAGCATATTTGGTCTTTTTTTAGGTTTATGGGGTATTTTGGTAATTTTAAAGGATTTTATGAGTACTTTGGTCATTTTCAAGTTTTATGGGGTATTTTGGTAATTTTGATTATTGGGTAATTGGGTGGGTTGGAGTTTACCCATAATAATTGGATTGGGTTGGATTTGAGTTAGAAGTAATTAGTTAAATGGGCAATAAATAGTAAATGAGTTTTATGTATCTAACCCAATTATGCCCACTCCAAATTCACCTATTTGACACCCCTATCTATGATCGAAATGACCAAATCCTCAATCTCTAACAAAATTTACTATCAAATGTAAGGTCTACTGAGGAAGAATTGTGTCCATATTTGATTGCTCAGCCTTCCCAATATAGGATCTAGGTTGACCATTGTTGAATGCTTGCAACAAGAACCATGAAAAAAAGAGTCCATTAGCAATTATGATATGCTAATTTCAAATTAGCATTCAATAGGTTGTAAACGGAACAAGTATTTGTGTGGGTTCTTTTTTTTTAGCACACAAGCCCAAGTAGAAATAAGGATCCTAGGCCCAATACTTATTGTTTTAAGGGACTGGACTTGGTTAACTGTAGCTAATTTGGGTTGATTTTGAACCAAGTGGTACTATACACGAATCCTACAACACATACATGCTAACACACAGGAAATAATATGCATTAAACAGTAAGGAACAGTAATGGAACGAAATGATAAATAAGGAACATAAAATAAAGCGTCAGAGATCCTTAAGATAATGTAAAATACTTTATTACTTTCTTGATTGTGTAATACACTATGCTTACTAGGACGTGTTACAAGGTCTAAATAAGTTCAAAAATTACAGACTTAGAGACTTGCAAAGTTTGAATCCCTTTGAATCCAAGTGTGTTCTCTAGTGGCTATTTGAGGATACCGGACGGTATTTCCCTTCTTTTTCTCTTTTTTTTTTTTTTTTTTTGAATTTTGGCAAAGTTTTCTCAATGATTTTTGCTCTAATTCGCTATTGCTGAATGCCATTCACTGCTGGCTACTTCCCATTTTATAGTGTCATCCTAGGGTTTCTAGGGTACCACCGATTCCCTCCATTTGCTCCCCGGGGTACCAGGACCAATGTTGTGCTGCAACATTGGTGGCTGGTCCCTTTCTTATTCCTCATTATTTTCTTCTTTTGAGGTTCCTTCTTCAAAAGGTCTCTTGCTAATTTTCCCGTTCTAGGGGGTCCTAGAAGGCTGGTTTTTATTCTTTCCTTCTCCAAGGCTTCTAGATTCCACTTTTTCAGACACACCTTTCGGCTTCTTTCCCTTTTGTCATTTTTCCCAGGTGGGCTGATTCCTCTCTGCTAGGGCGAAAGTTTCCCAGCCACCTTCCTTCATGGTTTTTCTTTCTGGGTTCCTCGAGGTACCAGTTCCTTGTTCATAAATTGTTGGTTCTCAAGCCATTTGATCCCCTTTCCGCATCATTATGTGGTTGATACGGACATATCTATTCTTGTTCTTTGTGTTTCTTGGTATGCCCCCTTGAACTGTCTCAATCCCAACCTGGCTTTACTACATGTCCCGAGGATCCCAGGCACCTGGGAATCCTTAGGTATCCTGGCTCAGTTCTTTTCCCGGGCTCCTTAGTGATTTTCTGGCCTTTGAGGACTAGGCTGGGCTTTTCCTTCTTCTTTGTTCCATGGGGTCTGAAACTTGCCCATTCATGGATTTGGGACCCTCCTTATGGACTCTTTAATGGGTTTGGACTTCTCCTTTTTTTTTTTTTTTTTCTTTACTGGAAGCCCAAATGATTTGCTTTCCTAGCTTTCAATCCTTTACGTTGTTTTGGGCCTTGATATAACATTGTGATTTTTTGGACCTCAACAGTATTAAAAGTTTAAATTTGTTCATTTAATTTTTTTCGAACACAAGCTGAGTTTGAGATCATCACCAAACAATCTTTTATGTTGAAAGTTGGCTCATTTTCTTGTTTAGTAAGTTTAAACTTGTTTACAAGCTACTTGACTAACTTATTCTTTTCATATGAACTTATTAACAAACTTATACAATCCAATTTCAAGTTTATATAAATATATTTTAGACAAGTATACAAATACAAATGTTGAATTATATATAGTTAAATCAAGTTCTTATATTCATGTGTTTGTTCATGAACACATTATTATGTTTGAACTTAACTCATTTAATAATCATGGCAAAATTTAGGACTTGAACTTGGTTTGTTTTCTATACAAACGAACATAAACTATTTCTTTTTCAAGTCAAGCTCAAACTATTCATTAATAATTTAATTCATTTACATCCCTAAGAGCATCCGTATCAGATGTGCCAAATGTGCCAAATGCCAAATATTTGGCACATTTGGCACACCAAACACTAAAAACACCAATTTATCAGATGTGTTAAATGTTCTAAATTTTTGCAATATGCTACAGTGCCATCACAATTTTGGCACTGTACGGACAAATGTGGCATAATTTATATTATTATTTTATTCTATTTTCTCTCTCCTCGTCACAATATCATATCACTCTCTCCGTCTCATCTCTGTCTTCTCTCTCATCTCTATCTTCTCTCTTTGTCTTCCACAGCACACCGAAGACCAATGGCCACCACTCAACGCCGCCGATCACACCACTTGACACCGCCGACCATCTGTCTTCCCTATTCCGCTTCGGGTTCTTTTTTTTTTTTTTTTTTTTTTCCTTTTTTCTTTTTTCCGTTCACTTTTTTTGGCTGTGGTTTGATGGGTGGGTTCGGATGGGCAGATCGATGGTGGGTGGGTTCGAGTTATGGGTTATGGCGGTGGGTGGGTTGAGTTTCATGGGTTGTGGGTTATGGCGGTGGGCGAATCGGCTAGTGGTGGGCGAATCGGTGGTGGGTTATGGCAGTGGGCGAATCGGCTGGTGGTGGGCGAATCGTCGGTGATGGCGAATCTTTGTTCTGATATCGGTGGTGGTTTTTTTTTTTTTTTTTTTTTTTTCCTGGTGATCTGTTCTGTTCTGATCTGTTCGATTTCTGGTTGTGGTTATAGTAGTTGTTGTTGTTGCTGCGGTGGTGGTGTTGATCTCTGTTCTGATCTCGGTGGTGGTTTTTTTTTTCCTGGTGATTTGTTCTGTTCAATTTTTGGTTGTGGTTGTGGTTGTTGTTGTTGTTGTTGCTGCTGCTGCGGTGGTGGTGGTTGATGATGACGATGATGATGGGGGGAGGAATTTAATATATTATTTTAATGTGTAGGAAATATTATTTTAATGTATAGAATTGTAGTATAAAACATCTGATAAATGGGATGTTGAAAAATGACGTGGTAAAATAATAAAGTAGGGTTTTAATGTGGCAAAATGGCATAATTTTTGCCACATCTGATGCGGATGCTCTAAATGCAACCACGTATACTTGACTTATACTAATGACCACGCAATTGTTACATTCAGGATCCTGAGGGAGGTTGTTTAATCATATGTCACATTAAGACCTACAAATCTTGAGGTTCTTGTGATGGGACAGGAAGAAAGAGATTGTGGCATGGAGGTAGAGCATTCACAGCAGTGAAGGAAAAATTTTAGCTATTTAGCTACACAAAAAGTCACTTTATCTATTTTAGCTACACACATGCTGCAGCAGTGGATCTATTTTAACTTTCAATATAATAAAATAATATAACTACTCCAATAAAATAATATATCCTCTTACCCAAAAAAAACAACCACACGACCAACCACAATCGCTCTACCATCAGTCACAGCCACACCCACCACCACCACCACCACCACCACAGTAGGAAAAAAAAAAAAAAAACCCACAGTACCACAAAACACGGCACAACCACCGCCAACACAGCACCACAAAACAAACCCACTCTACCATCAACCACAACCACAACCACCACCACCACCACCACCACCACCAGTCCACAGCAGGAAAAAAAAAAAAAAAAAACTCACAGCACCACAAAACAAACCCACTCTACCATCAGCCACAGCTAACGCACACCGGAGCACAACCACGACCCAGTTGTGGAGTGGAGGTGAGGGAAGCCACTTCGATCCATGAGGTCGGAGGCGATCGGCGGCGTGGGTTTGAGGCGATCGGCATTGGGTCGGCGCTTGGGTCTGAGGCGATCGGCGCTGGGCAGGGGCTTGGGTCGGCGCTTGGGTCTGAGGCGATTGGCACTGGGCAGGCGCTTGGGTCTGAAGCGATCGGCGCTGGGCAGGCGTTTGGGTCGGCGGCGAGTGAAGGAAGGAGGAAAAAGAAAAAAAAAATGGCGAAGGAGGAGATGAGCATCGGGTTGAAATGGGGAAGGAGAAGAAAGAAAAAATAAATAAAATATTCTAATCCCAGTGTGAATGCAAAATAAAATAACATTTTTTTTTAGATGTGAGCTACAGTGCACATCTATTTTTAGATGTGCACTGTAACGAATCATCTATATTTTTTTGCTTTAGCTCCACTGCTGGAGTATCATTTTAATGAAAGTAGAGCTAAAATATAGCATTATTGTTTTATACCACCACTGCTGCAAATGCTCTAATAACTAAGTTTGATTAATTGAAATTTATATAATTAAAAAAAAAACCTGACATATTATTATATTTCCATGCGATGGAAAAACGCTAATTAATTTTCATTTTAATTTTTAATTCTACTGCCATCATTGCCCTATTTTACATGTCATTTAGAGATTGTGAAATGCTGTATTCTGGAATATATCATTTTTTTTTTAATGAACAGTATATATCTTTAACATTGTTGTGCATACTTTAATATTTACCGTACACTTTTCTACCTTCCTTTTAAAATGGAAAAAATATATATTTTCCCGTACACTCAATCAAACCTATTGGTTTAAATTCGATTAAAGTCCCCAAATATTAAAATGAATAAAAAGTTGAGATGTTCCAATGTAATCATTCCAAACAATCAAGTATTGTTTAATTTATTTTTTTATTTTTAAAAGACAGAAGAAAATCCATACTTCTTTTTTATTTCATCCGTCGTTGTCAATGCATTTATATAATATGAACACGCGTGGGGTACACAGGACTAGGTACGCCACCAATGATGTCATCCTTTCCTTCGCAATTATGTTCACACTTGATTATCTTACAAATTTTAATTCAATCAAAATTGACATGGAATGAGATTGATTAAGATGGCATGTCTCAGCTATATACATATAAATATCAATCCTGAATGTTGCCATTTAAATCTGACAATACAGTGTTAGCTTCAAAATTCCACGTATGATTAGAGTATTTACATTTCAAAATTTTATCTGATTTTATTTTACTATATCAAAAAGTCATGTTATCAATTATACTATATTATTTTATAATATTCTCAACATCTTAATTTTTAATTTACAATACAACACATTAAAATAATATGTTTATACAATAAAATAATATATTTCAAAATTTAAATAAAATAAAAAACTAAAAAACAAGAGAGGAATTGATAAAGTAAGTGAATAAAATATTATTATTATTATTTTTTTTGAATTGAGCTACAGTTCAATTCTACTTTTAGAATTGCAATGTAGCACTACACTGCAAATTTTTTTTGCAATAGTTAGTTTTTACAAGTCCAAATGTGCAGAGGGTTTTGAGCTTTTATACTCAATTTTTCCAACATATGGCATATGCCATTTTCAAAGTGAATGCTCTTAGTGCCAATGTGTTTTCTCAGTGATCGTAGTAATAATTACCTTAATTAGTCCTGCTATTTCTTGTTTCAGTTTGCGTTTCGAATCGCGATGGACTGTGGTCCGTGGAGCAGTTTTGTTTTGTTTGTGCTGTACCGCACTGGGTTGTTCATGAATTCTTGTTTTTTGTTCTTTGTCAATGAAATTATCACTGATTCATTAAAAAGAATTTGCTATCAGATTTCCATGAATTATTGTTTAAATTTAAGACAACACATGTGATTGATCTTTCTTTTATATATACAAAAGAAATGCTAAAAACAACCTAGAACAATATTTACATCCCTCAAATGACCCATTTTACGGCTTAACACAATTTTAAACCAATATTAAGTCCAAATTAACATGATTAGCCAAATTTCATATTGCATGAACATAACATAAAACTAAAGCAATTAAATAAAAGCAACATGAAAGATGCAAAATAAGAAATGGCAAACCACACTAAAAAACCAAGACCTGTTTTCGAAAAGGAAACTAAAGTCCCCAGTCAGTGGCGGCTCCAAAAATTTTTTCCAGGGTTATCATTAAAAAACCTTAAATTATGCAAAATTTAATAAAAAGATAGCTTCATATATTGACAAAAAAAAAAAAAAAAAAAACCCAAATACATAAAGTCTTACAATTTTTTTCTATGAATTTTTTTATTGTAAAATTGTTGCATGATAATCTCATTATCAATGTTGCAAGTTACATTTCTTTCAAAATTTTAGTTAAATAAAAATTTTCTTGGATTTTTCTTTTTGTTTGTAAGGGCCCAATATATTGTTAAGAGGACCAAAATTTGATTACAAACTTAGTTATAGCCTAAGATTATAACTTTCACTAAACAAATTAATATAGCTACATATTTTAAAAAATCTAACCCCAATATTTTGTTAAGAAGACCAAAGTTTGAGGACAAAATTTGATTACAAACATAGTTGTAGCCTAAGACTACAACTTTCACTAAACAAATTAATATAGTTACATATTTTGAAAATCTAATTGTTTAATTGTATGCTCTTTATGTTCTTAAAACACATGTCAAATTTTTTGTTAATCGGATGTTATTTACTATTTGATCTATAAACTTATTTTTTGCGTATAATTTTAGACTACAAAATCTCAAAATTTAAACATTTAATTGATGAAGTAAGCTATTGATCTTTGATCTTCTTGAAGTTTTGCAAGTATGGAGGATATAAGAAAAAAATTGTATTCTAATTCTGGATTTTTCAAAATTCATATCCAATAAAAAAAAATATTGAGTGGAGTGGTAACTTTAGTCTATCGCAAATTTCGTTACTAAACTTTGTTCAAAGTTTAATTATATTGGGCTTAAAAAAATTTAGGGTGGTCACACATTTTTTTAAGGGTAAAAAATCATAATTTTTAAAAAAATTTATATATAAAAATGATTTTTTTTTTCAGATCAGGGTGGTCCTGTGACCATCTTGGTTCTAATGTGGAGCTGCCCCTGTCCCCAGTGAAAGACCTCTCCTCCTACACCACCATTGAAATCTCCACTAGTATGAATCATTGCAGTACAAAGATGACTATAAACCCTTCAAGCCATTTTCCTATGTACTTGAGCCTTCCAAGAGCAACTGACTTTGCAGAGTCCTTTGTTCAACTAGTTTTCGGAGTCTCCCCATTGAGTCGGCAACGGTAAGCCACCAATTTTCTTGAATTTGTAGATTATGCTCCAAATGTTTTCCAGCCATTTAACAAGCTCACAACACTTTTTTTTACATGGAGGTGAAAGTTACAAATTTCTCTCAAGGATATCAATGGTGAGAGAAACGAAGAAGAGAGAAGGTAAGGGTTTTGTATATAGATAGCTTGTTAGAAATCTGTTTTGACACTTGTCATCTTTGTATTGGTTAGCTTAGGAGTTAGTTATTTTAGTTTCGTTTCCCGCCTCTCTGCTCCTCATATATAAAGGACAAAGCTTAGATATTTAATACACATGAGAATCATTCATACAAATTCTCACTTGCTATCTTCTTCTCTCACTCTCTCTCTCTGTGATTCCCAAACCTCCATTGTTGGAGCTTGATCTTGATTGCAAGATATCAACATGGTATCAAAGCTATGTCTTGATTCAATACATTGTCTAGGAAACCCTAGTTTCTTTCCTTTTTCAATTGTTGGTTCAATTCTTGTTGTTGTGGAACTATTCTTGAATTGAACATGTCTATTGGTACTAGTGCTTCTATTTCGAACACACAGACACAATCCCCTCAACTTTGGGAGATTCCCTTCTAGTCCTTATTACTTGCCAGACAGTGATAACCATGGATTGTCTCTTGTGGTACAACACCTTATTGAAGAGAACTACAATACCTAGAGTAGGTCAGTTCTTGTAGCTTTGGATGCAAAAAGTAAGCTGGGTTTCATAGATGGTTCTATACCAAAACTTCAAGAAACAGACTCACACTATACTGCTTGGTGCAAATGCAATAGTATGGTCTTAGCTTGGTTGTTCAATTCACTCATTAAAGATCTTCAATCTAGTGTTATCTACTTCAAGATTGCTAGAGATGTGTGGCTTGATTTACAACACAGGTACTCTCAAGGCAATGGCCCCAAAATTTTTGAGCTAAGAAAGAGGTCAGTTCTTTGGCTCAAGAAGACTTAACTATCAATGCCTACTACACAAAGTTCAAGAGTGTTTGGGATGAGTACTCTAACTACAGATCTTGCACTTGTGGTCACCAAGTTGAAGATTTCACCATGTCATTCTTAATGGGGCTTAATGACACTTACGTAGCAGTGAGAGGACAAATACTTCTCATGGATCCAATTCCTTCTTTGATCAAAGTGTTTTCTCTTTGGGTTCAAGATGAGAAGCAAAAGAAAATTGGTGCTGGAAAGAAGCTACAAGTTGACTCAGCTACTTTGGCTGCTTTGACAACAAAGAACAATCTTGCAAAGGACTTTGCTAAGGGAAACTCTGGGCGCCCCCAATGCACCCACTGTGGTGTTTTGGGTCACGTGGTTGATAAATGCTATAAATTGCATGGTTACCCCTTGGTTATAAGTTCAAATCCAAGGGTCAACAAGCTGGTTCTTTTGCTAACAATGTTGTTGCTGTTGAAGATAACTCAGATATGTAAATCTCACTCATGTAGAATATTAGCAATTGCTTGGTCTGTTGAATTCTCACGGTCACTTTGGTACTCAAGCACCACTTGAAGTAGCTACAGACACTCACCAAGTTGCCAACATCATTACTCAGTCTTCCATTGGTCTTCAAGGGCATAAGTTTTCAGGTATTTGGTCCACTCCTTCTTTAGAGTATTCTGTTTTCTCTTCAAATGTTGTTACTACTCACATTGCTTCCACTGATTGGATCCTTGATAGTGGTGCCATTGATCACATGGTTCATTCTATTCAATTTATTACTTCCATTACTTCCATAGTCTAAATCTTTGTTAGATTGCCTAATGGAGATATGGCTAAGGTCACACACATAGGAATTGTTCAGGTGTCTCCCACTCTAGTTTTAGAAAATGTGCTTTGCATTCCTAGTTTTTCCTTTAATTTGATTTCTATAAGTAAACTAACCCAAAATCCATCTTGTTGTTGTATTTTTCTTTCACACTACTGTCTTATTCAGGACTTATAGCTTTGGAAGATGATTGGGTTGGGTAAGAAGCAAGGATGACTCTACACACTACAAAGCATCTCCGCTGATTCTCTACCACCATCTGTTTTTGATGTTCTTTCTAAACTTTCCAAGTTTTCTTCCTTTTGTATCTATTCTTGTATTTCTGCAATAGATAAGACTAGCCTATGGCATTGTAGGTTAGGTCACCCTTCTCCACAAAGACTAGCTTTGTTACAATCTCTTGTACCAGAAGTTATTTCTTGCAATAATTATAAGAACTTTGATTGTTCTGTTTGTCCTCTTGCCAAACAAAAAAGGTTGCCTTTTCATTCATCTGTTTCTTCTTCTTCTTCTTGTTTTGATTTAATTCATGCTAATATTTGGGGCCCTTATTCTACTCATTTTCTCAATAGCTCTAAGTATTTTCTTACTTTAGTGGATGATTATAGTAGGTGTACTTGAGTTTTCTTAATGAAAAACAAATCTGATACTTCATTCTTAATTAAGTTCTTTTATAATCTGATTCTCACACAGTTCAAAACTCCTATTAAGGTCCTTAGGTTTGATAATGGTCCAGAATTTTCCTTGGCTTCTTTTTATGCTTCTAAGGGTATAATTCATCAACTGACTTATGTGGAAACTCCATAACAAAATTTAGTTGTTGAAAGAAAGCATCAGCACCTTCTTGTTGTTGCTAGAGCATTAAGATTCAAAGCAAATCTTCCTTTAAAATTTTGGGGCGATTGTGTTCTTACTGCAACCTATCTAATTAATAGAATTCCTAGTCCCCTTCTGCATGATGTTACTCCTTTCGAAAAGGTGTTAGGTCATACCCCTTCATACAGCCACCTTAGATCCTTTGGTTGCCTTTGTTATGCCTCCACATTATCTAGAGACAAGTCCAAATTTGATCCCAGAGCTAAAGCATGCATTTTCCTTGAAAGCTTAAATAGTGTGAAACACTATAGCCAATTTAGACCCCCAATTTTAATTTATGGCTTAGTTGCTTTTACTCTAACTTAACTAAGTGCGGAACAAGAGTAGAAGATGTGCAATAAAACCGGAACACTACTTTAAGGCATAAACAAGTACAATAAATAATAAATGTAAAGCTAAAAGAGTAGAGAAGAGAGATGCAAATACAAGATAACACTGAAACGTGTTATTGAAGAGGAAACTGAAGTACTCAGTGAAAAACCTCTCCACAGCCCTCTAAACCGAAATTGATCCACTAGTGAATAAAGTTGGAGTACATGAATAATGAAGAGACCCTTCAAACCTAATCTACCAAATGTACTTGAATCTTTCAAGTTCCTGCTACCAACGGGCTTCACGGAGCCATGTCTTCACTAGTTGTCCGGATCCCGCAATTAGCTCTAAATTGCATCCACCACTCAATGGTTTTTTCCAATACTTCCCATATGCACCAAAACTTCTCTTAACACTCAAAATGGGTGAGGTAAGTGCTTGGGTTAAGAACCTTTCTAGGATATGTAGATGGAGAGGTAGGAGTAAAGGAAACTTTAGAGAAATAGTGTAGATGATTGTGGGTAAACAATCTCTAACTCTCAAGTGTTTGGCTAGGGTTTTCTTTCTCAAATGTTTCTTGGAAAAACTCTTTGTTCTTCTTACAATTTCGTGGGTAATGAGGGTTTGTATAGTATTGGTAAAGGTATGTGAAAAGGCACACTTAAAAACATCTGGCAGAGAGTTTTGTAGGTCACTCGCGACTTGGCCTGAGTCATGAATGACTTGCGAAATCTAGCCTAGCAAAGACTCTTCAAATTCCAGCATATACTTCTCATGTGGTCTTTTCGCGGGCTGGCACTCGCGAGACAGTTGCAAGCTAGTCGTGAATTCTTCATTTTCATAGAATCTTCACCAAACTCTCACATGTAACCCTTACATTAAATCCTACAAACATACAGGGAAATGATTGAACAGAATTACAATCAAATTTGACACAGAATTAAAGATAACATAAAATATAGTTGTAAATCATAACTTTATAATCCTTTTGGTACAAAAGGTTACAAACTTTATGACTTAGCTTCTAGAACTTGTTTTGTTTCTAGGGATGTAGTTTTTAAGAAGTCCATTTTTCCTTTTAAGCATTGGTCTTCAAAATCTAATTTAGTTCCTTTTTCCTCTTCTCATACCATGTTTTCTATGCAACCTGTTATACCAAAGTCTAGTTCATCTTCTATTTTTGCATAATTCACCCCCCACTTCACTACTGATATAGCTACACCTCCTGATGAGTTTCTTGACCTTGTTCATGATAATTCTGACCTAGATCACTCCACTCCTACTTCAGTTGACCTTGTTCATCCTATTGAACAACCTCTTGCCCCTCCACCAGTTCCTCAACCACTAAGAAAATCCACTCGACTTTATAAAGCTCCCACTTATCTTCATGATTATCATTGTAACCATGCTTTTGCTCATGTGTCAGCCTCAGCTTCCTTTACTCAGTCACATGATTCCACTACTTCTGATGATTTAGGTATACTCTATCCCATCTCTTCTACTTTATCCTATAACAAGCTTTCCACTAGTTATAGGGCTTTTGCTCTTGCCTTATCCATTTCTAAAGAACCTGACTCTTATGCTTAAGCCACTGGTAATAGACTTTATAAAGCTCCCACTTATCTTTATGATTATCATTGTAACCATGCTTTTGCTCATGTACCAGTCTCAGCTTCCTTTACTCAGTCACATGATTCCACTGCTTCTGATGATTCAGGTATACTCTATCTCATCTCTTCTACTTTGTCCTATGACAAGCTTTCCACTGGTCAAAGGGCTTTTGCTCTTGCCTTATCCATTTCTAAAGAACCTGACTCTTATGCTTAAGCCATTTTGGACCCTAGATGGCAAGATGCCATGAAAGCTGAGATTGACGCTCTTCAGGTAAACCATGCTTGGGTTATGTGTAAGCTTCCTCCTGGAAAAGTTCCTATAGGGTGTAAATGGGTTTACAAAGTGAAATTGAAGGTTGATGGTTCCGTGGAAAGGTATAAGGCATGCTTGGTAGCTAAGGGGTACACTTAGACTGAGGGCATTGATTTCTATAAAACTTTCTCTCTTGTGGTTAAGTTTGTAACAGTTAAAACCTTGTTGGCCTTGGTTGCTGTCTATGGTTGGCATTTGACATAACTTAATGTCGACAATGCTATTTTGCTTGGTGATCTTAATGAAGAAGTTTGCATTGTTCCTCCTCCTAGATTTGGCAGTAAAGGGGAGGTTTGTAGACTAGGTTTGTAGACTCATTAAATCTCTCCATGGCCTTAAACAGGCTAGTAGACAGTGGTTTGCTAAGCTGTCCTCTACAATTTTGGATCATGGATTTGTCCAATTCAAGTCAGACTATTCTGTCTTCACTAGAGTTCAAGGTGGTTCTATCATCATTATTCTAGTATATGTTGATGATATATTAATTGCAAGCAATGATGTGGATATAGTGAACTCTTTTAAGTAGTTTCTGGACAACAAGTTCAAGCTTAAGGACCTGGGAACTCTGAAATACTTCTTAAGCCTTGAGGTAGCTAGAATTGCAAAAGGCTTGTCTTTGTGTCAGAGGAAATATACTTTGGAACTTTTGGTTGATACAAGTTTGTTGGCTGGTAAACTAGCAAGTATACCTATGGAGCAATCTACAAAGTTTAGTAGCACAATTGGTGATCCAGTTTCAGATCCCTCACTGTATAGAAGGTTTATTGGCAAGCTTCTCTACTTGACCTTGACAAGATTTGACATATGTTATTCAATGCATAAGTTGAGCCAATTTATAAGTTCTCCTAAGGTGCCTCATTTATAGGCAGCCTATAGAATACTCAAGTATTTCAAGACGACACCAGGACAAGGCTTGTTTATGTCTACAGAATCAGATTTGCATTTGAAATCCTATTGTGATGCTGACAAGGCAGCTTGCCTTGATACTAGAAGATCCATTATAGGCTTTTGTGTTTTTCTAGGAGATTCCTTGATTTCCTGGAAGTGTAAAAAGTACCAAGTTGTCCCAAGATCCTCAGCTGAATCTGAGTATAAGGCTATGGCCATAGTGACTAGTGAGATTGTTTGGCTCATTGCCTTGCTCAAGACCTTTAGGTTGAATCATACACAACCTGCTTTTTTGTATTGTGATAATAAAGCTTTGTATATTGCTGCAAATCCAGTATACCATGAAAGAACAAAACATGTTGAGATTGATTGTCACTTCATTAGGGAGAAAATTCAAGATGGTGTGATCAAGACTTTCCACATTCCAACAAGAAATCAAATAGTAGATTTCTTTAGTAAAGCTCTTGGGCAAAAACACTTCTTTCCAAGATGAACTTGATCAATATATACAGTTCATCTTGAGGGGGAGTGTTAAACTGTGTTGAATGAAGGATGAAGGAGGAACTGCTTAAATTATAAGTAGTTTAGGATAAGTGAGCATAAACGACATGTTGTTTTGTATATAGATAGTTTGTTAGAAATCTGTTTTGACACTTGTTATCTTTGTATTGGTTAGCTTAGGAGTTAGTTATTTTAGTTTTGTTTCTCGCATCTTTGCTCCTCATATATAAAGGACAAAGCTCAGATATTTAATACACATGAGAATCATTCATATGAATTCTCACCTGCTATCTTCTTCTCTCACTTTCTCTCTGTGATTCCCAAACCTCCATTGTTGGAGCTTGATCTTGATTGCAAGATTTTAACATGAGGTTTAATATATGCTTCTTTGGCTCATTAGGTATAGTTTTCAAAATTATAACTTTTTTCTTTTCTACTAAATACAATTTATTCCAACTTCTTGAACTAAAACGAACCTGTCATTAGCCTAAAAAAAGTTAATCTAGTAATTAACATGACAAAGAATTTTAGTCGTTCCATTTATTAATTAATTAATTTATTAATAATTTGATAAATATAATGGGGATGAAAGGTTTGAATCTTGAATGATTTCGTTAGAAATGTTGGGAGGTGCCAGTTGAGCTACAAAGCTCTTGATTCATTTATCAAATTAAAGACCTTATGATGCGAAATGGAAAAATATAGAAGTCTTTGAAGATGTTACAAAAAGTTGTAAATGTTGTGGGTTCCAGTTAGCTCAACTGGTAAAGTCTCTGATGATTAAATAAGAGATCTAGGGTTCAATCATCGCCTACAACAAAATCTGTTTGGTGTCTTGGTCTGATGATAAAAGAGCTATCATCAGGATTAGACGTCACAAGTTGAAATTCTCTAAAAAAAAAAAAAAGTGGTAAATGTCTCATAAAATGTTAATCTAGTAATTAACATTATATTCACATATTTGATATTAATCGAAATAAAATTCCACTTCAAACCGGACCATTCTTCCAATCAAAATGGATGGGAAAAAAAAACTTGAACTTTCACACATTATTATTCAACTTATTTTTGCTACTATTCATAAGTCCTACTGCACTTTTTTTATTTTTATTTTTAGAGAGAGTTTCAACTTATGGCGTCCGCTCTTAATTATAGCTCTTTATCATCAGACTAAGACACCAATCAGTTTTTGGTATAGGCGGGGATTAAACACTAGATCTCTTATTCAACCATTAGAAATTTTACCAATTGAGCTAGTTGGAACCCATGATCTTACTGCATTTTTAATACTATTCATGAGTCTCACTATATTATTTCAGCTAACTTTTACCTTTATCTATGTTATTTTAATAAAAAGTTTTTAGTTTCAGTAAAATAAACGGATCTCAAACAGAAGAATAGAAAAATCTTGCATTCCACATCATTTAAGTCATTGAAAACTACAAAATCAGTGTGTGGAATGAATGCTGCGATTAAGGTAGTCCTTTCTTGAGCTGAAGTACCATTGTATCAATCTTTTTTACTTCGGGAAGCTCTATATCATCATGTACCATGGAGAGTCAATCTTAAGCACATTCATCGGACTCAAATTTCACATCATGTGCATTGTCTAATGTATTACTCTCTTGTAGAACCTTCTCTTGATGTTTACGCTTTACAATATGTTATTTTTGTTGATCGAACTTTAAAGCAATTCTTGTTGCCTGTTGGCATTGGTATTTCTCGTATTTTGTCCAACCTTGAATTTTGATGGAAATTTGAGTCTTGAATTAAGAGATTTCATGGATTTAACTGTTAAACCCTATTTGTTGGTGTTGATTTCAATCAATTTTTATTGGGTTTACCAAATCTAGTTGAGTTTTAATTGAAATCTAATTGTTTGATCAACTTAATTTTAGTCATTTATGAAAAAAACCATGAAATTCCCTTCAATTTGACTATTTGCAGGAAAAATCGTGCTCCAATCGTTTGAGATATCATGGAAATATGAAAATTACCAAATTGATGGGAAATGTACATTATTTCATAAAAATCTGCCATTATTCTTCTTTGAAATGCACGATGGATTTTTCTAGGATGTTTCCATAAATTTTTCTGTAACCAGATTTAGTCCTAATTTGAACAAAATTAACTTTGAACAGTCTTAGGACACATGCCCTAAAATTACAATTTAATTTTGAAAATTATTTGATTTTTCAATAAATACTTCTCATTATTTTTAATTCGGCCAAATTGCTTTCAAAAAGAAATCTAAGTTTATTTGAATTGGTCTTGTATGTGAGAGTTTGGTTTTAGGGTTTATTTTAGAGAAGGACTAGCCTAATCCAAACTACCAGTACATTTAGAATACCATTGTCTAAGTTAATAATAGCTAACTAAGTGAAGTAAAGCAATAAAGCACTAAAAGCATGTAATGCACAGTGAACTTGTTTAGTTAGAGGAATATTGGGGTTCGCTTATTCCTCTATGCAAACTATCTTTTGTGGACTTGGTTCTGTCTTCTCTCCTCCGGGCTGCTTTTGATGAAATAGAGTTATGCAGTAGGGCCTTCTTAAAAGAGCTTTTGGTGCATATCCTCGCTAGTGATTCACACATTTCTTTGTTAGATTTTGCCTAAAGATGATTTTGGTATAGAGCACGAAGAAACTGTTGTTTGATTCATTGTGCGGATTGTTAAAACTAACTAGTAGCAAATCTAAGCGATTTGTGGAAATAAATAATTATTTTGTAATTGTGATATAATGTATAATTAGTTTCCCAAAATTTGTTGAAGATAGTTTGTTTTCTTTAAAAATCAAACAATTTCTAAATTTTTTTTTTTATATTTTTATCTCTACCAATATATCATTATATTATTTTTTGTGTAGTGTTTGATTGAGATTATTCCTTTTATGAGCTGGTTGATATTCTTTGAAGTTATGATATAGTGTTCAAATAAATTATTCAAATTCCTCATTCTTTTAAAGGAAACTATCATAATCAAAACTCGTAACAAAATTATTTTTTAATTTTACTCAAATAATTGATAGATACATTCAAATGCATAGCCAATATTATGTTTTAATATATTTTTAAATTCTCACTACCAAAATAGTTAAATGTTAACTCAAACAAAAATCAAACCAAAGTAATAAGAGAGACAACTTGTGTTGGGGAACTAAAAAATACAACACAAAAACATATTAACCTAAAATAGAGTTATAAAAAAACATAAATGTTTCATCAACCTAAAGTAGAGTTGCAAGAAATATTAAAGAGAGAGAGAGAGAGAGAGAGAGAGAGAGAGAAATCATTTTTTCAAGAGAGAATGTGAAAGATAATAACAAATTTATAGAAATTAGATGAGAAAAAAAGAGTTAAAAGATATAGTAATAAACACCAAATTATCATAGTCATGCTATGTAATAGAATAACACTATGTTCATATATACTATCTTTACAATGCAACAAGATGACATCTATAAAATAAAAAAGAAAAAAGAAAAAAAAAGATAACAACTTAAAAACAGAAAACTAAACCACATTAACCCAAAGTAGAGTTCTAAAGGACACAAAAGTTAATCAACTTAAAATAGAGATGCAAGATAAAAAAAAATCCACCAAAAAATGGAAAAAAAATAGAGAAAAAAGAAGAAGATTACAATTGAAAAACAAAAAACTAAATCATATCAATCTAAAGTAGAGTTCTAAAGAACATAAAAGTTAATCAACCTAAAATAGAGATACAGGATAAAAAAATCCACCAATATATATAAAAAAAAATTTAGAGAGAGAGAGAGAACATTTTGTGTGGGAATTGAAAAAGCTATGCATAGAATGTAAGAGAATAGCAAATTTTTAGTAAAACAAGAAGAGATAAAAATAAAAGAAGATAAATGAACGAAGGAAGAGTGATATTAAGGTAGATAGCAGTGATGAGATGAAAATGTAAAAGTGAGGGGGAAAAGTTGAAACAAGTGTAACAATAATTTGGGGATTAATAAGAAGAAAAAGAGTTATAAATGAGAGAGGGAAAAAGAGATTTGGAAATATGTGGATGATGTGGCTGCTCATATGGCTCAATAAGAGTGTAATAGTAATAAATACCATGCTTTAATTTATATATATTACAATATTAAAAAAATCTATATTTTAACAACAAATCTTAGGTGCTAGATTTTTACTAGTTATAATTTAGGTTTGTCATTGATATCACTTTTTCAACCAATAAAAGAAATTTGTCATTTAGAATTTGTTGTGAAAATATTATGAAAATATTGTAGAACTAGGATTTATTAATGTCAATATATATGTTTTATTTAAGTTTGTACTTTAATGCTATTGATATGTTTTGACATTATGATAATTTAGACTATTTTTAAACTAGATCTAAAATTCCAATTGCAACTTTGAAAAAAATAAAATAAAATGGATTAACTTAAATCTTTTATTGAGTTTCCTTATCAATTGGTTGACAGAGAATTCAACAGAACAAACTACAAAGCCATGTAGAAAATGTTGATTACATGGAACCCAGGTAGGATATTAATAATAGATAGGGTTCCCCAAGCCTTTGGTCCCGCTCCCAAAAGATAAGAAGCTATCATCAGGGTTATCTAATTAGAAAACAGGACAATTATGTAAGAACATATTTTGTTACAGATTAAGTTAATTAACGAAGAAAAAAAGAAACAAGTGTGGCCGTTATCATGCAATGTGCAGTGATCCAACAAACAAGAAAAAGGTCGGTTGGGAGAAGGGAAATGAGAAAAAAAAAAAGATGATGTTGTGTCTTTCAAGTGAAGCATTAGAGAGAGAGAGAGAGAGTAACCAGGAAAAGGTTGAATGGGGTCACTTTCAAATGGGTTGGTGGTAGCATATAAAGGATCTATATAGTCCACCGAAGCATCCAGACACTCCCTTCAGCCATATAATCAACAGTTATAACTTCTTACCAAGATGTAAAAAAGAAAAAAACTGAACAACAAAAAAACAAGTTTAGGGGTGAAAGTTGTAAGGGAGAGAGAGGAAGCGAGGAGCTAAAAGTTAAGGACTTAAGGTGATTGAATGAGTGAGAAAGAGTTTGGGTTGTTGTTATGTGTAGTGTAGCTTGTACAAGAACAGCAGGAGACGCAGTGATGAGATCACAGGGATCTTTAATCCTCTTTCTGACCAAACACTGCCACACTCATCACTGGCATCATCAAGGGCTCTTATAGGCCTACAAAGAATTCCTCTTCCCTATAGCCTCTATTTACTATTCCATCATCACCACCACCACCACTACCACCGCACAAATCTCACTCACACACTCCTTTCTTTTCTCTCACTCACAGTGCCTGCGTGGAAAAAATATGGAAAATTTGCAGGAAGTTTCCCAACAAGATCCCTCTTGAAAGTGGGTGTTTCTAGTTCCCTGGTTTGCTTGGTCAAGTGGTGTATTAAATAATTGACCCTATTTGTACTGCTTGGTACATAAAAGAGGCACAATTATCAAAAGCTGTGTAAAAAGAGAGAGAGAGAGAAAGGCACAGAGATGGGTTAGGCTGAAAATAGAGTTCGTTTATTAGTCTTCTGGGTCTTGCTTGGTTTTCTTTATTCTTTAATCAGAATAGGGTGGGGGCTTGGTTTGTGGTGTTGAGTAAATGGAACTGGGAAAACTGAATGGCAGGGCGTTTTGGGAGAGGCATCAGCAGAAGCAGAAGTATCAGGTTTCAGAGTGGTGGCAGTTGCACAAGCAACAAGAGGAGAGTACTAGTACTGCTGGGAAGAAAAAGGAGAGTAAAGAATCAACAACCCACTAAGAAAAAGTTTGCTGTTCCATTAAAAGCTGGAAGAGGAAAAGCACAAGGGACTGAGTCTGGATCCTCAAAGGAATCATCATTATTACCTAAATTCAAGTCACTTAGAAGCAGAACAACACCATCAATATTCTCCATCACAACAAAAAGAAAATCATCACCATCAAGACCCAGTTTTCCATTTCCAGCAATACCCCCATCAATACCAGAACCAAAATCATCAACAGTTTTTGTATGGAGGCCTAGACTCACTCTCACAACCACAAACCCCAAAGAAACGCTCTCACTTTTTATTTTCAGCTTCAGCTTCAGCTCCACCTCCACCTCCTACTTCAACTTGCATCGAATATGCAAGAAAAATGGGAGAGAACCACCACCAAGCAACAACATCGACAAGATTTGGGATAAGAAGCGGAGGAGGCGAGATCGTAGAGGTCCAAGGAGGCCACATTGTTCGCTCTACTGGCCGCAAGGACCGCCACAGCAAGGTCTGCACCGCAAAGGGACCCAGAGACCGCCGTGTACGCCTCTCGGCACACACCGCCATCCAGTTCTACGACGTCCAGGACCGCCTCGGCTACGACCGTCCCAGCAAGGCCGTCGATTGGCTCATCAAAAAGGCCAAAGCTGCCATCGACGAGCTCGAAGAGCTTCCAGCATGGAAGCCCACCACTACGACCATCTCACAACAAGAAGACCAGCAGCAACACCAGCACCAGACCCAGATACTCGACGAGAACCGGAATCCAACTGGTATTCACTGCAGCGCGGTGGATACCATTGCTTCTGGCAGTAGGACAGCAACTACAATGGTGGGTTGCGATGGTGGTAGAGTTTCAGATACTAATATTCATAATCTTCAGCATCAAATGAGCGAGAACCCGAATAATAACAGTAGTAGTAGTTCGAGTTTTCTACCACCATCGCTGGACTCGGACTCCATTGCTGACACAATCAAGTCCTTTTTCCCAATGGGTGCATCTGCTGAAACCACACAGTTTCAGAATTACCACCCACCACCAGATTTGCTGTCAAGAACCAGTAGCCAGAGCCAAGATCTGCGGCTCTCACTTCAATCTTTTCACGACCCAATTCTTCTGCACCAGCACCAGCACCAAGCCCAGACTCATCATCAAAATGAGCATGAGCACGAGCATATGCTCTTCTCTGGAACCACACCGTTGGGTTTTGATGGGTCATCCGCTGGGTGGTCTGAGCACCACCACCACCCAGCAGAGATTAACCGCTTCCAGAGAATGCTAGCTTGGAATGCTGGTACAGGTGCAGAAACTGGTAGTGCCAGTAGTAGTGGTGTTGGTGGTGAATTTATCTTCAATTCGCCACCTACAACTTCCACTCAGCAACTGCTGCAGCCGTTTTTCGGCCAAAACCAGTTTTTTCAACAGAGGGGACCCCTTCAGTCCAGTAACACACCTTCGGTTCGTGCTTGGATAGACTCGACAATTCCCACTGCCACTCATCCCCATCTTATTCCACCAACATTCCATCAGTCTTCCATCTCAGGAATCGGTTTCGCCCCTGGCGCATTCTCCGGGTTTCGAGTTCCAGCACGTATCCAGGGTGAAGAGGAACACGACGGCATCTCCCATAAGCTGTCCTCTGCTTCCTCCAATTCTCGCCATTGATTGATTGAAAAATAATAATAATAAAAAACCGGAATTCCCTCTCTTTACAAGGTGCTACTTCAAAACCCAGTTCTCGAATTCTTCTTAATATGCTTCCTCATTGGTTATTAACATTTTCTTTTTTAATGTTAAAATGCTAATGCAGGAGTCTTCTATCTTCTAGAAGGAGGCTAAGAAAGTAAGCTGTTGTGCCGATCATGAATTAGTAGGGAGGAGAATGTTTTGGTCAATTCAATCGATGGTGCTTGTACCGTGGGGAGAAGAAATCTGAGTGCAGTTCAGGTTATTCAATCCGTGGTTTGTTTAGCTTCTATCAGCTGATTATGTTTTAGCTTTGTTGTTATGTTTGCGTGGGCTCTTAAAAGCTCAAACGCTGCTTAAGCTTTGTTGAATTGGATTGCTAAGCGTTTCTGTTGTGAGACTTTTTTGTTATGTCATGCTGTTTGCCTTCAGCTTCCATTTCTGGAGTTTCAACTGGTGAAATTGCAATTAGTTTTTTCCAAGAACTGTTGCTTTTATTTCTATTTTGAACACAGGCACTTTTTTTTCGTCTACTTTTAGTAATGGTCAATTTCTCAAGTTGATGTGAGGAAGTTTCTCTGTGACTTGTGATTGTTTTGTTCCTTTACTGCATTCCAATGGAACAGTTCGAACGGCCTCAAGGATTTCCTTAAACTTGCAAAAGAATTGAAAGAATATCTTATAATTTTCATCAATTTGGTTGCTTGGGTTTTCGGAGCACTGAACTCGATGTTTCTGATGGTAAGTTTAAGCACATTCGGTGAGTATTGAACTCACCATCCACTTTGTTCTTACAAGGAAGGAAAATGCCATTTTAGTTACAGCTCATTGATCGTTGAAAAGAAGTAGAATATTAATTTATTCCACAATAATTTATCCTCCCAAGTTGAGAAGGAAAAAAATGTGAAATTTCGTTAAGCAGGTTCTTTATTGTCCATCTCTAGGAACTTTAGTATATACTATAAACTAACTTGAAAAATGTTTATTATGAATGCGAATTTGCTATATCAGTCTTGAGAACCTATTTACTGAATTAATGCAAGTTGGATGAGTATTTTATTTTATATTTTGAAGGACAAGTTGGATGAGTCTTAATCAGGCCTCTACCTAAATTCATGAACCACTTTGAAACCCCTGTGTGCCCGCATTATTACAAATCTTGTTTCTCTTATTGAGCCTATGTGTTAAAGACTTTAGAGCTAGCCTGTCTTTCAAAAAAAGTTATTTTTAGGTTGTGCAAGAAAGAGGGCATAGATCTGAATTACAAGTTGTCAAAATTTCACTTTGGCATTAAAGATCAGGTTGGGTTGGTATCTAAGATGTTCCATGATGATTAAGACGAGTATGGTTGATAAATATAAGTAACAGGCTGCGTGCCAACCTTGTGGCGCTAAGTAGAGCACTTCTGAAGTAGGAACCATGAAAGGGGAATGGATTGTACTCAACCTGCTTAATTATGGAAGAATGCAAAGATGGATACCACCAAAATGTGGTAGTTGGCCATCTGTCTATGGTCCCCTACGCTGTAAAATCTCAGTGCCTAATTGAATTCATCAGTTTTAACCAGGAGCTTTCTTCTACTCTTTAGGGGAGGAGGGGGGAAAAACAGTTACCTTATGTTGAGATTGTGACATTTGCTTTATGATTGTTGTTACTTATGGTTTGTTAATAGTTAATACGCACGGCAGAGGAATGTGGGTGAAGCATATGTACATAAATGGAGAAGATTTTAATAAACCTTTAGAATTAAGAAAGCCTGAAAGTTTAGGTGGCCAACCGTATTGCTAGTCTTTTAAATGGGAGTAATAAAATCATGAATACTTGGTGGGGAAATTGGTACGCATGAGCAGAAGAATATGTAGATTAGTGGGGGAAGAATGGTAGAGGAGAAGAGGAAAAGGAGAGGATGTAGTATTCGTGATGCATATCAAATACCTTAATTGAGGAGGCAAATGAAGAATGTATTATTGTATGATATAGTTTATATATAATGGACGCATGAGTTGGATTATGCTTTGTTGAATATTCTTTATGTAGTGTAGATATAATATAAATATTAGAGCTTATTTGCCTCTGTATCATAATCTGATATTCCATTGCTTTCTTTCACGCTATGAATGATTGGATTCCGTACTATTTGGACCCCTCTTTGTTAAAGCTTCATATTTTAAAAAGCCATATGATCTAAGAATCCAAATAATTGAGTTCAGAATTTTCCATCATAGGCAACACGACAATCAGAATAAGTTTATATGTTAGGGAAATGAATTTTAAAGACAGAGCCAAGTTAAACACTCATTTTAATATATATGTACAATGTGTATAATTATATTACTGACAATCCAACAATAATATGATGTCAGTTATCTTATTTACACACAAGGACAGATTCATACCAAATCCAAATGGGCAAATTAATAAACCAAGATATAAAACAACCACAATAAATTCATGACAGAAATTGGTAAAGCTAAAATCTTTGAGCTGGGTATGTCTTCAATTTTAAGCCAGCATAAAGATGATTCTTAGGCAGCTTACTTTTCAGCAGCTGGGTAGACCAAGTTTTTCACTTTTGTGGTTCCCTTCCCATTTGATAAAGCAGGCTTGAATGAAACTGATAATTTCTTCTCTGGCTGGTTTCCAATTTTATATAATTTGCTCTGCTTGGTTTGCACTTTCTTCGATTCAGGAGAATGTACATGAACCCGGATCTCCCAAGGGCGAGCAGCTATCCAGCGCTCCATCCAGCTCCAACCCCAGTTTTCCTTGCCAATATTGTATGAAGCCTGGCCTAGATATTGGCTAGAGTTGGCCCTCCACTGCTAGTCAAATTTATGCATTAATTTTCTATAATTCATAGCTGTTAGTATTAAAACTGAGGATGTAAGTGTTCTCAGGGCAGACCTGATGAGAGAAGGCATATGCCATGGTTCGCTCACGCTTAATTGCGGCTTCTTCTCGCTGTTGTAACCTGGAAAGGATTTCCTCCATGGTTTCAGAGCCACCACACCATTCCACCTATTGAGCAAATTAACAATTGTTAAGCAATGGCCATCCATCCTGGATGTTCAGATAAGGTTAGCTTTTAGCTGTTTTAAGGAGCTTAGGTGCTTTTGAAAGCTGGGTAAGAGAAAATATGAAACGATATGCATAATAAAATAAATAACGAAAGCTAAATAGCTAATATGTTTTAGTTGCGTGGGAAACGGGAAATATTTCTAAAAAGCTAACCACACATACTGTGTTACTCTTTGCCATTAATTGAAGTTCATCTTATAGCCCAAAAAAAAAAAAAAAAAAAACCACAAACCAATGTTGTTATGATTCTAGTATCCTACATGGATTAAGCATAAGCTTAACCATGTGTTTATAAGCTCTTAGGCACTCTCTCCTTGCCTTGCAAGCCGGTTTTCAAGAATGAATTCTACCCTTGAGTTTGTAACATTTGTAATTATAACAAATGTGCTTTAACAGAGAAGGTGAGTTCTACCCATATGCTTATTCAACTTTTCGGGACCAAACTATGGTGATGAATTTTGGGCATGCCATATGTTTTAATAATTCACAATCTAATTTTCTGTTTTTACGTTTTGCGAGTTCATTTCCAGTATATGTATATCCGCTTGGATGTGCTTCAAAACAGCCAAGCAGCCATTGGTCTAATTAAATTAAAGCTATCTTATTGATCACAAGATTCACAACCTGAGAATGGACGCTAAAGGAACGCATACGCATAGCACGAAGGAAACTAGGAAAACCGTGCTAGAAACTACAAAGCAATGACCACCCTACTTCCCTCCGTAAAACCTAATTCAAAGGGCGATAATAGGCAACACAAAGTTTTATTACCAAGTCTAATAGACTTCAAATTGTAAAAGTGACTGCTAAATATTACTGAAAACCATTAGTTTCTCTTCAAACATTTTCAAGACTTGATGTTTGATTGTTAGCGAGCTAAACATTATGTAGAATGCTCATAGCTAGTCATGGTCACGACTACAAGATCCAATATCCAACACAACTAGCTTTGCTATATGGATGAAATAAGACTAAGATGCACAATCGAAGAAAATAAAAAAATGTCTCCCAACTGATTCAAGGGACAATATATATAGGGCCAGAAATCTATGTCTTAAAGGATGATACAAGGTAGCACCTTGTTCTCAATCATGTAACTAGTTAGTGTTATTAGGTTCAGCGGGGAACTCACTAGTCACATATGCTTGCCTTTAAAGCATACTCACTCAACCCCTTCCCCTAGTCCCAGTAATCAATACTATGTATAGTTGTTCTAATGAAATGTCTGGATTAGCGAACCAAATACATCAATAAGCACATATTTAGAATTTAAACCACATGATATGATGATTTGTTGATCAATTGAATAAATGCAAATACCATCAGAACCAGTATAATTACAAGAGCAAGAAAAGTATGAGATGACCTTATCCAAAAAAAGTATTAGCAAAAGAAAATTTACTGATTTCAAATAACATAGAAAGAGGATTTTTTTTTTTTTTTTTTTTTTTTTTTTAATTTGGTTTCTGACTCCTAATAAATCATGTTACTAAGAAATTAACTATAATTACATTGGCCTCCCACCAAACGAGAGGCTGCACAAGACTGGCAGCAAAGTACTAATAATTATTATAGGCAATAAAACAAAGCAGTAATTACAATTAGGAGATAGTCACAGACTCACAGTACCTCGAGCTCATGGAGCTTAGCTTCAAGCTTTAACTGATTTTCCAATTTCTTTTGCCTAATTCGACCTTCTGTGACCATATGGAGTCGGCGAGCTCTGATTTGGTCTTGTATTCTACTCCATGAATGTATATAATTCAATGCAGTTGATGCTTGCTCTCTGACATTTTGATCTTGAATGAAGCCCTGAAATCTCACTGTCCCCATTGGATGGCATAATGTTTCATTTTTTGATGGTTGATGGCATAACATTTTTCTTGCCTGTAACATTTTTCTTGCCTGCATAAGTAGAAAGAGAGACTTTGATGATGGAGATTCAAGTTCACCATAAGTGCTAATGGGATGAGGTTTAGCCCACATATGGAAGCACCATTATACATTGATACAAGTTTTTACTATTTCCTATGGCTTCGTGCCAAAGATTGCTGGGATTGAAGTTGTATGATATGCAGATGCAATCCTATTACTACAACGTGTTGAGGTGGGCTTAAGCATACATAGACATAAAGGCAATTAGAATGGTAGCTTCGTATGTTCAAGATAGTTTTTGTTTTTGTTTTTGTTTTTGTTTTTTTTTTTTTTTTGAATTCATAAGGTGATAAACATGTTTGGTTAAAAGTACGTAGTTCACAATTCACGTAGCACCTTTTTATTTACTTTTTTTTTTTTTTTTTTTTTGAGAGAGAGAGAGGAACAGCTTAATAATAATAATAAACTCTAACTAGTTTTCTCTGCCCTTTTGCATAAATTTCTTAAGAAAGTCTTACTTGTTGGATTTACAACTTGTCAATGATCCTGCAATTTAAAACTTCGATTTAAAACTTAACAATGATACTCCAATATATTTGTAGACAAATACCAAAGATCCTGATCAATGCTGAAAGTTGTCCACCTGATGAATTTCTCATGCTTTTCTGTGATAGGAATTCTGCCCTGGTAACAAAGCCGTAGTATTCCATTTACACAACGGATGTCAAATAAGTCAAGTAGAACTATCATTTCTGTATCTTTTTCTAAGAAGAGAAGAAACATATTACCAGGACAATTGGACTGTTAACATCATGCAGTGGCACTTGTATTATCAATTTCACTGACAAGAAAATTAAGGACACTACAGACAGACACTGATTCCTATCTCCGAGGTTGATGAATAGGGGTGAATGAGGGAAGGAGAGCCCAGATATTCAACTACTTGATTTACTTAAAAAAATTTTACTTCCCTATTTTGCTGATTTGAACTAATAATATCATTTGTTCAGGTTCTATTTTCTTATTCTTAGGTGATTTGAACTATGTCATCAGGTATTTCGAATTTCATTTGAAAGAATGAATCAATTAAGGAAGTATTTTAACATCCCAGAAACAGTGAAAAACTTTAGCATATCATGTCACATGTCATAACTATCAGTTATAACTCCTAATTTAATAAATACCTCCAAAATAAATCTACTTGCCTAATTTCTTTTGTTATTCTTAAATTGTATGCTCTACATTGCAATCCTCTGTATTTAGTCTATGAAAAGCTTACCATACATATTCATTAAGCTCATTAGTTATTCCTGTACTCAGAAATATGCAGAAATGATCTTTGGTGTTTTATTATGCCAATCAACATACTATACTTGAGGGAACCATCTTGAATCTTATGCCTTCTACATAAGAGGTTCAAAGCTATGGTTTAATTAATCTTTTCCTTAGTAAAATAAGGAATGATATAGAGTTAGCATTTTGGGGAAGTGCCATCTCACGTGATGCTTAAATTATATATATAAAGGGACAATAACATGGTGAGTTGGTGACACTCCCTAAAAATCAAAATATCTAGGTTGCGACAGAAAAAGTTGAAACCTTACTTGGGAGTTGGGACACTAGCTTGATGTTCATATATTGTGGGACAAATAGAGTATATGCTACTCTATTTGTCCCACAATATATGAAATGTTTCAAATGGCACGATTATTAATGAAAAGATAAAAATATGATGATCTTCTTAGACTGTACTTTACTTTATAATAGAGGTAGCATAAATTTTGACAAGAATCTTGTTTTTTTTTTTTTTTTGAAAAAAATGTGAGGATGATATAGAAAATTGAACTTCTACTATTGGAAAGTTTTATATATATATGTATATATATATATATATATATATAGGGCCTTTTTACGGCTACCCAAAAGGAAAATGTTAAGGGAGTACCATATATGCCCGAAATGCAGCTTGAATCCGAGTGGCAGCTATATTTTTAATTGGAACTGGTGGAGCATTTGGAATTTCATTTGGACCACCATTGGAAAAACTACTTGACTCTGTATGAGACTGATTCTTGCTCTTGGAACCATTTGATTTATCAGTAGTTGAGTGCACCTATGTTGAATTAAGGAAATAGTTATCAAAACAAAATTCAGATATGATAGAGAGATTTGATATGTAAGTGCCAGAATAACATTAATTTCACAAAAAATTTTCAACTTAGATTTTAGTTCCACTTCCAAGTGATTGTTGAAATCTTCCTGTCATTTATTTATCCTACATCGATGGACTTAAATTAAGGAAAAGCCCGGTCAATTTGGCAACAAAAAGAAGAAGAAGAGGTATTTGTTTCTTTTTTCTTGTCAAAGATATTGTATTCATTCAAGAAAAATAATACAGTATATTGGGGTAACAGGGTAAGTAAGAAAAATGATATATAGATATTATGAGAGGAATATTCAGAAAGGAGAGAGAAGACTACAAAAGGGTGCTATTTATCTTCAGAATATGGAGGTCCAAACCCCATTTAAAGTTGGAGATGCTAATCCTACTAAAAGATCTATCAAGGAGCATTAACAAACAACACTGCAAACTTAATTTAGTCATCTCCCTTCCAGTCTTCTATTTATTACAAATTTAAAACGTAGAAGGGAGTAGGAAATGAATTAATATTCAATGATTTTTTTTTAATTCAGCTTTATTTTATTGTAACTAATTGGTATTGTCTTGTCTCTTTTACAAAAGAATCAAAGCTCAAATTCTCCCTCTCCACTTCTTGTGACAATTGAATTTTGAAATTTATTAAAAATAAAAATAAAAAACTCTTTAACCTGTCAAACTCAACTGTTAAATTATTTTAATTTTGTGGGATTTTGTTTACTACTAAGTTAGAAGTTAAAAAAGAAATCCTGACCTTTGAAAATAGAATCTGATGGTTTCCACATACAATTTTTAAGAAATGCTTTGTTGCTTCTATAAGAACTGATAAATCTGAGAGCACCTAGAATCATTTTGAATTATGACAATACAAGGGGGAATCCAAAGAAAAACTAGATAACTCTTGAAGATATTTTGGTCCTTCATTACACTCAATATATTGTATATATCTATACTATTAATAACCGGATTCCTTGGTTTTCAACATTTTGCGTACTAAAGTACTCTTAAACAAATTCTTAAATCTCTAAAATACCCTTATCTTATAGTTAAATAATTTTAAATTAAAAAATACAAACTGGTTAAAAGAGTAATTAACTGTTCTTAAGTTTTAGATTTTTTCCTTTATCTTCTCAATTTGGCCTAAAACTTAGGGTGCATTTGGTACACTGAATGTAGATTACATTAAGAATAGTAATTTTTATTACTGAGAATAAAAGACATTGTAATGGAATAACTATTACTATTCATAAGTTTGGTTGTTACTTGTTACATAAGGAAAGCTTGTAAAAGATGATTTATAAGGAAACTTTATATTTTTGGAAATATATTAATTTTGAAACATATTATGTGCACCAAGGAATAGCTATTACATCCATTTTAAAGAGGAATAGCTATTCTTCAATTTAAAAAATATTTATTCCAATGTAATAACTAATCCATGTAATAAAGTCGCAACCAAATGACCGAATTGATATTATACATGAATAACTATTCCATTATAGGAACTATTATAGCGTACCAAACATACCCTTAGGACACTATCTCTGTCTCATTTTTAAACATTATTTTATTTTACCTTATCTCTTTCTTTTCTGAAAAAAAAAAAGTTATTTATATATCATTTTTAAGCATTATAACTTTAAAAAAAACAAATAAATAAAAAAGAGCATTATTTTGCTCGTGTGATGAGTCTAGTATTATCATGTTGTAATTATTGTATGTTACTAATTTCTAATGAATGACCCTATTTACAATTATGATGCCCATTAAAAAATGAAAGTCATTCTATAAATTTATAAAAAGAAGGGGAAATTGCAATTTGCCCACTTGTGGTTTGGCCCGTTTTAACAGTGCCTACCCGTGGTTTGAAATTTGTCACTTAAACCACTTGAGTTGGCTTCCGTTAGACTCCCGTTACCCACCTCTACCCTTTCCGTTAGAAAATCTCCTTTACTATATAAGCCAAAATTAGAAACCAAATAGAACCCTAAAAGGAGCTCTCTCCCTCTCTCTACCTTAGAATCCTTAAAAATCCCCAAACCCATAAATCTGTGATCTAAACCAGTATAAATCTGTGTTGACGCAATCATGTAATCTAAACCAGTATAAATATGTGTTGACGGAATAACCTATCAGAACAGTCCAAGCATCATATCATGTTATAGCTTCATCAATTCTTATTTCTTTTTTAAAAGTACACTAGAACTGTACAAAATGCCTGGAAATATTTTTATTCAAACAAAAATATTTACATCTCATAAGTCTCATGATCTAGTAAAAATAAAAGACAGACAAACACATGATTATCATAATCATCAGACAGTGAAGGTCTCATCTGGGTCTTCAAAGTTGGGGTCCTTGACATCAAAAACTCCTCCAGATTCGAACCCAATCTTAGGCTGAGAGTAGCCATCACCAACCTAGGTGAACTTGCCTCCATGACCCCTCTTCTTCGACGATCCATTCATGCCTGTCTCTCAAGGTTAGAACATACACAAAACTCAAAGACAAAGCCAAAGTCATTTTTCTTTCCCTCAGACTTTATTCTTTTCTCTCGTCCCACAATTTCTTTCTTAGATTTCCCTTCTCTTCTCTCTACAACCCGACCCACTCTCTTTCAGGGGTGTTCATCAGTCGAATCGTTAGGTACCACTGAATCATTATGGGATAATTTTCCTTTGACGGGCATTGAGCAAGATCGCCTGAGTTCGTTTTTTCGGTATATACGGCGGTGGTTTTCATTTGGGTTTTTATCTGGTTTTCGGCAGTGGTTTGTTGGTGCTTAGATCAGAGACACGAACCAAATCTAGGTTAAAAATCGTTAGATCTGGGTTTGAACAGATCTGGGTTTGAATAGATTTTCTTCTACACAGATTTGTTCCGTTAACACAGATCGCCTTAGTTTGTTTTTTCGGTATATACGGCGGTGGTTTGTTGGTGCTCCGATCAGAGACACGAACCAAATCTGGGTTAAAAATCGTTAGATCTGGGTTTGAACAGATTTATTTCGTCAACACATATTTATACTGGTTTAGATCACAGATTTATGGGTTTGGGGATTTTTAAGGATTCTAAGGTAGAGAGAGGGAGAGAGCTCCTTTTAGGGTTCTATTTGGTTTCTAATTTTGGCTTATATAGTAAAGGGGATTTTCTAACAGAAACGGCAAAGGTGGGTAACAGAGGTCTAACGGAGGCCACCTCAGGGTTAAGTGACAAATTTCAAATCATGGGTGGACATTGTTAAAACGGGCCAAACCACAGGTGTGTAAATTGCAATTTCCCCTAAAAAGAATTTAAGACAATTGAATGTTTCTTTCCTCTTTTTTTCTTACTTAATTTTATTTATTTATTTGGGTTGGAATAAGAATTCCCACCCCCAAAACAAAAACAAAACAAAATTTGAGTTTAAAAAAAAAAAAAAAATCTACAAAACTTGAATTGCTTATATGTCACTCCAATAAAAAATAAATAAATAAATAAATAAATAAATAAACCTCCCACCTACAAAAGTTATGTCCTCTCATATAGGCAAAAAGGCATACGAAAACACTTGATTCATAAACTGTGCACGATAAACATATGAAAATGTTTACCTTTGCTTGTTTGGATCTATCTTCCTTCACTCTTCTTAGGCTAATTATTGACCTAAAACAGTCTCCAGAACCCATTTAGAATTCAGAAGATTGCAACGGAGCCCAAGGCAGACCTGGCACAAAAAGTATAGTTTCCTCAGCCAAGGCAATAGATTTCATATATGTCATGAGAAAGACATTAACAAGAAGGTAGGAAAAGAAAACAAGTGAGAACCACAATCGTGTCTGTAATATCCAGATATGGTGTTATATAAAATACTACATCAACCCTTCAAATCCAATTCCAAGAAAAAACTTAAACTGCAACAGCCAAATTAAGAACCAAATATGGGTATCAATCATCTGCACAAGAATTGAAAAGCCACAAAGGCCATAGGCCTTTTCTACTTCTAAAAATGAAAGGCCATCAATATCAAGGGAGGTTACCTATGCCTCACAACACCATTAGTCCTGTAGAGCAAACGTAATAAGCTAATAGCATCTGATACATTAATAAAATTTACATATATAAAATATTTTTCAATGAATGCAGAAAGAAATATATATGCATGCTGCATCACACTCACAGCAATATTCTTCTTCTCTAGACTCTAGGTGTATGCTACACAATTCAAGACACAAAAAAAGAAAAAGAAAAAGCAATTGATCAGAGAACATAATTAATTGAATAAAAAAACTATAAATAAATGTAACAACAATTAATAATTAACTCAGAAATGGGAAACAAAAAGGGGTGCGCACCAGAGAAAATGGGTTGGAGTATAATTCAAGAAAAAGGCAGAGATGATGTTGGCGCTTTTAAATAAATAAATTAAAGGAGGGGAGAGGAGATGAGGCATGGTGATGGTATCTCTCTGTCTACAGGGTGTCTCAACCTCCAACTGACAACGCAACTAAACTGAAGCTGCTGTTTTATCTTTCCAAGTTCAACAGTCAATTATGTGTAATACTGCAAAATATCAAAAGTATACTTCATCACGTAATGTTATTTGTACTTATTAATTTAACAAAAAATTAATTCGTTAGTACGGGATACATGGTCCCGGCGGGGCTCGAACCCGCGACCTTCGGCTCATAAGACCAACGCTCTAACCAACTGAGCTACGGGACCAGTTGTTAGTCTCTGGCGTTCAAAAGCTACATCAAGGAAATTGGGTTGTGCGCTTCTACTTTCGCAAATACTATAGGAACCAAGATATGGGCCACAGACGTTTTGGGATTGAGGCTACAGAAACAGATTGTCTTTTAAAAGCATCTCCCAATGGTCAGGTTAGCTAAGCAATCAATCGCAAATAGAGATTTTGTTCACCATATATATGTCCATCCTTTTTTACTACCACTTATTTAGGCTTCTATGTTTTAGATGGGCTTTTTCCTAATTTTGGATTCTGAGCATTGAGGCAGCTTTCGGTTAAGCTCTTGAAGCCCATGTGTTGAACGCATACAAGCCGCATTTAAGTTGTTTGTGCTTAATTACCACTTCTAAAGCAGGTAAACAGCGTGCATTTTTGGCTTCTTAAAAGCTCCGAAGTCTGAAGCCATTTCTTTTCTTCAAGAGCCAAGAGTGTCAAATGCTTTACCATATCAATTTCTCCCTCTCTTGATTTATTGGCTACTTAATCTTGAGCCTAATACAAATTAATTTATTTCCATTAAATTAAGGAATAATGCACAAAGAGCTTTGTCTCTTGTTTGGGAGGAATGAATGGAATAAAAATAACAATTTTAGAATATTCTTCATTTTTCTTGTTTGGGAGTTACAGACACAAACTATTTTACACAATTTTTACAAATTGCTGATGTGACCAACATTTTATTGGTTTTCATTTTGACTCACTATTAATATCACTTTTTCATTTACCAATAATCACTCACTACATTAGCAGTTTGTAAAAAAAATTTTAAAATAATTTGTATCTCTAGCATTATTCGGGAGTTTAGGTGGGAAAAAATAAAATGGGTAGGAGGGAACACTCATTCCTCTCTATTCCCATAAAACCTCAAATTTTCACTCTTCAAAATTGGGAGGAATTTAAGGGAATAGAATTAGATTTAATAATTTTTTTTACTAAAACTCCCAAAATACCACTTGTAAGGACCAGATGTAGTGACCCAAAAAGAGGGGTCTTACATTCCATGGAATCCCACATCGCCTAGGGAAGCATATGAGAATGTGTTTATAAGGAATGACATCCCTTCAATGTGCAGAGGCCTTTTCCCTAGCGCAACCTGGGGAAGAACAAAACCGTGAGGGGTATGAGACCCAAAGCGGACAATATCTACACAGTTGGGGCGGGGTCGTTACAGATGGTATCAGAGTCATGCCCTAGCCGGAAGTGTGGGTCCCACACGCGAGGACGCGTGTGCTCGTAAGGGGGGTGGATTGTAGTGACCCAAAAAGAGGGGTCTTACATTCCATGGAATCCCACATCGCCTAGGGAAGCATATGAGAATGTGTTTATAAGGAATGACCTCCCTTCAATGTGCAGAGGCCTTTTCCCTAACTCTTTGACCGCATTAATGGAGGCAATGAGATTGGGGGGTGGGGGTGAGGTGGGGAGGGGGGGGGGGGGGGAAGACATAGAAAACACTGTAGCATCAAAAACTAACTGTGTAATCAAACCTGTGAGAAAAATATAAGAACATATCTGCTCAGACCTTGCCGATGATAATTTCCTTCAATATAAACTAGTCTATTTTCAATTCCCTTGTCATCTGAATCTATTTTAGTGTTTGTCTGATTCACTTGAGCCTAGTTTTCCAACTCATTCTCTATAAATTCATTGTTTTAGGTTTTTTGGTCTAAGTCCATCCACCTTTTGAGCTAGGGACTCAAATCTGGTGTAACGACCCCGCCCCAACTGTGTAGATATTGTCCGCTTTGGGTCCCATACCCCTCACGGTTTTGTTCTTCCCCAGGTTGTGCTAGGGAAAAGGCCTCTACACATTGAAGGGATGTCATTCCTTATAAACACATTCCCATGTGCTTCCCTAGGCGATGTGGGATTCCATGGAATGCAAGACCCCCCTTTTGGGTCACTACAATCCACCCCCCTTACGGGCACACGCGTCCTCACGTGTGGGATCCACACTTCCGGCTAGGTATGGCTCTGATACCATCTGTAACGACCCCGCCCCAACTGTGTAGATATTGTCCGCTTTGGGTCCCATACCCCTCACGGTTTTGTTCTTCCCCAGGTTGCGCTAGGGAAAAGGCCTCTATTGGATCCTTTGTACCCTTGAAAGCAGGAGAGTCAAGCTTTCTAAACTTCTCCAAAGCACTAGTCGGATTGGTGGCTCCTACTTGATGTTGCACTATATTGGTTAAGCCCCCAATGGCTTCAATAATAGCCTGAAGATTAGTGGTTCCCTCGGCACTCGATTGACCATTCCCTGTGTTCCTCCTTGGTGGAGCCATCTCTCTAAGCAATACAACAAGATATCATAAGTAAAGATTTTAAATATCCCAAAGGGTCAAAACCAAACAAACAGATAGTGCAACAATCATTCCTACACGCTTCTGAATAACACTGTGAAAGGTCAAATAGTTCTAACACTGAAATTCCTATGATCACACTCATGTTCCAAAATAATCACAAGATTAAACCTATAAGTCTACAGAATCATAAACCTATGCTCTGATACCATAACTGTAACACCCCAAAACCCATATCAAGGATTTAGATGCATAACCTGTCTTATTAAAGCTCAGTATATTGTGGTATGTTTTGAATTTTCGAGGACGAAAATTTTATAAGAGGGGGAGAATGTAAAACCCGCCTCACTTAAACTGAATTTAATTGCTTCTAGAGTGGAATTTGTAAATTATTTAATTACTCTTGAAGGTGATATTATTTTATATTATGGTTACTACAAAGAAAATAAATAAGAGAAGATGTAACGTGATAGTTATTTGTGTGGATTATTCATATTTAATTTTTAGTCTCCTTATTGTTTAAGGAAAAGGATAAGAGACTAAAACCTATTTGGATTAGGAGTTTAAGTGTTATTGGAATTCTTAGAGTTCTAGCCCATATAAACAACCTAAAGATGAGTTTACTGGGAATTAAAGTCTTGGGAAGCCTATTTTAAGTTTTTAGTGGGCTTTAAATTTCAGCCCAAGTGGAATCTGTTTTAACGTGTACATAACTTAGGGTTTCCTGTTGAAAAAGACGGAGAGAGAGAGGCTGCAAAAATTACAAGAAACTTTCTGCATCCGTGTGTTCAGGTATGCCTCTCTCACAAAGATCTATGGGTTGATCTATAAAGCTAGTGTAATATGTTAGTCTTGCATGATACAGGTCTCTACGTCCTAGGGGTAGGAATTAATTGTTAAAACCATTGTGCTCTTTCTATGGCTACGGGTAGTGGAATATTACAGGTTAGATTGAACTTCTAACACTCAGTACATATATATATATATATATATATGCACTATAGGTTGCTTGGTCCTACAGGTTTAAATTTTATGGCCGCTGTCTATATACAATTGGATTTTATAGATTGTCCTGGTGGTGTTGAAGTGTGATATGAAACCTTTTATATATATATATATATATATATATATATGAATTTTAGGTTGTATTGGTAGTACACTATTAGGCTTGATGAAAATCTTAGGGAACTGCCAGCATGCATATTCTTTTTACATAATAGTAGTAAGAAGAAGTAACCTGTTATAGAGGATTGTAGAGATGTTTTAAGACTAGTAATTTATTAGGAAGTGTCCATTACATCCTTATGGTATACGTCAAGGTGGATTAATTATATAATTGTGTTACTCCTTTACTTTTAGGTGTGGAGGAAGATCTCATTTGATTTTGGATCTAGACTACGAGTATTAGCAACTAAAGGTAAGTGGACTTCAGAACATGACGTCTCTCAAGACGTGTATAATATTTATAGATTGGTAAAAATATATCTATATCTATATCTATATCTATATATATATATAATTGTAAAAGTGAAGTTTCAAAAACTTATAATATTGTCAATGCTTTAAACATACCTAATTTCTATTATTCATTGTTTATCACCTTGAAATTGTATAGGATAAGAGTGACTCAAATTATATTTTTGAGGAAGTATATTTGTTATGTGATATATGATTATTATTGGCAATATTGAAATAAAGTAAGAATGTTTTTAAACGGTCAGCTAGATAGTCTGCAACCTTTGCCAACACAGGGTTAGGTGTTGGCCTTCGGCCGATGTAGTGTTATTGTGGTGTGGTGCAGTGTTATCGTTTGCTCTTTGGAGCCAGTGTTACCTCTTTGAGGTTAGTGTTATTGTTCCCTATGGGAATCACCCACCGAGTGTTTAGCAGTTTATGTCTTTATCTGGCTAATGTCTAATGTTTTCCATATGAAACTATTGTCTTATTGTTATTGATCTTTATAAGTGGAAAAATTGTTTATCTCTATAATATGTTATTTCTACCTATTTAGTGTATTTTTGCTAACTAAATTGGTTATTGTTTTATTTAATGATTACAGCGTTATAGTTAAATGTTTTATTCTTGACAGTTTTATAGAATTATTATATTACTGTTAAATCTATTTGTAAATGTTTTGCAAGGACTATATTTTGTCAATGATACTAATGTTTTGTTTTGAAAGACATCCTCATGTTATGTAGTCTCTTATTGAGCTTCTAGCTCACCCCCCATTTTCTCAACCCTTTTCAGATTAGAGCAACGGTATATCTTTTGGTGGTAGATCATTGGAGCAATAGATTGAAGACTTCTTTTGGAGCTATGTTAATTGATGGACTATTTTAGGATATTTTCTTAGGATAGCCAGTTTGTGATTTGTGGAACTCTTTGAGATTGTATTGGGAGACATTATTGTTAAATTTTGATTTACTACATTTTTATGGATTTCATAGGAAAAGATTTATATTATTGAAGTGTTATTGTGGATATTTAATTACGCTCTGTTCCATTATATTAGTACTGAGCTTTAATAAGACAGGTTATGCATCTAAATCCTTGGTATGGGTTTTGGGGTGTTACAGTTATGGTATCAGAGCATAGGTTTATGATTCTGTAGACTTATAGGTTTAATCTTGTGATTATTTTGGAACATGAGTGTGATCATAGGAATTTCAGTGTTAGAACTATTTGACCTTTCACAGTGTTATTCAGAAGCGTGTAGGAATGATTGTTGCACTATCTGTTTGTTTGGTTTTGACCCTTTGGGATATTTAAAATCTTTACTTATGATATCTTGTTGTATTGCTTAGAGAGATGGCTCCACCAAGGAGGAACACAGGGAATGGTCAATCGAGTGCCGAGGGAACCACTAATCTTCAGGCTATTATTGAAGCCATTGGGGGCTTAACCAATATAGTGCAACATCAAGTAGGAGCCACCAATCCGACTAGTGCTTTGGAGAAGTTTAGGAAGCTTGACCCTCCTGCTTTCAAGGGTACAAAGGATCCAATAGAGGCCTTTTCCCTAGCGCAACCTGGGGAAGAACAAAACCGTGAGGGGTATGGGACCCAAAGCGGACAATATCTACACAGTTGGGGCGGGGTCGTTACAGATGGTATCAGAGCCATACCTAGCCGGAAGTGTGGATCCCACACGTGAGGACGCATGTGCCCGTAAGGGGGGTGGATTGTAGTGACCCAAAAGGGGGGTCTTGCATTCCATGGAATCCCACATCGCCTAAGGAAGCACATGGGAATGTGTTTATAAGGAATGACATCCCTTCAATGTGTAGAGGCCTTTTCCCTAGCACAACCTGGGGAAGAACAAAACCGTGAGGGGTATGGGACCCAAAGCGGACAATATCTACACAGTTGGGGCGGGGTCGTTACATTTAGGACTTCTCATTGTTTGACGTCTCTACAATGCTTATCTGCACCAATGAGACTTCATGGAACGTAACCCTGGATGACAGACAACCTCTTCGGACTTCGGCATTGGTCAGCCGAGGATGCATTTATCCTTGGCCCACCCTCTTAAGCCATTGTGAACAAAACTAACCTCTATTTACTAACACAGTCTCTTCTGATAAAGATTCTCTTCCTCAGACAACCCCTCGTCCTCAGATTGGGCCACAGGCCCGATATACAAACAAATAATGAACTATTGGGTGCAATATCCCTACACCCCTGTATATTCAGCCATTTATTTTTAAATAGAGAGTTGATAGTAATATTATCATAAAATGATTCCATTATATTCCCTCTATGTTATTTTCAAATAAGGTTACTTACATTCCATTAATTTCCATTCCTTTATTCTAAAACATCCAAAAAAGTTACTTAAGTCCATTCCATTTCTTTCTTTTCCATTCATTTCCTTTACTTAAATACATTACATTTCTTTATAATTATTCATTTCAATTCCATTCCATTCTCTTATAAACTCACAAATGAAGCCTACAGTAGCATAAAATTCTAGCTTTCGCTTAAAGTTTTCTTTTAGTTTAGGGGATCCCTAGAGCTTTTTAGCAAAATTTTCAAACATATAGCACTTCTTGCTAAAGAGATTTAAGGTCCATCAAAGTATGTCTAACTCATTAGTATAAATATGTTTTAAGGAGATCCTTAAAGTTGAATAACAACTTTACTCAGTGGATGAAGCAAGAAATTTTTTTCAAAAGGGGCTAATGAGTGAAACTTAAAATATGTTTTCCATTTTTAAGAAAAATTGCAAGAGTAGGTAAATTTTTTTCAAAAGGGTATAATAAGTGAAACTTAAAATATGTTTTTCATTTTAAAGAAAAATTGCAAAAGTGGATAGATTTTTGTTTAAAACCCAAGGGGGTTGGCCCCCCTTTACGTCCCTCCACTAGTGGCTTTAGGCTAAAGCTAAAAATTTGAGTTTTAGAGTAAAAGATCTTTAAGATGCTATCTATGTTTTGGGAAAATTACATTCACCTCCATTGAGATTTAAGGAAATGAAACTCCCCCTCACCCCCCCCCCCCACCCAACAAAAAAAAAAAAAAAAAAAAAAAAAAAAAAAAACTTGAAGGGAAAAACAATTTTCCCCCTTAACATTTATTTAACCAAACTCTGTTAAATTCAAGTTGAAAATGTTGTATCTTAATTTGCCATTTAGTTAAGGGTAGGTTTTCAAAATTACTCTCCACTTATCGATAAAAATTTCACTAAACCCAAAATTAATTACCGTCCATGCTTATCACATAAATTTTGGTGCAAAGCATTGGTGAGAGGTGCAATTAAAAAATTCAAGAATTTACAAACTTAAATAATATCAATTGGTAAGGTGCGACTAAAAGAGACTAAGTAGAACGTTTTATAATATGCTCATTTCATTTTTTATATTTATTTATGTGAATGCTCTTTTTACTAACAGTGATTAAATTTTGATAAAAAAAATCTGTTAAAAATTTAGAAAATTTTGTTACTAATATTCATGAGAGGAGGGGGGGGGGGGGGGGGGAGTGTCATTTTTTTCAAACCTCAAGGGAGGTGAGTGTTTTTTCCTTTCAGGTTTAGGAGTGAGTGTCATTCCCCCAAATTTCAAAGGAGGACACTGTAATTTGCCCTTAAGTTTTTAATAAAAGTAATGAATTGACATAATAGCTGTACTTATTTTTCAAAATTGCACTTAACCCATTTTGAGAGAAAGAGAGAGAGAGAGAGAGAGACTGTGTGTGACCATTAATAATAATGATGATGGTGATGATGAGGATAATGATGATGTTCGAGTATGAAAATACAAAGCATATTTATTAAGTCTTCTTTTATTATTTCTCATATCTTAAAGACCTTTATCAATTTGGTTCCTAAATGAGAATAACAACTTCAAAGCACATTATTATCATTTTTGTATTGTTGCAGACAGTGGGGGAGTCAAGAATATTTTTTAGGAGGGGGGTCTAGCTAAATATAACAATTACAAAATTCTTAAGTAAAAAAAAATTATAAGTTAGCTTTAATTCAATAAAGTTGTGTTCTCAGTTTTTTATGGTACTAAAACTAATTATAATTGATCTTGAATTAAATTTTATAGTAGCCTATTTGTTTTATACACAATTAAACAATCATTCAATAATTACACACACACACACACACACACACACACACATATATATATATATTTGGAGCAAAATTACACATACTACTTTGTCAAATATAAACATATTTTAAGAGAGGATCAATGAATATAAACAGTGTTGAGGACCGTTTTTTCGGCCCACGTGGCATTACTTCATTGGCAACTCATGCCACATCAACATATCATTAATTTTTTTGGTAAATTTCTTTAAAGCCCAAAATAAGCTCATATCTCATTCAATTGGATGGATTAGGCTCACATGGCCCACGAGATCCTTATTTCAAGAGGCAGATTCATGGTCCATATTTCCTCTTCATCAATTGGGATCATAACCCTACGACATCATCAACATCAACATATGGATTGGGCTCACACAATGAATCAAAGCTCACAGTCCATATTATCTCTCTTACACTCATGGCAAGCAGCTTCTTCAACAAGAGCCCATATTTACACAAAATGACAGCAAAACCCAAGGTATGTCATCTCATCTTCAGCTTATGATCCAAGCTCATAAGTTTTTTTGGGGAAACTTTGAGAGTCGTGGTTTGAAGGGCCAAGAGATATGTTCAGTAAAGTTCCAGTAGTTTAAAGTTGATAAAAGAGACATGTTGCTTGGCGTGTCTTCTCCAACTCCCTGAACTCTGATGAGTCCATGTGTAGCAGGTAACATGTGGTAAACGTCTCTTATCACATAGCACTTTAGATGATAAAATTCCCCATTGCTCTTCTCCTAAAACTTAATATTCAGCATGTGCAAATACTCAATATCTCCAGCCATCTAACTGTTGGGAAGATAGCTGTTCATTCCATCCCCAGTTGTTACTATACAAATTTAGAAACTTCATTATATTATTCTACATAAACTACATTACTGCTTTCAGCATAAATCCAACTCAGATGCATGGCCTAATCTGATTAGCTATCTTTTATCTCTCTCTATGCAAAATATTCATGATATCTCTCATACCCAGCTGCTGTCTGCCACAATCAGACCATATATTTCTCTGTCAGCTGCCAGAGCAGAGCATTAAATACTCTTCTTGCTTACCAAGATTATGTCACAACCCAATGAAGCCTCGACCAAATCTCCAAAGCATCATTAACTTTCAACTAATCCTTTTATTACTTACTAGAAATGTGTTGTAATGGAACCTTGCACCAAAAACACAAACACCCGAAAAGGAAACATTTCTAACTGGACCTTAGCAATGTATTTAGAACTTGACACCTGGCTGGGAGTGATATCATCAGCCATTTAATGCTAAAATCCCAGCAACTAGCTGTTATACCCAAAATAGCAAGATACTCTTCAAAGAGATCTTACCATTTTTTAGCTAAATCCTTGAAATGACCTCTCCAACAGTCTGAAATGACCCATCTGACCTCATTGGCTTCTGCCCAAAGCAAACAGCTATCTCATGATAGCTGTCACAGCTTTTCCTGACAGCAGAAACAACCTTTTCAGAACAGCCGTGATAGCTGACCCAGCAGCCTGAGCATTACTGATTTTTCCTCATTTGGCTAAAACCAAAATCAACTGTTGAAACTACCTTTCTCTTCCTAAAATACTTTCATTTTCTGCTACTTTTTCCCTAGCAGCTTTTACCCTAAACAACAAAAATACCTTAAAACTAAACATACCATTTTTGGTCAAATCTTAAGATGGATTCTTTGAAGATTCATTGCTATTTGGAATATATTTTGGTTGATATTTTTTGCTAAAATACCCCCTTAAACTCAGCTCTAATGGGGACCCCTCATCAGCAACTGAAAGGGGGACACCAATAAGGGGGAACTCTCTCATAAACTTCCCTATTCTTTCCTTCTTAATTATCCTCCTAAGCTCTTAATGAAATTCTAAGCTTCTGAGTTTTTAGTCTCTGAATGAGGAACTGAACTCTTCAGTCCTTAACTCACAAATGCCCTTTATAAGCTTTCATCCATCCTCCAGCAGAAAATCCCAACAGCTTTGCTAAACACACTACAATACTATTACTCTCTTATACTCATTATCTCACTCTCCATATTCTAAAAATACATATATCTTGCTGCCCATATCTCTAAACATCTCTTTCTTCACTTCTCTTACATAATCTCATACACACTTACTACACTATTACATATAACACACCACAACTCTTCTAAGCTCCACTCGCATACTCTCTCACTCTGAAATTCTACTGTTTTGCTGCCCATAAACACATCTCCATACTCTTCTCTTACAAAATCTTTCCTCTTGGAAAGCAATCTCTACAACTTCTCCAACGGTTATAATCTCATATTTTTACTATCTTTAACCTCCATATCTCTCATACTTCCATATATCATACATATTACAAATACTACATCCCATAAACACATCTATGTCTTTACCATCTCCACACTTCTCAAGAGATGCCAAACACTTGTACTAAAAGCCCTTCTTATGGAATGCATGAACTTCTATTACTAAAACCCTTCTCCTATAAGGCACCAAGATCTAATATTAAAACCCTTCTCTTAGAAGGCATAACTCCTTCTTACAAAAACCCTTCTCTTAGAAGGTACAACTACTTCTTACATAAAACCCTTCTCTTAGAAGGCACAAATACTCCATGCAAAAGCCCTTCTCATGGAAGGCAACACTATTCATAACTTCACAACAACTAAAAGAGTATTGTCAAGGGGAAAACTCATTTAAGTGCATGATAAGAGGGGCAAGCTTAACCAGCCCCTACACATAGCTGGGCATACTCTCTCTCCCTCCAGTTGCACCCATTTTCCCCCCTAAATCTTGAAGTTATCATGGCAAACTGTCTCTCTACTGCTGGGGTCACTCTGCTGAGATATTATCAGCTCACAGAAGCTATACAGTTGAGGCTGCAAATCATCAAAGATAAGTGACTCTACTTCCATATCTCTAAATATACATGATTACTTTACATTTAAATACATATCACTTTATTCCAACTATTATTACAACTACTAACCAAGGTTCAAACTCGTTTAAATGAATGATAAGAGGGGCAAGCTTAACTAGCCTCTACCATTGGCATTCTGCTGGAATCCTATCAGCTCACTGATGCTACACAATTGGGCTACAAACCATACAAAGATAAGTGACTTTGCTTCCATATCTTTAAATTTACATCATTGACTCCATGGTTACTTCACCTTTAAATACAAATTACTTTATTTCAACTACTATTACAACTACTAATCAAAGCTATCATATCAAACACATATTACATATTTACGCAACCATTATCGTGATTTTTGGATTTTGGCTTTAATGATTTTGTAGGCTTAAAAATACGCTAGTAGCCGTTAGACCACGTGGCCCAATGTTGAGTTTCACGCAACTCCCCAAAAAGAACCTGGGCCTAGTAAGGTCAACCATTATCGTGATTCTTGGATTTTGGCCTTAATGATTTTGTAGGCTTAAAAATATGCCGGTAGCCGTTGGACCACGTGGCCTAATGTTGAGTTCCAGACGCAACTCCCCAAAAAGAACCTGGGCCTAGTAAGGTCATCCCTCCAACGGACCACACGTGACTAGGCAACCGAAAAAAACCCCCGAACAAACAGTAATCATTGTTATCAAATTAAATATAACATAAAATATTCAGACAAAAATATATAATATAAAATATTAGAAAAAGGTGCCAGCCATAAGTCAGTAATCAAACATGAACTGAAGCAGTGGCATCATCTATAAGCACTAACAAATTAAACACTACTTCAACAAAATAGAGAGACTTTACCAAACAGGGGAGATCTTAGCAGGTAACAAAGCAAAGCAGAGAGAAAAGGGAAGAGAGATTTACTGGAGGTTGGAGTAGACAACAACAACAAAGCAAATTGTTGAGTCGTTGAAGTGTGGAGAAGGGATTTTTTTTTTTTTTTCTCAAGTAACCAAACTGATAGTCTTCAATTGATAAATTTCAAGTTTGGAGATTTGTTATATATATTTTTGGTGTTTGGATTTGAGGGGCTATTGAGTATATTAGTATATTGAGGAGCTATTGAGTATATTAGTATATTGCAAATTACAGTGAGTAGTGCTGTTAAAGCACTAAGTGTTCGTTTGACACCACTTATTTTTGCCAACTTATTTTACTATTCAGCTTATTTTTACTACTATTCATAGGTCTCGCTGCACTTTTTAGTACTATTCATGGATCTTACTATACTATTTCAGTTAACTTTTATCTTTATCTACAGTACTTTCAGTAAAAAGTTTTTAGTTTTAGCAAAATAAGTAGATCCCAAATAGACCATAAATATCTAAAAGCATTAGTTGTAAATGGTAGAGGGTTTTTTTCCCGTCCGAAAAGTTAAAATTGCATCTTTTCTTGGTAAAGGTTTTGAGGAGCTTAAAACCTCTTTTTGGTGAGTTACCATTAGTCTATTACCATAAACTAGTATTTTTATTTTCCTAAAGAACATTTTAGAATGCCTCACAAAACTTTACAATGAGAGAGAGAGAGAGAGAGAGAGAGAGAGAGAGAGAGAGAGAGAGAGAGAGAGAACCTTTGCCCATGTAACTCTATTTTTAAAATTAATACAAATTGAATCTTTAGCTTAAATCCTTGGTAATGTGAGTTTGGCTTACTTCTAGTACTTTTTAAATTGGACATGTCCTTTTGTTTTAAATATACAATGATAAATGATAGTGAATTTTAATCTCTACATTTTATTAGTTAGTGGGTGACGTGGCAATCTCCCATTAAAATAAAAGAAAATTCCAATTAAAAAAGTACTTGAGGTAAACCATAGCCTGGTAATGTAATACCAAAGCGGCACTAAAAAGATAAAGCCCATTAAAAAAAAAAAACTCTTTAAGAAAGCTCTATTACAATGCTATATGTAAAATTTGTTGTCTGCTTGACAATTTTACTAAAGAGATTACTTTCCCCCTCTTTTTGTTTTCAACGTTAACATTTCACAGAAAATTAATAATTTTCCAAAAATAATTTTGTAGAAAACTTCTTATTTTTCTATGTTTAGTGATCTTAAAATGAGTTAAAAAATTATCCCTTGACTTTCTTTATTTAGATCCGTGTGAGATAGAGTTGTTTTTCAAAAAAAAAAATTTAGCGGAAAACAACTTTATCTCATATCAATCTAAATAAAGGAAGCTAAGAGATATTTTTCATTTGACCTCTTTTTTTTTTAGAGAGTTTCAACTTATCTGATACTACCAAACACAAGAAAATGTATAAAATTATCTTAACATAAGATTTTCTATTGAAACAAATAGAGCAACTTGAAAAGCAATTTTAAGATGATGCTGAAAACTTATAATTAATTTTGACATTAAAGTGGTCTACTTCTAGTACTCGTCCCGTATTTCTTTGCAAGGGGGAGCTCTGTTAACAAAATTGTCAAACATATTTCCATTTATCACACATTTTTTGCTATTAAAAAAGAAAAAATTAAGTATCAACATTGACTTGAGTTTACCTAAAATTTTCTCTTTGTTTAGGATAACAGCTTCTTTTTTTCTCTCTTTTTTTTTTTTTTTTTTTTCTTATTTTAGTTAACCATTTTTCCTTTTCACCCAAATCAAAATCTTTATTCTAAACTATGTTTATATTCATTTTTATATATATATATATATATTCATTCATTTTATTATTATTTATCTCACTTTTATGATGTAAACTGTTTTTTTCTGGGTTTGATAACCTATTTCACCCACTTAACCTAAAATGGGACTCCTTATCCCTCATGGTCCAGATCATGTTTCTAGAAACAAATAACATTCAATCTATAATTGCAAAAGAGAAGTAAAAAAAAAAAAAAAAAAACCAAGAACGAAACAGTGTCATAGAGCATCTTATTGATAGATGCCCTAGATCCCTTTATATATTGTGTCTCCAAGAAAATCTTTTGGCACCTTACGTGACAAAAGAGGTATTGTCATCATGGAGGCTCCATCGCGTGTCCTCCTCAACGATTCTGGTGGGGTGGGCTCTATTTCCTGAAGTCAAGACTTTTGTATTGCTAAGGCGGGTCCCTTGGTAAAGGTAGAGATAGGTTTGCTCAATTTTGTATTGTATGTTTGAATGAATGACTTCAATCATCTCCACCACCGCTCAACTTGGTTTTAACTTTCAATATACAGCTTTCTACTTCAAGGCAAATGGCAATGCATAGTGATTATATTAAGAAATTAAAAATTTGTGATTCCACCAACATTCGGTGGCCTAGTTGGTGAGAAACCGAACCAACAAATCTCAGGACTTAGGTTAAAGCCACATTGGTCACCCTCATTTTTTGTTTACCAAAAAAAAAAAAAAAATTGTGATTCCGTTAATATAATTTATTCATATAATAAGAAATTAAAATTTTAAATTACTTCGCCCTGATTGGTCTAATGAAAACCTCATTAGATCCATAAAGTTTTGGTTTCAAAACATCCACTTAACATCTTAATGCTATTTTAAGGGATTCTTGTATTTAATTTTAGAATGTGTGAGACGAGTGAAATACCCAAAAATAACAGTCAAGTGCTTAAACAACTCTAAACATCTACATTAGCAATATATATATATAAAATAAATTCATTTTATGGTTTAGACAATTTATATTATTATATATTTATTATATATATATATATATTGAGATATGTCTAGATAGTTTTTATTAATTAAGTTCTCAAAAAAGAAGAAGATAGTTTTTAGTATTTAAAACTCACCCTTCTAGATTTAAAAAAAAAAAAAAAAAGTTTGCATTTGCAATCTTGTCCCAAACTAATAAGTTTTCAATAAATTAAAATATTTAAATAAAATAAAACAAGAAATGACATGTTTCCTCTTGAGTAAACCAAATATATTTTTTTAAAAGAATTTTAATTTTTTTACATTACGCTTAAGAGACGTTTGGTTTACCGTGATGTGCCTGTGTTGTGATGCACATTACCTTAATGTGATATTAAGGTGTTTAGTTCATTTAATTTTTTCTAACATTACCATAATCTAATATTACAAAATATATCAAATCACATCACCTTCTTAAATAGGGGTTATTATACATTACTTATTGGTGAGGATGTACTAATTTATTGAATTCACAAAATTCCTCATACTAATTATTTATTTATTTATTTTATACATGAGAATTATTAAAATATCAAAAAAACCTAAAAAATAACCAAAAAACCCTTGGAACTGTCAAAATGACTAAAATGCACAACGAATGTCCAAAATGACCATAACAGCTCCAAAACCTCCAAAATGACCACAATACCCCCCAAAACTTTTAAAATGATCAAAATACCCTTGAAACCTCTAAAATTATTAAAATACTCTTGAAACCTCTAAAAATGACCAAAATACCTCTAAATTAAAAAAAAATGACCAAAATACTCTTGAAACCTATAAAATGACCAAAATACCCCCGAAACCTCAAAAATGACAAAAAGACCCCAAACCTAAAAAAATTACTAAAATAACCTTGAAACCTCTAAAATGACCAAAATACCCCTAATCCCTCTAAAATGAGCAAAAATACCTTGAAACCTCTAAAATGACAAAAAAATCCCAAAACCTCAAAATGAACAAAAGTTTCGGGTTATTTTATGCCATTTAGAGTTTTTAGGGGTATTTTGGTAATTTTTAAGGTTCTAGAATATTTATTTGGCCATTTTTGAAGTTAGAGTATTTTGGCCATTTTAAATATCTAAGGATATTTTGGTTATTTTAGAGATTTCAATGAAATTTTGGTCATTTTAGAGGTTTGGGTATATTTTGGTAATTTTTTTTTTTGTTTAAGGGTATTTTTGGTCATTTTGAGGTTTAAGGGGTATTTTGTTCATTTTGAGGTTATAGGAGCATTATGGTCATTTTTTTTATATTGGGGGGTATTTGGGTCATTTTAGAGGTTTCAAAATTTTTTTTTCTCATCCTAGAGGATTTGAGGTCATTTTAGAAATTTTCGGGTGTATTTTAATCATTTAGATGTTTTGGGGGTATTTTAGTCATTTTTGAGGTTTCGGCATTTTTTTGCTCATTCTAGTGATTTTAGGGGTAATTTGGTCATTTAAGAGATTTCAGGGCTATTTTTGGTCATTTAAGAGATTTTAGGGGTATTTTGGTAATTTTAAAGATTTTAGGGGTATTTGGTCAATTAGAGATTTTAGGGCTATTTTGATCATTTTTTAGATTTCTGGACTATTTTGGTCATTTTGAGGTTTTAGGGGGGTATTTTGGTTATTTTCATTAGATTTATGGTATTTTTGGTAATGTTAGATGTTACATGGGTATTTTGGTCATTTTTTAGATTTCATGTTTTTTTTTTTTTTTTGGTTGAGGTTTTAGGGGTAATTTGGTTATTTTGGGTCTTTCAGGGTTTTTTTTTTTTTTTTTTTTTTTTTTTTTTTTTGAGGGTGTAGGGGTATTTTTTGGTTCAAGGATAATTTGGGCATTTTTAGTGCTGAGGCTATTTTCAATCAATTTGTTATTATAATAATTATATTTATTTCTAAGAATGTTTATGAATCAATTATATGAATGTTATACTCTTGAATTATGATTGAAATTTAATTTAATGAACCAAACACCTTAATGTCACATTAAGGTAATGTGATTACATGAATCTAAGATTACAATAATGTAACATTATGGTCATTTTTTATTTTGGGGGGTATTTTGGTCATTTTAGAGGTTTCAAAATTTTTTTTTCTCATTCTAGAGGATTTGAGGTCATTTTAGAAATTTTCGGGTGTATTTTAATCATTTAGATGTTTTGGGGGTATTTTAGTCATTTTTGAGGTTTCGGCATTTTTTTGCTCATTCTAGTGATTTCAGGGGTAATTTGGTCATTTAAGAGATTTCAGGGCTATTTTTGGTCATTTAAGAGATTTCATGGGTATTTTGGTAATTTTAAGATTTTAGGGGTATTTGGTCAATTAGAGATTTCATGGCTATTTTGATCATTTTTTAGATTTCTGGACTATTTTGGTCATTTTGAGGTTTTAGGGGGGTATTTTGGTTATTTTCATTAGATTTTTGGTATTTTTGGTAATTTTAGATGTTACATGGGTATTTTGGTCATTTTTTAGATTTCATTTTTTTTTTTTTTGAGGGTGTAGGGGTATTTTTTGGTTCAAGGATAATTTGGGCATTTTTAGTGTTGAGGCTATTTTCAATCAATTTGTTATTATAATAATTATACTTATTTTTAAGAATGTTTATGAATCAATTATATGAATGTTATACTCTTGAATTATGATTGAAATGTAATTTAATGAACCAAACACCTTAATGTCATATTAAGGTAATGTGATTACATGAATCTAAGATTACAATAATGTAACATTACACCTTGATGTAATATCAAATGAACCAAATGCCCCCTTAAAGGGATTAAGATGAAATAGTTCACCCTCTTTTTTGTTTGGCTAAAATGCGAAACTAATTCTCTAAGTTTGGTCATATTTCATTTCAGTTATCTAACTTTACTTTCGTTCATTTTAGTCCTCTAAGTTTCGAATTTATTCAATTAAGGATTTTTCGTAAACTTTTATTAAATTTTTTTGAAAAAAAAAAATCTGGAAAATAGTTTTCAATCATTAGTTGAATTTAAAAAATTTGAAGAAAAATTCAAAAATTAACCACAAATATATAACAAAAGTTGATGGTAAAGTCTTAAATGAATAAACTTGAAAGTTAGAGAACTGAAATGAACGAAATCAAAGTTAGAGGACTGAAATGAAATCTAAAGAAACTTAGAGGGTTAGTTTTGCATTTTAGCATTTTTATTTTTATTTTATTTTGCAAGTTGTGACAAGTGGTGGAACCAAACTGCCATCTTTCACACTACAATACCACTCTCCCATCGTAAGAATATTAGTTTATTTGGATTGTTCTATTTCTTTTCCGCATTTTTTTAATCTCCATTTCACTAATTTTTTAATTGATTTCCTTTGTTTAGGCCAAAAAAAAAAAAAAAATTCTCAATGCTCAGGCATATTTAATTTCATTAAAAAAATAATATTATTTATGCAATATATTAAGCTAAATTCATGATTTGTTAAATCTAATATTATTATTAATATTAGCATGTATTATCAAGTGTATATTATGCTCAAAATTAACCTTTTTTTTAGGAACGGCTCAAAATTGAACTTAATCTCTTACTTCTTACCCATAAAAAAATTTATAATTTGAGCCGTTATGCTCTTCACAACGAATTACCAAATCTCAAGTCTAATCCAATCCAAAACAAATATCATGACTACCTAAATGATTTGGGTGCTTAAGGCTTAAGCCATTACCAATCCTCTTCTTCTTTATTTCTTCACTTCTCAAATTAGTTTTTTTTTTATTTTTATGTTTTTTTAATTTTTTTTAAGTCCTTCTCTAATTATCCAAAAACACAAAACAAACGCACACACCTTCAAACAAACAATAAACTTAGACATTGCCACATAAAGCAGAATATATTATGGGCATGACACATTTCGACATGGCAAATATTGGACCTGAACCTAGTAACCTAGCCCAAAGAAAATACCCGACCTAAAACCAAGATTTTTGACCAAAAGATAAAAATGGGTTGACTCATAACTAGACCTATTTTTTCTTGGGTCATATTAGGTTAACTTGTCTAACCTATGACCCAACCTGTTTTTTAAACTTTTTATTTTTTTTAAAAAAATCATACCATATAAACTAGCAAATCACTCAAAATGCTAAACCATGTAAAGGTAACATGACATCTACCATCCAAAGGTAATGAATACGTTAAATCAAATAGCATAAACCAAAAGGTTTTTTTTTTTTTTAATTTGACCATAGGGCAACAAGATTCAAAGAAATTGAGCTTGCTACATAAATTTTATGATCATCAAAATAGCTTAGATTGAAATAGTATCTCTAAATCCTTTGGTATATATGATAAAAGACTTAGAGCATTGGTCTAAACCCTAAATTTTTATAATAAAACTCCGAAAATCCTTTTCATTATAGTCTCATCTGTTGCAAGTAAACCAACATCTTTTTCACTGTTTCCAAGTAAAACAAAGTTTATTTCTAAAAGGATGAGAGTCAAAGGAATGAACTATTATCGCCTGAGAATGCAACTAGAGTGATGGACACTTATTGTTCTTTCTTTATATATAAGGTAAACTGCAAATTACACCCCTAAAGTTTGGGGGTGATTGGATTTTACACCTTGAGGTTTCAAAATTTGGATTTTACCCCCTGAAGTTTGATGATGTTTGGATTTCACACCCTAACGTTTCAGAACTTGGATTTTAACCTCTATATTTTAGAAGTTTTTGGATTTTATTCCTTAAAGTTTTGGAGTGTTTGGATTTTACACCTAAAGTTTCAGAATTTGGGGGTGTAAAATCCATATAACCTAAACTTTAGGGTTAAAATCCAAGTTCTGAAACGTTAGGGTATAAAATCAAAACACTCCAAATTTTATGGGGTAAAATCAAAATTCTGAAACTTCAGGGTGTAAAATCCAATCACCCCCAAACATTAGGGGTGTAAATTGCAACTTACCCTTATATATATATATATATATAGATTTTTTTAATGTAAGAAATTTTTAAAAAACCAAAACTATATCATTTTTGAGTACCTAACGGCAAGTCACATAACTTTTTATGGTGATACTATTATTAGTGAATTTTGAATTATATAAACTTAAGAATTTATCTATTATATAACTTATTTTTAAATATTTTTTTATTTTTCAATTTTAATATTTTTTTTATTCATTTATTAATATTTTGCATGTGAAAAAATACGGATTGACGTGTAATCTGACCAACCTAAACACGTTTTCGATCTGAATCCCATTAACCCGACCCCACCCAACTGTTTGCCATCTAGTGACTAGACACATTGTTGAGGGATGGAGGGTCATTCTAAACTAAGGGGCAACATGGTAGTGAATACACTATTAATCAAGCATTGTATTTGTATGTGTTTGTGTTTGTTGGACACTTGTTGGGCCCTACAATTGGGTCCTACTAGTAGTGCAAGGCCAGCTAACGATTTCTCCCAAAATCAAACAACACACACAGATAAGGTAAGGTGACATTGCTATCCAGTCAGTTTCTTAACTCTTTATTTTTTTTCAAAAGGAAGTTTCTTAACTCTTTTTGGAACTCGAAGTAACATAATTTAGAGAGAGAATATAGACGGTATGGGTTGGCAATAAAGTCTTATAATACACACATGAGAGAGAGGGTTCATGAGAGTCGGTCTAGGAAGGGAATGAGGAGTGGAGCGAGGATTTGGGCGAGAAATGAGTGAGAAAATAATATTCGCAGGGCTTTAGATTTGCATGGTTTGAATTTTGAAAAAATATAGGCTTCTTTTTTTCTTTTTTGTTTTGACATGTGATATATTTATATATCTCATCTGTCTCTCAGACAAGCAACTGGGTTTGAGAAAAATCAGATACCTTTCAGATACTTTCTCTCTATACACTCCTTTGCTTTCTCTCTCCAATCTATGCCGAAAACTTGGCAAAGCTTTTGGGTTTGTTCCTCAAATTCCACAATCTAAGAGATTTGTGCAATCTTTGCCAGCTTTGGTTCTTCAAATTGCTTTAGATTTGCACTCCAGATTTGATTTCAAAATGATGGGTTCTTGAAAGTCAATGATTTATTTCTATCTCTAAATCTTTGTATTATTTCTTGTCAAGGAAGAGAACTATAGTGGCTCAAGAAAGTATAACAATTAGCAACAGAAGCGTGAAAAACAGAAACTTGGCTGTCTCTCCGTTTCTTGGTATCAGGTTTTGTTCCAGACTTTCTTGAAATTTATAAACTTTAGATGGAAAAGAACAAAAATGGATCAAGTGGACAAAAACCAAAAGTATAGCAATAGCGGTGGCGGTGGCGGTGGCGATGATGGTGGTAGTGGTAGTGGTAGTGGTAGTGGTGGCATTGTTATGGGAGGTTTTGCTAGATCTTCCAAAAGGCCAAAGCAAAAGAAAGTCCCACAAAGAGGACTTGGTGTGGCACAGCTTGAAAAGATCAGGCTAGAAGAACAACAAAAGAAAGCTCCAGCAGCAATTTTGTCACCACCGCCACCACCTTCAGTATCAGCAACCAATTCTTCCATTCTATCTTTGCCAATTCCAGATTACCATCATTCAAATCCATCTTCCTCTTCTATCCCATTCTCTTCTCTTTCCCAAACCGATCTTTCTTTGCCAAATTTGATAATTAGGCCAACTCAAAACATTGGTGTCAAAAATTCAAGCACTCCACCGTTGCCTAAATTGTGGAACTCTTATGACTATAATCTTGAGAAGGAGACTTCTGGGGTGGATCCAGGATTGGCTTTTCGGTCGAATTTGAATTTGCCTTATGAATCCGACAACCCCATTTGGCCTTCACCTGGTTTCATGCCAAGAACACAACAATATCAGCATCCTTCTCATTCAATGGTAAAACTTTTTGCCTCGTACGTGTTGTTTTTAATTTCAATTTGGTTTTGCAGTATTTTTTAGTTTTGGACTGATGAGGAATTTTGGTTCATGGAACTTTGTAGGCGAACGTCTCATCAGGGACTTCTTCATCATCATCTGTAATAAATTTTCAGATGGAGCCCCCTTCAAACCAAAGCTACTATGGCAACTATACACCCATGTGGCCGGAGGAAGAGAAGGTACGTAAATGCAAATCCTGCCTATTTTAGTGCTCTTAAGTTTTTTCAACATGGAGAGATGATTTTCATGAATTTTTTTTTTAGTGTTTTTTTTTAAAAATTTTTTTACAAAGAATTTATTAAAATATTAGTTTCAAATAAATGTTTGTTATAGGGAATTTTCTAGAAGTTTGTTCTGTTAATTTGTATAATCACATCTGAAACTGGGATATTCATTTTCTTATTTTAGGTAAATATTTAATTTTGGAATTATAAAGGTCATACACTCCCACTTTTTACGGGGTTGAGAGAGGCGATTGGGTATGATTTATTTTTTAATGGAAAATCTTAAAAGTAATATAAAGTAATGTGACAATAAATGTAATTGATGGATTTTAAATACTCATAAATGAATATTTGAATTTTCTTTTTGTGATTAGTAACATATTACATTTTAGTTTGTAAGTTCATAATAAAAATTGTAATACTTGTACCACTACTATTTTTTTGGGCTTACAACTAATGTAGATTTTTTTTTTTTTTTTTAACTGAGATCTAAAATGTTGATTTGTATCTGATGGACTGGTTGTTTAATGTGTATATATAGATGGTTGGCATGAAGAGGCCATATCCCTTCTCTCTAGACAATCCACCAGGCCCGTCTTTCAACTACAAATTTCCAACCCCTGTTGCTCCTATAAGATCAGATGAATCAGCTTCATGGGGAAATGGAGGAACATTTAATTTCGATGCCGGAGATACAATTTATAGGTTAGCTAAATTTTAATCTATGGTCCTTACGTATAATGTTACCTGTTGTCTGTTCTCATAGTGTGTTCTTGCACCGTATTCAGAGAAGGCCCTTCCTGCTCAACTTCCAACTCCAAGCTGAATAATCCAAAGCAAAGTTTCAAAGAAAATGAGGTTGTCTATGGAGATTTTCTCAAACTAGCTCCTCCTACAACCACTTCAACATGTCCAAGCTCAAAGTTCAAGCACCCTTCGGCTTGTCTAGCCTCTTATAACCACAAATTCCCTGATTTTGAATCATTACCTTATCAAGTAAGATTGAACAACAAAAACCCATATCCCATTTCACTAATTTCATGTTTCACGTATATTTGATTTGTACTTAATTAATTGCTATTTGCTATTAATTTGTTGAAGGGAAGTATACAAGACCCAATTGTCCAGGCAGGACTAAGTCAGTTGAATCAACAACAGCCTTTTTATAGCTTCTTCCCACCAGCAAAGGTGCAGATTGACCAAGCAACAACAACTATGAACAATTTTAATGGTGAAGTAGGAGAAAGTGTTGATCTCAATTTGAAGTTATAAATGACTTAGCCCATTTTTCTCTTCCATATCTTCTAGTTTGTTTTTCAGGCTAGTTATTACTCTCTTATTAAGAGACAATACAAGAAACGTCTTCTCTTTCTTTTTTGTATTTCTTTTGAATATTACAATTAATAGGGTACATATATAATATATCTAAATTTGCATATGTAAGCTTGAGTATTAAGGAAACCCCGAATCTTGGCCATGTGAGGGTAAGAGCAGAGAAAGATAGGGAGCTTTTGTTTGAATGTGTCGTACTTTGATGTCCATGGTTTGGTGGTTGTGCTTCGAGGGTTTTGTGGTTCTGTTTATAAGTTTCTATACTTTAGTTGCTTGGTTGGTGCATTACATTTATAGGCTGAGTCAGACATTGGATTGGTAACAAACTTTTGCATGTGGATTGTGGGAACTCTGATTTTGCTGTGTCTTGTCCTCGTTTGGTGGGCTCCTCATTTCTATACTTCATTATGGTTGCAGATGAGTGACGATATGAAGGGTCCACGTAAGTTGAGAGAAAGAGACCGAGACCATGTGGATTTATTTAAGAACAAACTTTAGAAAATTAAATCTATAAAAACTTGTTTGAAAGATTGATCTCTAAAATCAATTTTGGCTAAATTACCTATTTGGTGTTGTAAAAGTTTGGTCCATTATCTTTTAAATGTGTCATTTTTTTCCGTAACTTTTGAATATTATGCCAAAATATTCATTATCGTTAACGATAAAATTTGACACATCGATATTAAAATAATACTTTTTATGTTGACTAGATGCCAGATGAGTTACCACATGTCTAAAAAAAATGGATTCAGATCTTCTATAGTTCCTAGGGTACTCTACCAAGTAGATTTCCTTAAATTCCAACCATTCTTTAATGATTTAATGGTCTAGATTTTGCCATATCAGCATTCCACTAATAATACTTTTAAAATAATATAATAATATTGAAAACAAAGCAATTAAGATTATTATTAATGGAATGCTGACATGGCAAAATCTAGGACCATTAAATCATTAAATAACGGTTAAGATTTAAGGAAATCTACTTGGTAGAGTACCCTAGGAACTCTAGAGGATCTGAATCCAAAAAAAATATACTAGTTTTGAAAAAAAATAAAGGAAAAATTTTACTTTACCACCATAAAACTATATCTCATGTTACACTATGTATCTTAAACTTTTCGAATGCACATTTTGCACCCTAAACTATGATTCCTGTTATACTTTAGACCCTGCCTTTAAGTTTAAGATGCAAAGTGTAATAAGGAGTATAATTTAGGGTGGTAAAGTGTAATTTATCTTTTTTTTTTATTATTATTATTATTATTTTTTTTTAACATTGAGAAGATGAGTAATTAAGTCTTTTCACGTGATATCATATTTTTTTTTTGTCTAAGTTAACAGCAAACTTAACATTGGGGTGTAAAGTGAAACAAGGGTCTAATCTATGGTGCAAAAAGTGCATTTGAAAAGTTACGAGTAAACTTTTTTTTTTCTTTTTTTGGTTAAAAGATGAAATTCATTCAAAGCTAAATAAAAACATCAGTCACAGAGCTACTCTGTTTACATACAACCCAGCAGAGTCCTCATCTAAGATATTCCTAATGTCCACAGGTGGACAAACAAAAGTAATAAACTCAACATCCTGCTTAGTGCTCATCCTAGCTAGCATATCAGTACACCGGTTGGCTTGATGGTAGCAATGCTTAAATTGAACTTGACAAAACTGACGCAGCAACTGCCTGCAATCATCCAAAATGGGCGAAACAACATTATTGGGATAGCTTGGGTTAAGAAAGATGTCCACAACAGTTTTAGCATCAAGTTCAACTACAAGGGATGAAATATTTAAATTGCAGCATAACATAAGTTCCTCCCTAAGCCCCCATAATTCAGCGACAAAGCTGGTAGATATTCCTATATGCTTCAAAAAACCAGCAAGCCATCTACCATTCTCATCCCTAACCACTCCACCACAACCTGCCAAACGTGGATTCCCTTTTGCAGCCCCATCAGTGTTTAGTTTAGCCTATCCTCCCTGAGGTCTTTCCCATCTTACTCTCTTGATGATGTTGTGTGTCGAGCCTCTAAGGGATGAAGCACAAAACACGAACTCCACCGCTTGATTTACTATCTCCATAGTCAGCTTCGGGTTTGGATTCTTCCTATTAAAGACACAATTTCTGCTCTTCCATATGTTCCATATAGCAAAGCAAAAAATCGTTTTCCAAGGAAGATGCCCAGCAGCATAGTTGTTACTTGAATTCCCATTGTTACTTAGCCAATCCTGCAAATTTGACAACCATAAATCATGGTTTGAATGCTGAACTCCCAGTTGTCTCCATATAGTCTTAACCCAAACACAATCCCTTAAGGCATGCAATATTGTTTCATCTTCTTCTTGACAAATAAGGCAGCAATCATCATTAATCATTCCCCTTCGCTTAGGGCAAGTCTTCATGCCGATGCTCTCATGAGCACATTGCCATAATAAGGTTTTGATGCGAGGCAGTATCATCGATTTCCAAATCCAATTTGCAGAAAAGGCCACATTTGTATCAATCCCTATGGCAAGTTTATATGCACTCTTTAAGTCAAAATCCCCTCTAGGATTATTCACCCAAGCTAGTTTATCTCTTCCTCTTCCTATTAAGGTTATCGGGGTTGCTTGGAGCATCAATTGGATTTCTGACGAAAAAACAAATGGCATTCGATCCCAATCACATCTTGTATCAAGCATAACATCCTGCACTTCCCAACTAGGAGCTTCTTGAGGAAAGGGGCCTTGAATGAGCTGTCGAAGAGGGCCCCTCTTTGTCCAATTACCATACCAAAAATTTAGCTTGCTATCCCTTCCCACCATCCATATGCTCCCTTTGGTGAAGACCTCCATTCCTTTCTTAATGGCTGCCCAAACATGAGAGCAAGGAAGTTTATCAGCGTTAGGAGCATTTACCCTCCTGTTATTGCAATACTTGGCTCTTAATACTTTAGCCCAAGGGGCTTCTTTTTCAGTGATTAATCTCCAGTTCAGCTTTGCTAGAAGGGCAATATTTCTTCCCTTTGCTATTTGTAATCCAAGACGCCCTTCGTCCTTAATTTTAGTCACCTTTTTCCACTCAATCCAATGGATCTTCTTGGTTGTCTTCAAGGAACCCCAAAGGAAGTTATGGTTAACTCGATCCAGTCCATCAAGAATTTTTCTTGGAAGATGAGCACATTGCATCACATAGGATGGGATAGTCGCTGAAGAGGCTTGGATGAGAATAGCTCAGCCAGCCAACAGGTACAAACTCACCTTCCAACCCACAAGCTTTTGCTTAACCTTATCTAATATGAAGTTATAGTCTTGGGAGGAGGAGCCTGAATGCTTAATAGGGATCCTTAGATACTTGCCAAGCTTCGGAGTGGAAGCAAAGCCAAGGATGTCACAAAAGGATTCTCTAGTATCCCTATCAACATTTGGTGAGAAGTAAACTCTTGATTTTGATTCACTTACATTTTGGCCCGATAGACAACAAAACTTATCAAGCACATCCCTAATAGCTGAATAATTGACATAATCCACTTTGGCAAAGAGAACAAGGCCGTCAGCAAAGAAAAGATGGGAGAAAGCTGGTCCGCTTTGAGATGCCTTAATTGGTTGCCATAGCTTCATCAAACACTTTTCTTCAATGAGCTGCCCAAGATAGTCCATGCAAATAATAAACAAGTATGGAGATAATGGATCTCCTTGCCTTATCCCCCTCGAGGGATATATCGACTCTAAGGCATCTCCGTTCCCCAGAATAGACATGGTGACCATCGAAACACAACTTATAATAATTTCAATAAGATCCATCAAAAGGTTAATTCTAATTAGCATATCCTTGATGAAACTCCATTCAAGCTTGTCATACGCTTTTTCCAAATCAATCTTTAAGGCCATATACCCCACTCTCCCTCTCTTTTTGCTAATAGAATGAATAACTTCTTGGGCTATAATTGAGTTATCTATCCCCTTCCTGCCTGGAACAAAGGCTACTTGGTGTGGAGATATGAGCTTGTCTAGATACAGTCTCAATCTAGTGACTATGACCTTCATGATAATCTTGTAAATTGTGTTGCATAAGCTTATAGGTCTATAGTTACTCAAAGTCTCAAGGCCTTGGATCTTAGGAATGAGAGCAATATGTGTTTTATTCAAGTAACTTGGAACTTTCCTTTTTGCAAAGACCCTCTTCACTTTTTCAATGACAGAGCTACCAACAATCAACCAAAATCTTTAAGCAACCATAAGGCTGCCTTTATCTCTTCTTCCATCACACCCCCACTAATGCTCCTTATCTCCTCCTCCGATAACCTGGCTTGCCACTGAAAGATTGAAGAATATTACCTAGAGGCACTAAGTAGGGAGGTTGTATAAACATTGTTAAATCCATCCCTAATAAATTCCTATACTGCATTTTCTTCATACAACCACTCCCCCATTGTGTCTTGATTGCTGAAATCTGATTTCTTTTCTTCTAACCAAAGTGGAGACATGATAGAAGGCGGTATTACAATCACCTTGAATTAGCCAGTTAACCCAAGATTTTAATGCCCAAAATTCCTCTTCTTGCCTTAGAATTGTATCAAGCTTCTCCAACAACAGTTTTTCAAGATTAAGTAGAAAATTTGAGGGCTTGACACAAACTGCCTTTTGTATGCCATTCAATCTAGCCTTGATATTCTTTTTCTTAAAGAAGATATTGCCAAAATGTAGTTTGTTCCAAGCCGAAGCCTCCTTTGTAAATTTATCTATGGCCTCCACAAGATTATTAGGCAGCCTTCATGCTTGAGACACAATCTTGGGGAAAGTAGGATCTGTCAGCCAGCAGGTTTGAAACTTGAAAAGCCTTCTTCTCCTTATGTGACCTCTTGGAAGCATTTCAAGCATCACCGAGCAATGTTCTAAATGGCATCTTGTTAAGTGAACCATTTTAGCGTCGGGATATAAGAGGCATCAGCTTGCGTTGACAAAAAATCTATCTATCCTTTCTTGTATAAGAGCTTGTATTTCCATTTTGTTAGTCCAGGTAAAGCGAGGACCGGAAAAGCCAATATCAATCCTACCATAATTATCCAGACATTCTTTGAATAATAAGGATCTGCTTACACTAACTGCCCTACCCCCATATTTGTCCTCATCTAAAAAAGGTTCATTAAAGTCACGACTACTACCCAAGGCATATTGTGAAGCTTTGCAACTTTATCTAAATTATCCCATAATATGTGCCTTTCGTCAGTCGTAGGACTAGCATAAACTGTAGTAAATAACCATTTAGAATTAGAGTTTATTACCTTAACAACGGCCTGAATTTCCTGCTCAGTGTGGGATAGAGTAGTGACCTCCACCCTGTCAGAATTCCACAGCATCTAGAGCCCACCAGTGTAACTAATGGTGTCTGTATGAGTTGCCCCATCAAAAGGAAGCCTACTCGATATCTCTCTAGCCTTCTTGCCCCCCAATTCTGGTTTCCATTAGCACTAAAATTGCCGAATCATGGTTGCGAACCAACTCTCTAACATGACTCTAAAATGAGGGCTTCAAAGTCCCCCTATAGTTCCATATTGTAATATTCATTAGGGACATATGTTGTGGGGTGGGGCATTCATCAAAAGGCAGCATGGATTTCACCTCCTCCCTCAAATTCCATCCGACTCGCTTTAGCATCTCCTTCGTTTGGCCTTCTCCTGGGCACATCGTTATGTTGTGTTGCAACACTCCCATCTCCAATTCCTGCGACGACCCATGAAGACTGAACACCACAGTTGGTTGGAAGACTTGTATAAACTTCGTAGCATACTTATTCCCCATGAGAAAAGTTGAAATTGGCTGCCCTTCCAACATTCTTCGTTTTGATAGACTCTCCATTGGGTTCACTTCGCACAACACTAGCATCGGCAAGATTTGAGGCAGTGTTTCCCACACAAGTCAACGTTCCTTCCCCGGTAATGGTGTATCCGTCAAAAACTCCCACCACGAATTCCTCGCCTCTGTCCAAGTCGGGTTTGACAAATCCAATCCTCCTTCCCTTGCACTCCTCTTTGTCAAAGGGTATATATTTTTCCATGCCTTACGAAGCTTGTCATTGAACTAGCCCATCACACGTGTTAGGTTTGTACGAATCTCCGCTAGCACAACTTCTGGTATCTCCACTACAACCCCTTCCATATTTATAGCCCATCTCTATCCAGGACACGCCTGAAAGCTGAAACTCAGTTGTAGCTCTCGAGTTAGGCATAAGCATGAGATATAGTGGAGGGAAGAAAAATGTAACTTCACCAAAAATTAAAGTTTATCACTTTCATTCTCTTCCTCCAAACTTTCTGTGCATCCAAACACAAACTTTATTCACCCTTCAGACCTACCTCTAAAATAACAAATCTAACCCTCCCGTGAAAATCAATGCTTTCCTGGAACCCAATCACTATTAAGAAAGAATGAACCTTTCTTAGGCATCTTCAAGAGAAGTGAAGTGACAATTGAAGCTTAGTTAGGCGTCCTGGTATGCCATTTGGAGTTTTGCCTAGTTCTCGAGTTAGATCGCCTCTTTGCCTCTTCCATCTATTTCTTTCAAACCAGAACTCAAACAAAAATGAAAATTTAAGATTACTCTCTCTCTCTAAAACCTAACCTTCTCTTTCTAGAATATAAGATTAATGGCCTTTTCTCTTTCTCACTCTAGAATAAGTTCTTGTGGGTGTGTTCAAAGAGTTGATGTTAGAGAGGATAAAAGGCTCCCTCTATGTGTGTGTGTGAAATTGATTATGTATATCCTCTTTGGAACTGCAGTGGTGAAAGACACCGGCAAAGAGTGAATACTCCAATTGAATACTTTTCTTTTGGATTTCTCATCTTTTTTGTTATTTAAATGCTAAAATAAAAATTAGATAGTTTCAGGATTGAAATTCATTTCAGTATTTTAATTTTATTTTGGTTTAATTGAGAATCTTAAATTTTAAATTTATTCAATTTAGGAATTCTCTCCAATTTTATTAAAAATTTATGCTTAAAAAACTTATTCGCATAAAAAAAATCTATCAAATTAATATAAAAAAATTTATAGTTTTTTTTTTTTTATATAAGAATTTTTTTTTCATTAGTTAATTGCATACTTAACGGTATTTTTTTAAAAACAAAATTGGACCAAAAGCCTAAATTGGATAACTTTGAAATTTAGAGAACTCAATCGAACGAATTGAAATGAATTTTAGTCAAACTTAGAGGGACTTTGCATTTTAACCTTATATATATATATATATTAATAGCCAAAATTCAGAAAAAAATCCAATTAGATTTTAATTGGATTCTCAATTTTGCACCATGTTTCTTATTTAATTTATAATTTATTGCTAAGTGAATTATTAAGTATAAAAATCAAAAAGTCTAAATCCAATTAGATTCTAAATTGAAGTCCATTTTTTTGCTATGTGTCCATCTAAATTTTTTAATTTTTGTGGCAAGTAAATTATTGGGTGCAAAATCCAAAGAGTCTAAAACCAATTTAATTCTAAATTATATATATATATATATATAATGAGAAACCATTACATATTTTAGAATTGTATGGTTTCAAAAAAGTGTAAGCTAATACCATGTACAATTTGAACCTTTTCAAAAAAAAAAAAAAGAAAAAGAAAAAAAAGAAGAAGTAGAATTTGAACTATATAATTGTGATTATTTTTAATTGTATCCATGCATATACACCAGACTACACACTAGTTTAAATAATAGCTACTTTCTTATATTTGTTTTCAACATGGCATTTTCTCATATATGTTGGTTCGTTGTTTTGGAGGTGGGTCTATACGGTAAATTTTATTAGCAAGTTGGTGTTTGGTTGCACAAAAATTTTAGAAGAAAATAATAAATTTTTTTTAAAAAGTAAAAATTGTGCTTTTTTTCCTGAAGCCACTTGGCAATCCATGTGGCATCAAGTTAGCATCAAAAATTTCCAGAAGCCACTTTGCCTTGTTAGATTTTTTCCTCCACTAATTAACATTGGAATGATTTTAGACCAAATTAAAATGCAGTGTAAAGATTAGGATCCAAATAAGTAAGGAATATATTCTGTCTGGAGCTGGCTCAAAGCAGCTCTTTTACGCCACCAATAATAAAACGCCAAGTCAACTAATAACTTTAAAGTTAATGCACCTTATTACACATGGTTATAATCCACATAATATCCCAATTTTTTTCCCAAACTCAAACACGTTCTTCTCTCTAATCCCTCTCATCTCTGTTTCTCTCTCCCTCTCATCAAAACCCAGCGACGCTCTTCTCCCTGCACTCACACCACCTCCAATCTGCCATCACCCAACGATAATGCTCCAAAAACTAGCTGTGCATTTCAGCCACCTACCTCTGTTTATTAGATTAGGTAAAATTTTGATATCCCTTTCTTTAATTGAATTTTTTTCCCTTCCTTGTTATAGATCTCTGGTAACTAGAGTTGGGTATGGGCCTCTCTCATTTCGATTTCTCTCTCTAATGTCTTTTTTTTTTTTTTTTGAAACCCTTTAGGTCTTGTTTTGTTTTAGTTTTGATCCTTTTGATAACTGGGTTTTATTATGGACTGTAAAGCTTGATAATTTTTCTTGGGTTTGGTATTAAGTGTAAAGCTTGCTAATTTTTCTTGGCTTTTAAAATTGGGTTATTGGCTATGGCCGAATGTGCAGTGTTTGAACTGAAAGTGACCTGCTTGTAGTTGGTGTGTGTATACGTTTCTTGGCTTTGGCATTAATTGAGAGTAAGTTCCAAATTTCTGAACATTGGCTGATTTGAATGCGTAATGTGAATTTGGTAGTCATTAGGATCATAGTTGCAACTTGAATGAGCTTTCATATGTAATTGTTTCTTATTAGGATACCCATTTGCTTATATGGACAATAATGATAGAGATAACTAACCACACATTTAATGGCTTTGAGTTATCAATTCTTGAGCTAAAATCTTTATTTTTGTTGTAATTTTATAAGTATTCTACTAGATTTTGTAGTGTTTGTATCCCTTTCTTTGTAGACTTTGTTAATAATTTGAATTTTAGCTTGTAATTATTTAGAGGGAGTCTATGTATGTTGCTTGGATATACTTATCCAAAAAAAAAAAAAAAATGTATGCTACTTTTATATAGATTTTCTTCTTTACTAATACAGTTTGTATCACTTGTCAAATAATAAGTTTACTAATATAGTTTGCTATTGACTTGAGTTTGTATGATCTCATGCTTGAAGGTAATTGTACTGATCTATTCCTAGCTCTACAAAATCCAGAGAAATGTCTTTGGCCCTTTTGGAACATTGGTTGAAGACATCCAGTGGAGAGCATCACACTTCAAAAAAATTGATTTTAGTTTTACAAATTCTTTATGTAATCATGCAGCTCATGTAATAGCAAAGGAAGCTCTCAAGAGAAATTCTAAGGGAATTTGGGTGGAGGAATGCCCCCTTCCTTCTTAATTCTGTATAGATAGACAAATAGTATGATCTTGTTTTCTTTGATTCACTCACCACAAAACCCAAGGCCTGTAACACAAAACAAGAAATCACAGTACATATCAATTACTATGAATTTATAGTCACTGTACATGACAGTAATATCTTTCCAAAAGCAATAAAGCAAGTAGGACTAATTGAGTTTTGCAGCAGCTTTAAGGAAATAAAATCTTTGTTCAATTTCTCATATTTTAGGAGGCACAACTGCTTTTTCTCACTAATAAAAAGACCATTAGAAGTCACTTGTCACTGATATCAAATTCTCTCCTAAGTCAAATATAGTTACTCAATTTGGCTTTTTTAGTTTTTATTTTTTACCTCCAAAATCTATTGCTTCAATTAAATCAACATCACAACCTTTTTCTATTAAAAAAAAACACAACCTTTGAATAGATTGGCCAAGACATGTGCACAAAGTAAGATTCATAGATTAGCTAAGGCATGAGTTCCTCTAAATTGTTGTAAATTGATAAACACAACAAGGAGCACCAATTGGACAAAAACAAGAAATTAAGGAAAGAAAAAAAAAATTGCATATGGTGTTAAATTCAACAGAGAACTTACATTAGGCATTCAAATTAGTCATGCCTTCCAAAGATAGTTGTTGAACTTTTATATAAAATTTGATCAGCATATAACTTAAAAATAAAAGATTTTGTCAATGTTTTGAAATTTGGAATTTATTCTTAGTAATTTTGTCAATTACAGGGCACTTTCCATTCAATCACAGCACATTCGGCCATACCCAACAAACCCAATTTTCAAATCCAAGAAAAATTATCAAGCCTTACCCTATATAATAAAACCCAGTTATGAAACAAAACAAGACATAAAGGGTTTCAAAAAAAAAAAAAAAAAAAAAAAAGACATTAGAGAGAGAAATCGAAATGAGAGAGGCCTATACCCAACTACAATTACCAGAGATCTATAGTAAGAAAGGGGGAAAAATTCAATTAAAGAAAGGGATATAAAAAATTTTCTTGCTCTAATAAATAGAGGTGGGTGGCTGAAATGCACGGCCGGTTGTTGGAGCATCATCGTTGGATAATGGCAAGTCGGAGGTGGTGTGGGTGAAGGGAGAAGACCGTTGCTGGGTTTTGATGAGAGGGAGAGAGAAATAGAGATGAGAGGGATCAAAGAGAAGAACATGTTTGAGTTATTATGTGGGTTGAAATCGTGTGTAACAAGGTGTATTAAATTTAAAGTTATTGTCTAATGTGGCGCTTTATTATTGGTGGCGTAAAAGAGTTGCTTTACGCTAGCTCTGAATAGAATGTATTCTCAATAAGTAATATATCCACGATATTATATGGTGCACATACAGCAACAAGCCCATTAAGCGTGCCAAAAATCCATTGTTGTACAAAAATTCCATTAACACACCCTTAAAGCGTGGATGAAATGGGTGCAGGGATGTCCAGTACTGCCATGTATGACCATGGCCAACAACATCATTGTGCCAACTCGATTGCGCAGTCATTGAGAGAGTCCACACAAAAGCCACCCCACTCGTCCAAGCCACCGAGCCAAGTCAGTGACCACGACAATGCCTTTATATACCATGCTTTATTTCATATTATATATATATATATATATATATTTATATTTAATAATGTAGCACACCTTATTTCATTATTTATTTATATTATTTTGATAATATAATACGCTTTTTTGTTTTAACTATAAAAGTTAGGTCTTTTTAAGTTATACATAATTGAGTTATGTAACTCAATGTAAAGTATTACAAGTTATAAAACACTGTGTGACAACTGTAAGTACATAAAAATTACTAACCTTGTTTACTTTAAATAAAACTCTATTTTGAAATATATTTATATTTTATTTTTTTAACTATTTGATAGTATAATGTAATCTTTAGTTTTTTTTTTGGAGAGTGATGAAATCTTTAGTTTAGTTTAGTGTTTTTTTTTTTTTTTTTTTTTTTTTTTTTTAATTTCATTTAAGACTTGGTAGTATACGATGTCCATATATCAAATATTTTAATGTAATTTTTGTTCTGGTTATCAAAAAAATGTAATTTTTGTTCATTTATTTTTACCATCTATTTAATTTAATTATATTATTGAAATATTTTCTTTAGTTTATATATAATTTTTTATTAAGTTGTGCCTTGTTCGGAAAAAAAAAAAAAATACTAGTTTATAAAATAAAGGCGTAATTACCTTTTTAGTTCCTATATTTTGGAGGTACTTTCAATTTGGTCCTCAAGTTTTTTATTTTATTTTATTTCATTTTAGTTCCTATATATACACACACATGCTGTCATTTTTTAAAATTTGTTATCATTTTGGTCCTTGTTATCCTTACTTGAGGACCAAAATGACAGCATGTGTGTGTGTGTATATATATATATATATATAGGGACCAAAAAGGTAATTTTTCCTTTAAAAAATACATATAAATTTTGTTTATTTTAAATTTTTATAAAAGAAACAATGAAGAGGCTTCTACTTAGAATATCTGAATAACTAGACGACTTCAAGGTCTTATCTTCCTTGGACAAATATTTATTTTATTTTTCTAAAAAATAGACAGAATTTGAATTTGACCTCCATTTTATACATATATTTTTTATAATTCGATAGTTGGAGGAGAGAAGATTTGAACCCTTAATGTCTCTTTTGAAAATATTAGGATGTGTTAATCAATTGAACTATAAGACTTTTGGCAATTTGACCTCTAAAATTTGAAATAAGCTAGCTTATATGTTTAAGGTCATTTTTGGTGGGTTAAACACACACAAACACTCTCTCATAACATAGGGTGTCAAGATTAACAAAATAAAAAAACTTCAAAAATTTCAGTAGAATATATTACGAGTTATTGATATTCATATTCTATCAATAGTGAGTACTATATTTTATGCTTGGATACACTTAATTTACCATTAATATAATTCTTTATGTTTAAATTTAGTAATGTTAGAGATACTACAATTAATTTTACGACATTAGTTTTAAAAATTAACATATCAACTTTTAAATAAACGACAAAAAAGCTGCCATTGTGGTTCAAGCTTCATGCCAAACAAAAAACAAACTGATCATTGAAGTTAATCATCGCCATTCATAATTGATTTATCACAATTGAGCTTGTATGAGTGTTAAGCAATTCTCAACAAATCTAATAAATTATCCAATCAAAAACCTAATTGATGCCAACCCACGATAAAACCTTAAAAAATGTACCTCCATCCACTACAAACAAAAAAAAAAAAAAGAAAAAAGAAAAAGAAAAAAAAGTCCATGTGTAAGGGTAAAACACCATCACAAAACGTCAAATATCGTCACAAAAGTTTGTTAGTGAGGGTATATGACCCTCAAATGTTATTGTATTTGCTCTTGTTGCTTAAAGGGATTTTGCGACCATATTTTTGCTAATAGTTAATTTACAAGGGCAATTCACTGTTGTTACCCAACAAATCTATTCTCACAAATATATTATCAAACAACTAGAAAAGTGGACAACTTATTTCTAGTAAGGGGATGTAGTTGTCGTTAACAAGTATTCTTGAGGGCCTTTAACTCTCACAATTAGTTATTTGCAAATTCCAAATTGATGAATTAATTTTTAGCCACTAACAATGGCTGTTGTTACAGTTTGGTTATTAAGTATCGAAGAGGTACATAAATTGACATATAAGTTCGAAAGGTTTTTCATTTATTCTCCAAAAAAAAAAAAGTTCGTAAGGTTGTTAATTTAAATGTCATACTTTTAAAATGTTATAATTTTGCGACATTATTTTCTTCTTCTTTGAGAGGTAAAGAAAGATGGCCCAATACCTCCAACAACACCAAATCCTGGGACCTATTTTGGAGTAGGTTACAGTTATCCTAATAAGCAATCCAGAAAGTCATCAACTTTTGGTATTCGAACTTGAGTAGTTTTGTTTTTATTATTATTTTTATTTTGTGATTATTGACATATCATTCTGTAAGTTTTTATGGTAAAATTGTCAGATTTCAAAAATATCTCACAATTTTAAAAATCCTTAATTTTGCATCATTATTGTTTCAATATTTCAGAAGAGATGAAACCCAAAGGTCTGATCCCTCGGTCAACACCAAATCCTTTGAAACATTGATTCACGAAAAAAGGAAAAGAAAACGGTCCTGGGATCAATATATATACCTAGAAGGTTTGCATGACCGAGCACTCGAACTTGATAACTTTCATTGTGATCCTAGTCTGTATAAGCACCGTATCGTAATTTTTGAGATATGTAACTCATGAATAAAGAAGTGAATGAGTTTTGGCTCCAATACTTCTTTTTTTTTTTTTTTGGGTGAGAAATCCACTACTTAGTGATCTACAACCCTTTGATACTAGAAATGTTTAAATAAAAAAAGAGATCATCTACCTTCTCGATAAAACGGTCACTAGCATTAGCACTACTGCATGTAGTAATGCTAGCCATCAATCCGCGCAGCGCGGGACATTTTATGAAGAAAATACTTGTTTCATGTTTGAATTATTTTGGGAGTTATTTTTTAATCACCTTTGTTTTTAATCACCTTTGTTTTCCAATCAGAATTTTTATGGTTTTTTTTTTTTTTTTTAAATCTCTATATTCTTCTATCATGGATTAAACAAAATGTTCTAAATACATTTAGTGTTTTGAATTACAATGGTGAAAATTGACCGCATAAAATTAATAATTGTTAAGTACCATAAATTTTTAAAGAAATATATTAAATATCTATAATTGAATAGCTTTTCTAGAAAAAAATCAGTAAAGAAATTATTTTCAATTTCATGTACCGAAACTCTAATAAAGTTTAGTTTGAAACACTATTAATTCACACGAGTGGACTTTATTGAAGCAATTGGATGTTGCATTTTGCAACAATGCAATCAATAATTTATCCAAACTATTCCAAAGAATTAACTTATAAATTTACTTCAGGCTAAGCTATCCAAATATCACACTATCACTTTATTGCACTGCTAAAAAAACTGGGCCTATAGTAGCGTTCGTGAAACGCCACTAAAAGTACTAAAAACGCCACTACAAGTTCCTTTGGGCTATAGTGGTGGTTATAAACATCACTATTGTACCGTAACTATACACCTATAGTGGCATTTTAAAATGCTACTATAGCCTTTTTTTTTTTAAATAAAAAAATGGATCTACAGTGGCGTTTTTAAAATGCTATTATAGACCCTTATATATATATATTTTTTAAAAATATTGGTTATAGCATCATTTCAAAATGCGCCTATACCCAACAAATCTTTTAATAAAATAATTTATTAAAAAAAATTATGAATGATAAAAATAAATGCTTTCAAATTTTAAAAATTAAAATTACAATTTTAATTAAATTAAGAAATAAAAAACAGAATTAAAACAAAACAAAAAACAAAAACAAAATTTAAACACAAACCTAGAAAATTCAAAATCAAACATGACATGCTCCAAAATACAAGAACAAAAACCCATAAAATCTCATCTCCTTCAACAAATCCAACACCAAATCTATTCAAGGAACACAAAAGCACAAGCTCAAAAACACAAAATCCCAAACTTAAGAACACAAACCCAAATTTAAAAATAAGCACAAGATTAGATACACAATAGCACAAATCCAAGAACACAAACCCAAATTTCAACATAAGAACAAGACCAGGAACATAAGCACAGACACAAACATTGCTAAAATATTTGCTTCATTCAAAATGTTTCTCCATTTTCTTACTACCCAAACAGAAAAGAACAAAAAAAAAAAAAAAAAAAAAAAGAAGCAAGATCTACTGTTAACAAAAACACAAAAAAGCAAAATGAGAGAGATAAGGATCTATAGTGGAAGGGGAAGGGTCTTACCGGGTCAACAGCAGCTTAGGTAGGGAAGGCTAGGTCAACGACGGAGTGGGCAGGGAGGCGTGGTGGGTTTGTGTTGGGGTCAAACCGGCAGCATGGTGGGCTAAGTGGTGGGATTGGCGGTGTGGTGGGCTGAGTGGCAGGATTGATGGCGTGTGGATTGAGCAGCAAGCTTGGTGGCATGGTGAGTTGAGTGGCAGGATCAGCGGCATGGTGGGCTGAGCGGCGAGATTGGCGCTATGGTGGGCTGAGTGCCGGTGGGATCAGCGTGGAGTGAGAGAGATGAGAGTGAGAGAGCTAGAGAGCGAGAGAGTTTAGAGACTTAGAGATGAGAAAATATAGACCCAGTTTTGAAACCCACGAATGTTGAATAGCATTAATTTTTTTTTTTTTGGAGCTATGGTGGCGTTTATAAACGCCACTATAGCTCCTCAAATTATTTATTTATTTTTTTTCATGTAATGCTTTTTTTTTTTTTTTTGTTGGAGCTATAGTGACATATATAAAAGCCACTATAGGTCCTAGGAAGACCTAATACCTATAGTGGCGTTTATCCTCAAATTATTATTATTTTTTGGGTTGGGATTTAAGTTTTTTTTTAAAGGACCTATAATGTGTTTATAAATGCCACTATAGGTCATTTTTTGATTTTTTTTTCGATTGGGTTTTTTTATTTTTTTAAAGGATCTATAATGGCATTTATAAACGCCACTATAGCCCTTTTTTACTTTTTTTTTTTTAAGGACCTATAGTGGCATTTATAAACACCACTATAGGTCCATTTTAAATTTTAAAACAAAAAATTTGGCTGGTTTTTTTTTTTTAAAGGCTCTATAGTGGTGTTTATAAATGCCAAACACCACTATAGACTCTTGTAAGACCTAAGACCTATAGTGGCGTTAAATGCCACTATAGGCCCTTTTTAATTTTTTTTTTAATAATTTTTTTAAGGATCTATAGTGGCATTGTAAAACCTAGGACTATAGATCATTTTTTAATAAAAATTTTTTATTTTAGTAGGGCCTTTTTTTTTTTTTTTTTTCCTAAAAAGGACCTATAAGTCATTAAAAAAAAATATTTTAGTTGGGCTTTTAAAAAAAAAACCTATACCTATAGTGGCATTTTTAAAATGCTACTATAGGCCCTTGCAAACGCTGCTATAGGCCCAATGTTTCAAAACCCTCAAAAGGTGGCTATAGATAAGCCTATAGCAGCGTTTTATGCATTTTTAAAACGCCACTATAGAGTACTTATAGTTGTATTTTTTATGTGTGCCACTTAAAAAAAACGCTACTATAGGCCGCGTTTTTTGTAGTGTTGGTAATATGCTCTAAAATTTGGTTAACACCAAATGTTTGCATTTCGCACTGCAACTAAATTAACATTGGGTTCTCATATTGCAAGCACAATTTGCTAACCAATTTTATATTGAAATACCTGCCTATGTGATTAAACCGTTGACATGGGAGTTAGATTGTACAATGGACACAAATTTGACATGTTTTGAAATAAGCAATAGAATATGAAAGAGATCTTGTTTAAGCATACAAGAAAATGGAAATCATACAAATTATTTAGCTAACTGCAACGCTTGTCACATTAATTAACACTTGCTTGAAAGCCCCTATATATGGAAGATCACCAATTTCATTCTCTCTCATTTGCTTGAAAGCCTCTGCAATCAACTCATTTCCCTGGATGCTAACAACCTAACCAATAAGATAGAAGGACATTTGAAAGCTCCAAATTCAGCAATCAACACAAACCTCATTTCAGCAGAGTACATGAAAGGAAGTCCTCCTAATTCTGAAAGAGCCAGGCATAGCAATGAGGTCAAATCAATCCCTTGCCTTACATCTCTCAAGACAATGAACAATAGTTTAGATCGAGAAAAGAGGTTCTTAAAGTCAGACTTGGTTGGTTCAATTACAGGTATATTACTCATCATGTATTTTAAGAGTAGCAGAAAGACACTAAACATAGATCTCTTTCTTGAAAGTGGAAGGAAAGAAACCTGACAATAAGATTTGAGTATTATCTCACTTGAAAAAAAAATTATATGAATATTGTTTATAATTTCTTGTGGCCAAGAAATGGATGAGGGTTACCATTGATTCACAATTTTATCTCACTTGGTTCCGCATTAGAGCACTTCACAATGAAATACACAAACACACGCTCATTATTTGATTCAATAACTCAAAACCAAGATTACGATTCAAAAAATAATTGTTACAAACGAAAGTCATTACATGGATAATGATTATAGGAATTATCTCACAATTAGCAACCCATTACGTAATTTTAATTCAAGTATTGTCTACTTGAAATTCAAAAGGAAAAAACATTATAAATTATCATAAAGGGAACAAAATTATATATGTATATAGATGACAACCAATTAAAATTTAAACTTGCAATGTAAATCTGAGACTAAAATATATAAGACAACTGATGTACGAAAAAAGAAAACAACTCATAATTCTGAAGAGAATATCTTTGCTAGGCAATAGAACACAATTTCAAGAGCTCTATTATGATTTAACAAAAAACGAATGACAAATTCCAAAAGGTGCAGATTGTCATACCCAAAAGTCACTCAAATTTCAGAGCTTCTGTTTAGATTTTCCAACCGTAATGTATCACTTTTTTTTTTTGATAAACACCGTAATGTATCACTTTAAGTAGCTCTTGTTGGGAGAATGTTTGAACAAGCTCTCCAAATAAATGTCCTAACCTTTGGGGGGCACATTACACCGTCTTCCATATAGTACCATCTGTGTGCGCTGCTGAATGTTCAATAATACCAGTTTGCTGTTTGAGGCAGAGAGCGACATAATATGCTGTTCTAACTGAAAACTACACACCTTCTTTTCCATTCACAACAACACATCCCTCCCTTTCGTAAGTGGAATAGCCAAAATCTCCATCCGGGTTTTTGGTGCGAACAACTCAAAAATCTTAGCTCTATCCCACTGCCGTGTCTTCATCAATGAGGTCACTCACATACATATAGGGTCTATCCTCTCCAATAAACACCAGTTTGTGTGACAGCCATTTATGAGTAGAGACTTGTCTTTTTGCCATCCCTCACCCTACACCGTGAGCCCTTCTTGATAATGTCCCTATATACCACACATAGGATGGGTTATATATATATATATATATATAATCAAAACATTTGAAACTCTCATAATTTTCTACATCAGCACAATATTTAAAAAAATAAAATTAAAAAAACTATTTTTCTCTCCAAAAACCCCATACTTATCTTTAATAAAAAACCAATACTTATCTTTAAAAATAACCAAAACCAGATAAACACAAACACAAATTCAACCAGAACTGAACACCCTAGACACAGGTTTACTCTTCTCTCTTCACGCTTCCCCTCATCGCTTTGTCTTTGGCTCAAACCCTTCACCTCTTCTCTTAGTCTCGCTCTCTCTGTTCGCCTCTACTGGCTCATGTCTTGGCCTCTAAAGCTTGGTACGTTTTGATAGGCCAAGAACGTATTGATCCCTTATGATGAACTAATTGATTAATTAGCCAAGTTTATTAATTAATCAAATTAACATGTAAAGCGCGTGGTAGCACAAACAAATCACCAATTAAACAAAGTATGCAGTGGAAAATAAATGGCATAGTGATTTGTTTACAAATGGGAAAAACCTACACAGCAAAAACCCCATCGGGTGATTTTAAGATCACCACTACCGAGAATCCACTATTATCACAACAAACGGTTACAAGTAAAGAAATCTCAGTACCTTATACCAATTTACAGTTGAGCCCTTACCCCAATACCTAATTGGACTTGTTCTGTAGTGACAATCTCTCTTTGTAATGCACAACTCCTAGTACGTAACTTATCAATTGCGTAGATCTCAGTACGCGACTTCAATCACCAACTAGAGAAGGATGTTGGCTGCAAAGTTCTTCAGTTCATCACACGATGAAGATTAAGAAGTTTCTTGGTCACAAAACCCTATGATGTATAAACACAACAGCTTCTTCACAAGAAAGATGAACTAGGGCAAATTTTGTCTCCGGTCATAATTTGCTTGAACAAAACTTTACTTCACACTTGTGCAACTTGTGTGTGTTGGTGTGGGTGTGTGTTCCAAACACTTTTATTCTTATTTACTTTCTAGCCGTTGGAAATTTATGAGTAAAATAGTCGTTGGGCAATTATGAGAAATATAGCTGTTGGGCAATTATGAGAAAAATAGCCGTTGGGCAATTATGAGAAAAATAGCCGTTACGCAATAATTGATAATATAGCCGTTGGGCTTTTAAGGGTTATTACTAACCAATAACTATAGACTATTATCTTCATAAGTAGCCTATATAATACTCATCATAACACATTTTCTAAAAGAGTCTTTTGACTACTCTATGTTTTAAATATACACAATTTTACTATCTTTCTCTCCCACATATTTTTTTCTACAAGAATATTTGTTCTAAGGAAAGGCAATAGAGGGTTGTTCTTAAACCTTTTGTGAGTGGAAGTGCGTACATCACAAAGGTTAACGCTATAGTCTAATCCTAGGGGGTTGTTTGGCTAAGAGAACCAATCGCACCAAGTTTTACTTTGGGTGGCACGAATCAACCTTTAAGGACAATGCTTTTGCAGCATGATTCTATAGCATTGTGAGATTGTTCTAAATTCCTTTTTTATTTTATGTCCTTGCTAATTATTTGGGATATTATTTTTGTATCAAAACTTGTTTATTCACTATTATTTTTCCAATAGTGTGTCCTTTGATGGCCCTTAAAATAATCATTTTATATGTCTAGGGTTGTGAGAAAAGAAAACCCAAACATACAATCACGAATTGGATGAAAAATAGACTTGAAATTCTGAGTTTCATAAACCTCGACAGATACCCTATCTGTCGAGCTACTGTCGAGCCACGGGCTAGAACAGCTCTTCAAGGCTCGATAGATGCTAGCTGTCGAGTTTTAATGAATAATACTTTTCACACTTGAATCTTGGACAGACTTGCACGGTTTTAACACTTGAACTTGAAATAAGATTTCTTGAAGTATCAAACACATCCTAGATCTACCCAAATACAAGTAAAGTGCGTGTTGTCAAAGGATTAGCTAATTACATAAAATAGTGACATATATTCCTAACATGTGAAACACATATGTCCTAACACGTTTTTGTAATCCTATTTGGTTCTAGAGAACATATTGGTTTCGTATGATTTTGTTTCTTTCTTTTCATAGTCAAGTCAGGCTATTTTATAGATTTCGAAAATTACGAAAAAGATTGCTTATGGAATTACTAAATTTCTGTTCCAATTTTGTTTTAGGCCCTTTTGTTCTGTTATGGTTTTGTAGCAATTTAATTTTGACTTTTTGTTTTCTTTGTAATGAATATGTTTTGTTCATTATGTTATGCATGTTTAATTTTTGGTTGGTTCTGTTATGGTTTTATGGTGAGATTTAAGTTTTGTTGTAATTGGTTTTGTTATAGTTTGATGTGTTCTTGAATCCATAAATCAAACTCGTCAGACTTTGGTTATCTGCCATTTGATTTGCAAATGTTAGGTTTGGGTTTAACCATCTTTAGTTTGACTTTTTTTAGAGCTCCCACATTTTCCTATTTGGTTCTAGAGAACATGTTGGTTTCATATGATTTTGTTTCTTTCTTTGCATAGTCAAGTCAAGCTATTTTATAGATTACGAAAATTACAAAAAAGATTGCTTACGGAATTACTAAATTTCTGTTCCAATTTTGTTTTAGGCCCTTTTGTTCTGTTATGGTTTTGTAGCAATTTAATTTTGACTTTTTGTTTTCTCTATAATGAATATGTTTTGTTCATTATGTTATGCATGTTTAATTTTTGGTTTTTTTTTTGGTTGGTTCTGTTATGGTTTTATGGTGAGATTTAAGTTTTGTTGTAATTGGTTTTGTTATGGTTTGATGTGTTGTTGAATCCATAAATCAAACTCATCAGACTTTGGTTCTCTGCCATTTGATTTGCAAATGTTAGGTTTGGGTTTAACCATCTTTAGTTTGACTTTTTTTAGAGCTCCCACATTTTTACACATACTAAATCTCTTTTTTCTCATCAAATACAAATTACAAAAACCAGTACTTCTTCAAAAAAAGCACATGGAGGAGACCATCAAATTCTACATGATTAGAACAATGTGTATATGGCTTGATTTTTTATAACATTAATGTGAAATTAGATTATTCTCATGAGAATATTTACATAGAATTGAAAGTTGAAACTTCCTCTGACAGTTCTGTATTTTTTTGGGTGGATTCATGTTGTTAAATTGTCCTTTCATTCCCATTTAGAATATGTACACTATGTGTTTGACAAAATGTCTCACTTACTTTTGCATTTTTTTGTATTTTTTTGGGTGGATTCATGTTGTTAAACTGTCCTTTCATTCCCATTTAGAACATGCACACCATTTGTTTGACAAAATGTCTCACTCACTTTTGCATTTTTCTTTTTTGAAAATTTGATAGTTATACTCTTACATTAGTTTAAGTCAACTTCATGGTTTGTGTCTCTTGGTTTTAGTTGTCAAAGGAATCACTAACACATTGAAACACCACCCATGTGACAAACCAAAAATGCTATTGACAATTGACAAACCAAGCATGGCGGATGTTACTTGAACCCAAGCATGGCAAGTATCTTTGAATAGGAAAAATTAGTGTAAATGGGATTTAAGTTTGAAAGCACATTTAGAAGGTAATTCTCACTTTTCATGGCAGCAATTTGAGGGGGTTTTATTGGGACTGATGAAGTTATTACTTTAATTCCCATTGAAGCAAATGAAGATTCATTTTGCATGACAAAAGCGTAAAGAGCTGGCTGATGGCAGCTAGATGGGGAAAGTTGGAAATCACCAGGTCCTATTAAGAGCCAGTATCTCAATGATCCTTTTCTACACTTGGAGGCACTCACAGTTTGTATTGGTATTTTCTTATGCCCCCCCGATCAAATGGGAGATTAATTTTAGCCAAAGATGTAGACTTCAAAATTTGGTCAAGGTGTTGGTCCAACTCATAAAGGAAAATGGGGTTAAAAGCAAAGATAAATTAGGAGCTTTGTTGATAATTAGCTTTAGAATTGGTAGCCTAAGACCAGATTAAACTAAAATATTTACTTAGAATTGAAGTAATGAATTGGTCTAAGACTTAATCCAGAAAATGCATATTAGCCAATTTCTTCTGCTACCAACAAAGTTTTTCATATGATTCACCATGTACAAGTAATTTTTTTTGCTTTTCAAATAACATACATAAGTTACAATTTGATTCTACTTTATCCTAGAAAGAGTTGTAATAGTTCAAGTTCACAATTGATTATGGCAAATTCTAATTGTATAAAAGTTATCATGTGATATATTCATAATATGCTATATCTCTGTATATAAATCATTTTGAGGTCTTGGTGTGATATATGTTCATGTGATTATAGCATTTTGTCTTTGATTTATATATTTGGGTTTTTGGGTTGATTTTCTTTGATTAAGATATTTAGATTATTGGTTTTGATTAAGGTTGAATGATGATGAAAAATGAAAAGAATGGCACAATCAATGAGATCTACAAACCCACTTATAGAAGAAGCAGTGAAGGCAAATAAAGACTGGAATGGGTTTTTCGGTATTGGTTTTTTTTGAATTGTGTGTATTTTGAATTTTGGTTTGTGTATGTGATTCAAATTGAGAAAAAGTTTTAGTTGAAATTTCAGATAGTAGGTTTGGATAAATTGGATTATGATTTGTGTAGATATAAGGATTCATAAAAATCTTATTTTATTGGGTAGGACTTGAATTCTCTAAAACTTTTATTCAATGGCTGATAGTGAGAATTGAGGTGTCCCGAAGCCATACAATAAACCAACTTTTCAACAAACCTCTTTTGCATATTATGATTAAATTAAAGAGAGATGCTACGTCTACAACATTTTTACAACGTTTTTACAACAAATCACAGGTAGTTAGTTGTTATTGATTCAAATTTAAACCTAACAGTAAGATTAATTTTTTGCCCCAACAATAACAACCAGCAACAACCTACCACTTAGGATTTGTTGTAAAAATGTTGTGAAAATGTTGTGGACATATCATTTCTCTAAATTAAAAGAATCAGTTTGAATATAAGGTATGTTGATTGAATTCTAAGTTTGAAATTTTTTGATATAAAACTTTCCCGTGCATAGCACGGGTTAGCGACTAGTTACCTATATATCACAGCTTCCATGAATGAGCAATCAAATATTGTAGGTGTGATAGGCCCAGTCATATATATCTATATATATGTTGGGCCAGAGGCTCAATCTGAGGACATCTAATAGTCTGAAGATAGGTAAACGCTATCATTGGAGTCCACGTTAGTAAATGAAGAAATGGAGTTTGGTCATAAGAGTCCAATAAGGTGGTACGAGGAGGAATGCCTTCTTGGCTGAGCAAAGCAGAGGTCTGAAGGTGTGGTCTGCCATCCTAGACAACGTTCCGAGAGATTCTATTGATAAGGATACACATCATGAAGGTAGAGGACAAAGGGGAACTACGAAATATCTAAGAGAAAGCTGCTACCACTGCATTGAATGCTCTACAGCTAATTATTTGGCCACATTAATGTGGAAGTGATACCTGAACAGTAATTTTCAACCTTATAGCTACTCCTAGAGACTTCAGGAAGGTGCTGATAGGACAGGGATCAACGTTAGAAATCTGATCTACACGTGGAGGGTGGAGATGAAAGACGGAAGACAGTATAAAAGATAAAGAATACCCTGAGGAGAGGAGATCGAAATATTAATAGAAAAACACTGTAGCAACAAGAACTGGACTTGTAATCAGATTCAAAAGAATTATATATAAGAACTAACCTTCTCGGATTGAGCCTAGGACGATTTTCTTTAGATAAAACCAGTTTATTTTTGTTTTCTTGTCATCTGGATCCATTATAATTGTTATCCAACTCATTAGAGCCTAGTTTTCCAACACACTTTCTACAAATTCATTGTATTGGGCTCTTTGGGTTTAGATCCTATTACCTTTTGGGCATAGGAACCAAACTGCGCCCTTACAATTGGTGTCGTCTGTGGGAATTTCTTGTGTTGTGGTGAGTTTAACATTCAGTTATGGTAGGTTCATGTCCTAATCGAGGGGAGTCTGTTGATTCCCAACGTCAAGACCAGTTTCTCAATCTCAAGCGGAGAAGGGACCGAGAGGTTAGTGTGCAAACCGTGCATATTAGTAAGAGCCAATCTCGAGGTGGGAGTAACGTCTCTCATGAAGAGAACGCTAGGAGCATGCAACTGAAGATTGACCATTTGCGAAGGAGGTTACACCATGAGTGACATAGGGGAACCCCTTTAAGTTTTGGCCCTTCTTTTAATGATGATAGTGATAATAGATATCACCCCAGGTCCAGGACTCTCCCTCAGTGAGTCCTTTTCGTGTGATCGATATCACCATTATAGGCGGAGAAGGGAAAGTCTGCCTCACTAGGGCCTGGGCAATGATGTTATAGGCAGGGCTTTGAATAAGATTTCTAAGTCACTTTTTACCAGTAAGATTGAAGGTGGAAAACTTCCTCGATGATTTACTCAACCAACGTTCACCATGTACAATGGCAGAACGGACCCAGGGGAGCACATTAGCCATTTTAACCAGAGAATGGCCGTTCATTCCAAGAACGAGGCTTTGATGTACAAAGTGTTCCTATCCAGTCTAGGGCCTGTGGCAATGAGATGGTTCGATGGTTTGAGAAAAGGTTCTGTTAGCTCCTTTAAGGAGCTTACTAGGGCATTTGGGTCCCAGTTTGTGACTTGCAGTAGGGTTCCTTAGCCCTTAGATTCCCTATTGTCTATGGCCATACGAGAAGGGGAGACCTTGAAAACATACTCAAACAGGTACTAGGAGATGTTCAATGAGATAGATAGGGACTTTTATGACGTGGCTATAAGGACTTTCAAGGTTGGCCTACCTGTCGAGCATGATCTAAGAAAGTCGTTGACCAAGAAGCCTGTAAGGAGTGTGCGTCGGCTCATGGACCGTATTGACGAGTATAAGCGGATTGAGGAAGACCAACATCAAGGTAAAGGAAAAGCTATGGTTATCCCTTAGGATAGGAGGTATTTCAAGTCAGATAGATACAACAACAACCGGCCCCGAAGAGACTTTTCTGGGCAATCTGGGTCTATTCCTACTCAGGTGGTTAGCATATATGTTTCGGGAATCAGTGTATCAAGTCTTGGAGAAGATTAAGAACGAGTCATACTTTAAATGGCCAAATAAGATGGGAGGTAACCCTATAAAGTGCAACCAAAACCTTCATTGCCAATATCACCAGGAGCGATGACACACCACAAAAGATTGTAGAACTTTGTGGAGTCATCTGGAGCAGCTGGTCAGAGAAGGAAAGCTAAAGCAATTTTTGTATCAGCCCTGTGGATAAGGGGGCTAGGCAGGATTGGGATCTCAGAGAGATACTTCTTCAAGAGCCCTTTTAGGCATAATTAATGTTATTTTGGCTGCTCCCGAGAGGACTAGCTCTCGTCCCTCCCGAGTATTATCCATAGCTTGGCCACAGGCAGTGGACTTCACCCTTGAGCCGAAAAGGGCTAGGGTTGAGGTCCAACCAGCGTTGAGTTTCTCGAATAAGGATAAGGTTGGAGCCATACAGTCACATGATGATGCCCTAGTGGTCACCCTCAAGATAGGGGGTATGATGTGAAGATGGTGTTAGTGGATCAGGGTAGCGGGGCAGAGATAATGTACCTTAATTTGTATAGAGGGCTAAACTTGAAACTTGAGGATTTAACAAGTTATGACTCACCTTTGTTAGACTTTGATGGGAAAGTTGTTTTTCCAAAGGGTCAGATTAGACTACCAGAACAAGCAGGTTCGGAAGTGGCTGAGGTAGACTTCATTGTAATGGATGCTTACTCCCCCTACACCGCCATTGTGGCAAGACCCTGGCTTCATACCCTGGGGCTGTTTCTTCCACCCTACATTTAAAAGTGAAATACCCATCCGGGGACTAGATTGAGGAGTTGGTTAGAAGCCAGTCCGTGGCCAGGCAATGCTTGGTGGCTGCAATAACGCATCAACCAGGAGTTGAGTCATCGACCTCTGCTGAGAGGGGCTTATAGCAATCAAGGACTCCGGTGTTACCTACGAACACGATGTCAGAAGGGGTAAAGTGTGAGAAGTTAGAGAAAATTGTTATTGATGATGATTTGGAAAAGTTCTTTTAGGTCAGAGCTCAGCTGCCTCCTCGAGAGAAGGAAGAGCTGATAGTGTTTCTCAAGAGGAATATTGACGTGTTTGCATGGAGTGCTTACGAAGCTCCTGGGGTGGATCCAAATTTCATCTGCCATTATTTGAATGTCAATCTATCCGTATCCCCAAAAAGCAACCGCCTCGGCGCTCATCTAAGGACCATTCTGATGTTGTCAAGGAGGAGGTGGTCCAGCTTAAGCAAGCTGGGGCTATTAAGGAAGTGTTTTACCCTAAATGGCTATCCAATACTGTGGTGGTGAAGAAGAAGAGCGGAAAGTGGTGAGTATGTGTGGACTTCACAGATTTGAACAAGGCCTGCCCAAAAGACCCCTTCCCCATGCCCTGGATAGATTAGTTAATGGATGCAACGGTAAGCCATCCTCGAATGAGCTTTTTGGATGCTTTTCAAAGGTACCATTAAATACCATTGGCTTTGGGTGATCAGGAGAAAACAGCTTTCGTTACTCCTACTGGAAATTACCACTACAGGTGATGCCATTTGGACTAAAGAATGCTGGTCTACCTATCAGATAATGATGACCAAGATGTTCAAGCCATAACTAGACAAAAATATTGAGGTTTATATAGATGATATGGTGGTGAAAAGTAAAGTGGTGTCTGAGCACATAGGAGACCTCAGGAATATTTTTGAAATACTAAAGAGGCATAAACTACATCTCAATGCTTCCAAATGTTCTTTTGGCGTTGGCTCAGGTAAATTTCTAGGCTACATGGTCACTTATCATGGAATTGAAGTCAACCCTGATTAGATTAAAGCAATTAACAATTTGCAACCTCTTCAAAATCCCAAAAAGGGCCAGAAGTTGACAGGGATGACTACTGTTCTAAACCCGTTCATCTCTCGGTCAGTAGACAGGTGTAGGCCCTTCTTTCAGTTGTTGCATAAGTGGGAAGGGTTTGAGTGGACCGAGGAGTGCGCCCTGGCCTTTCAGCAGGTGAAGGAATACCTTTCTCGGCCACCTATTATGTCTCAACCCGAAGAAGAGGAAGTCCTATTTGCTTATGTTGTTGTAGCATCCCATGCCGTGAGCTTGGTGTTGATATGGGTTGATAATGATGTGTAGAGGCTAGTTTATTATGTGAGTAAGTTATTGCATGAAGCAGTTCATTATTTACCACGGGAAAAGGCTATTTTGGTAGTAGCACATGCTACCTGTAAACTCACCAATTACTTCCAATCCCACACAGTTGTTGTTTTGACCTAACTCCCACTTCAATCACTACTTTGAAGTGCTGATTACACAGGAAGGGTTTCCAAGTGAGGTATGATCCTAGAGGCTTTTGATATCAAATACATGCATTGCACATCCATCAAGGGCCAAGTCCTCATAGATTTGGTGGTCGAGTTTGCTGAATCCCCATTGGAAAAAGAAGTTAAGAAGCCGAACATGGATGAAAGTCAGTTGGCATGATCTCCTTGCAAGAACCTTTATCTTGGAAGGTATACGTTGATGGTGCAACGAATCAAAGAGGATCTAGAGTGGGGCTAGTTGTAATCTCTCCTAAGAAGATCATTATTGAAAAATCCTTAAGGTTGGGTTTCTTGGTCACGAATAACGAGGCCGAGTATGAGGCTCTATTAGTAAGGATGACTATGGTTTATAAAATGAGAGGAAAAACAGTGGAGATATTTTTGGATTCAAGGTTGGTTGTAGGCTAGGTAAAGGGAGAGTTGGAGGCTAGGGATGTGAGAATATAAGAGTATTTGAATCAGGTTAGGTGCTTGCAATCAGGATTTGAGTCTTTCACTTTACTGCAAATCCCTAGGAATAGGAATACACATGCTAATTCTCTTACTACTCTCGTAACCTCCTCGGCGCAGAGCTTAGCTCGGGTTATCCTTGTTGACAACTTGTGCAAACCTACTGAGTTGAAGAGAGAGATAGTCCAAGTTAATCAACTTAGGGTGGGACCTAGCTGGATGAACTCTATCGTGCTATTCCTTAAGGAGGATATCCTGCACGAAGGGAAATCCGAGGCTGACAAAGTGTGGAGGAAGGCTCCTCCATTTTGGCTATCCGAGGATCAAAAGTTGTACAACCGCTCTTTTTCTAGGCCATATTTGCTATGCATACACCTTAAGGCATCAAAACTACTCCTAGAAGAGTTACATGAAGAGATTTGTGGAAGCCACACAGGAGGTAGATACTTGTCCCACAAAGCCCTTACTCAAGGATATTGGTGGCCAAACATGCAAAAAGGAGCACAAGAGTACATAAAGAAGTGTGACCAATGCCAAAGATTTGCCCCAAACATTCATCAACCACAGGGTGTCCTTAATCCTCTGTTCAGCCCTTAGCCTTTTGCTCAATGGGTCTTGGATATTGTAGGGTCTTTCCTTAAGGCAATAGGGAATAAGAGATGGCTGCTGGTTGGAACGGATTACTTCACTAAGTGGGTTGAAGCTGAACCACTGGCAAATATCAGAGACATGGATGCCAAGAGATTTGTTTGGAAAAATATTGCCACTCGGTTTGGAATCCCTCACACCTTCATCTCAAACAATGGTTTTCAGTTTGATAGTAAAGCCTTTAGGAGGTACTGTTGTGACTTGGACATTACGAATATGTATTCCACCCCAGCTTATCCACAGGGGAATAGAAAGGCCAAAGCTGTCAACAAGGTCATAGTGAACAGACTCAAGAAGAGGTTGGATGATGCAAAATGAAAATGGGTGGAAGAGCTGCCATATGTCCTTTGGACATATCGAACTACACCTCTTAGATCCAAAGGGGAGACCCTTTTTCAATGACTTATGGGGCTGAGGCTGTAATTCCTCTGGAGACCAGATTCTTAATGTTGAGGATGATATCTTTCACTCTGAGGGACAATGATGGGCTGTTAAAGAAGAGTTTAGATTTAATTGAAGAGCGAAGAGAAAATACCATGGTTCAATTGCCGTATTATCAACACAAGCTCAAGCAGGGGTACGACTCAAATGTGAAGTTAAAGCCATTATCGTCTGGGGACTTAATATTAAGAAAGGTTTTGGGTACTGTAAAGAACCCCGCGTGGGGAAAGTTAGGGCCCAACTGGTAAGGATCATATCGTATTACCTCGGTGGCTGGAATAAGTGTCTATTACCTAGATGGAAATGTTGTACCACGCCCTTGGAATGTAAATAACCTGTGAAGAACCTTGGTCATACCTGGCTCCTCGAACCACATATCTTGGGTAAATTAATACTTCTCATTATTGGTTTGTGTATTAAACAGAACCTTGGTCATATCTGACTCCTTGAATCATATACTTTGGGTAAATTGATAATATTCCTTACTTGTTCTAAGTATTAAATAGAACCTTAATCATGTCTGGCTCTTCGGACTACATACTTTGGGTAAATTAATACTTCTTATTGTTTGTTCTAAGTATTAAACAAAACCTTAGTCATACCTAGCTCTTTGGACGACATACTTTAGGTAAATTAATACTTCTTATTGTTTTTTCCAGTGTTAAATAGAACCTTAGTCATGCCTGGATCCTCAGACCGCATATTTTGGATAAATTAATACTTCATATTATTTTTCTAAGTGTTAAACAAAACATTAGTCATGCCTGGCTCCTCAGACCACATACCTTAGGTAAATTAATACTTCTCATTATTGGTTTGTGTATAAAACAAAATCTTGGTCATGCCTGGCTCTTTGGACCACATACCTTGGGTAAATTAATATTCTTCATTATTTGTTCTAAGTATTAAACAGAACCTTAGTTATGTCTGGCTTATCAGACCATATACTTTGGGTAAATTAATACTTCCTATTATTTTTATAAGTATTAAACAGAACCTTAGTCATGCTTGGATCCTTGGACCACATGCTTTAGGTAAATTAATACTTCTTAATGTTGGTTTAAGTGTTAATGGCAAAGACCTTCATTGTAGTAACTTGATCAAATGGAAACTCTTAAGCATCACATAAAGCATTTGCAAGTATATCTATGATATTTTGGAAAACTAGTTATCACCTCCAGTTCTTTAGACCTACTGATAAGTGGGGATTAGGTGGAGCCCGGTATGGATGGATGCTCTACCATGGTGTATCTTTTTGAAGTTAAGAATATGCATTGTTCAGATTGTAGATTTAATACGTTTAGCATGTCCTACTACTGATCATGTGGGACGTAGTAACTATGTTATCACTTATGCAGATAACCAAATGGACCTATACCTCATTGTCACATTGATTAAGTGTGCAGTAAAGCAGAAACCATGCTAGGATTCATGCAAATACCACAAGTGCAAAAGAAAAGCTTATAATTAACATTGACTTAAGCCTCAGAAAAAGGGCAAGTTGATTACAAAAGGTCGAATTGATTACAAATTTTGGAAAAAAAATAGCAGTTCAAAAAAAAAAAGAAAAAAAAAAGAAAAAGAAAAAAGAAAGAAAGCAAAGCTCATGGCTTCATTTTTATTACGAGCTTGTCTTTCGCTGGGAGCTTAGCAGGCTGGGCAAAGGCTTCTATGGAGGATGATGGACCTTTACCCTTAAGGTCCTCCTTGGTAGGTATGGGAGTGTTGCCAGGACAATCTCCATGTTGTGGGAGGCCTCCTTTTCCTTGGAGGGGTCCTTAAGAGTAGTTGGAGGCTGGGTGGCATCCTGGGCCACTTCCTTGGTTATATCTACTTCCTTTTCAACAACCTCAGGCTGCTCTACCTCCTTGGAAGGGCTGTTGACTGAAGGAAGAGCCTTGGCTGGGCTCTCCTTGCCAGTATCTACCTCCTTGGAGGCAGTGTCAGCCTTGGAGCCCGAGAAGCCTGAAGCACGGATGGCAGGAGGATAGTCCACACTCTTTGCTCTCCTAAGGGTAGAGGAGGCCTCAACCCACCTGCACATCTCCGAGACCTCAGCCCTAAGGGCTTCCTCAGTTTCTACCACTCCCATTTCATATCTATCTTGCTCAGCTTGATCCTTAGCCTTCTCGGCCTCCTCCAATTTCTTCGTTAAAGCTTTTATTTGGTCTTTGGCTATGGCGAGCTCAGCCTCAACTTGACGGAGTTGCTTGCGCTAAGTCTCTGCTTGCTTCTTCGCCTTGTCCAAAGTTGCCTCAACACTTTTCTTCACCCTTTCAGCTTCAGCGAGCTTAGTATTTAGCTCTTGGGTCTTTTTTTCTCTGCCATCCTGAAAGCCTCCACGGCAGCAATGCACCTGGCCTCCTCGTCCTTCATCATTCTGTGAGAGTTGTTCACTATTTCCTCGACCTTGTGCGTGGATTGAATGGCCTTACGAGGAAGAAGAAATACGAAGGTTAGGAAAAACAAATATGAGTGTAAATTTTTTTTTTTTTTTAAAAGGTAGGGAAAAGAAGCAGTTGGTGAACTTACCAAGGCGAGGTCCCTCTTTAAGCTAAGGAACACCTTGTGCTTCCTCATCGACCTTAGGTCAGCCATGTCCCCAGGCAATAATAAAGTCTGCTCCATAGCATCAGCCACATATCCAGCCCTCCCTTGCTAGAAATATCTGATCGAGGCATCAGCAGGCAAGGGAGCTTCATCCAATGTTATGGCAGGAGTCTAGGTCGGGATCCTAACTTGGGAATCACTTCTCTTATCCACTATGGTTTGTGTTACCATGGCTTGCTTAGCTCCCTTCTAGAGCTCGACCTCCTTGGATATGGGGCCTTTCCCTCTTTCCACCACTTCAGGGGCTTACTGATCCCTCTTCCTCTTATAGTCAGCAGGGTTAGGTCAGAGAGGTTGAGTGGACCGAGGGGGGGGGGGGGAAGCTTGGCTTGGGTGGCCTTTTCTGATGCATTGCCCCCCACTTCGGACTCCATTAGGTCCCGAAGGCTCGATCTAGTCCTGCGCTAGAGTCCCATAGCTTCTAAAATGAAGAAATCTCCTTGTGTCTGGCTTACTTATGCTGAAGGTAAATGACCGAAGTCACTGGCGGGAGCTTCCAGGGACTGAGGTTGGTTGAAGACCTCAAAATCCTCCTCAGAATCAAGCACTTCAACTACTTCTTCTTTTTCTTCTTTTTCCTCTTTGGTGGCTAGTTGAGAAGGGGTTGCTTCGTCCTCGGCCTTGTACTGAAGGAGTGACTCTACCTTCAGTACGCCTTGTGGTCCCGGACCTGGGTTGAGGAAGCTAGGCACAGCAACGTTGATCAAGTGCAAATGCAGGTCCTTTACTTTTATCACGCATTTCGGCGCTTGGAAACTTGACGAAAGAGGGTTGTAGCCGAGGATTAGATGGGCTGTTCTTAACTGACCATTGTTGTGAATGAAAACCTCAGCTTTAAGTATCTTGTCCAAGCTTAGCTCGTTGACAAGATTGAAGTTCGGAACAGCGGCGTGCTTATCTGTAAAACCATTAGGAAAAAAAAAAAAAACACTGTAAAAAAAGGGAATGGCACAAATCAAAGGAAAGTTCAATTACAAACACAAACAGAGAAAAATGGGTACGGAATTCGTCAAAGAGAAGAAATGGTGACTTTGAAGTAATAAACCTAGACCTAAAAAACCCCACCTGGTTTCCCTTCTCTCATCGGGCTGGGGAGGCCATCGTGCCATTCCCCTGAAACGATTAGAAAGTCTTTGTTCATGCCTTTGTTGGACTCAGGGAGGCATAAGATGAGCCTAACCACGGGGTACCTTGTTTTTAGGTAATATCCTTGCCCTTTAAAGTGGTGAAGGTTATAGACCCAGTTGACATCGTGATGGGTAAGGTTTAAGCCCTTTTCTTATTAAGGGCGTCTATGCTACCTAAAATCATAAACATATTTGGAGCACATTGAGTGGAGGCTAATCTATGAACCCTTAGGTAATCCCTAGTGACTATGCCCATGGGGATTCTCATCCTTCACTCTATAAAGGCCATCATCGGGATTACCACTACTCCCTCCTGCCTCTAGGTGTGCCAGTCCCCTTCTTTACAGTACCTAATGGAGACTCCTAACGGAATTCTATATTGAGCTTTAAAGTTCTCTATACTCTCCGCGGAGTCTACCAGGTCAGTAAATCTACCCATATATGGAAGAGGGTTGAAGGTACTAAGAAGGTAAAGGGAAATTAAGAGGGCCGAGGAGAAAAGGGCTCTGTGTAAAGAAAAGTAGAAGGAAGAGTAAATGAAAAGGTTTAAAAAGACTTATGCAGAGAAAGAAACTCTCCTCGAATTGGCTCTTGATATTTTTGAGTGCAAAAGTGAAGTGAATGAAGTGTTCAAGCGATATTTGTTTCAGAGAGAGGGATAAGCGAGAAAATTCCCACCCGAGTTCCAATAAAGTCCCGAATTGTTGGATCCGCATCGCACTGTAGAACGTGGGAAACATGGCAAAAATTTAATGAAGGCACGTCATAGATGTTGAAGCATTAAGAGTGTGCATTGGGCAGTTAAAAAGGTACCTGCACAGACAGAGATGATGTATGATAAGAGCAAGGTAATTGTAGTGATATCGAAATCCTCCTTTCTTCCCGAAGAGCAAAAGAGGAGAATTTTGAGGGGCTATTATAGGTGTGATAGGCCCAGTAGTATATATATATATATATATATGTTGGGTCGAGGGCCCAATCCAAGAACATCTAGTAGTCCAAGGACGGGTAAACGCTGTCATAGGAGTTCGCATTAGTGACTAAAGAAATGGGGTTTGGTCATAAGAGTCCAAGAAGGTGGTCCGAGGCGGAATGCCTCCTTGGCTAAGCAAAGCAGTGGTCTGAAGGTGTGGTCTGCTATCTAGGGCAACATTTCGGGAGATTTTATTGATAAGGATAAACATCATTAAGGCACAAGACAAAGGGGAACTATGAAATATCTAAGAGAAAGTTGCTACCACCGCATTGAATGCTCTGCAGCTAATTTTCTAGCCGTATTAATGTGAAAGTGATACTTGAATAGTAGTTTTCAGCCTTACAACTACTCCCAGAGGCTTCAGGAAGGTGCTGATGGGACAAGGATTAACATCAGAAACCTGATCTACACGTGGAGGGTGGAGATGAAAGAAGGAAGACAGTATAAAAGAGAAAGAATACCCTGAGGAGAGGAGATCGAAAGATTAAGAGAAAAACATTGTAGCAACAGGAACTGGACTTGTAATCAGATTCAAAAGAATTATATATAAGAACTAACCTCCTCGGATTGAACCGATGACGATTTTCTTTAGAAAAACCAGTTTATCTTTGTTTTCTTGTCGTCTGGATCCACTATAATTGTTATCCAACTCATTAGAGTCCAGTTTTCTATCCCACTATCTACAAATTCATTGTATTGGACTCTTTGGGCCTAGATCCTATTACCTTTTAAATATAATAACCAAACTCCCTTACAAGTACCATTAAATATGACAGAAGGTTACAAATGCAAACATAATATAACTTCAAGTGAAATCCAAATTTTAAAACTTCTAGATGAAAATTTAAAAACCCTCAAACAATAACGATGTAGTTTAAATTTTAGCCATAATTTAACATTCAAAACAATAAAAATGAATGGTCAAATGTGATTAGTAAATTGGGACAAAAAAATAATGATTAGTAAATAGTAATACATAAATACACTATCACCAATATTTGCCACGTACCATTAATTTAGGACTAAGTACAATAAGTAAATTTATTTTACAATTAAATGTATTGACATGTCTTTCTTTCTTTCTTTCTTTTTTTTTCCTTTTTTTTTTTTTGAGAAACATATTGACTTATGTCAAATGTGTATGTTATGTACAAATTGTTGCTTGTCATGTAGCATAAAAATAAATAAATAAATAAACAATAAATAATTTGTCGACATCATTCTTAGTAGATAGAAGACTCTGCCACATGTCATTGTTAAATTCACAATCAAAAGGACACCATGTCCAGATTTTATACATCACCAGTTATGTAATTTTAAAAAAATCATCATTATGGGTTCTAATTAGCTCAATTGGTAAAGTCTCTGACAGTTGAAAAAGAAATTTGGGGTTTAATCCTCGCCTACACCAAAAACTGATTGTTGTCTTAGTCTAATGATAAAAAGCTATCATCTAGAGCGAGTAATCTTTTAATATAAAAGTAAAGTTGTATACATCATGCTTTCACTATGTGGTTTAATGCATGTATCACAATGTTGGGTATTTTAATAAAAAATTATATTTATAATTTATTTTCCCATTTATCATGTAGTCAAATTTTGACCATGAGTTTTTATTTCTTGATGAGAACTTTTAATTTTTATTGAGAATTATTATAATTATTTCATATTTATTTGGTATATTATTCTTTTCGTAACTTACTCATCCATTTGTTCTATAAATCTAATTTGTTCTATAAATCTAATTATATATTATAGAAGTTACGAAAAGAATAATATACCAAATAAATATGAAATAATTATAATAATTCTCAATAAAAATTAAAAGTTCTCATCAACAAATAAAAACTCATGGTCAAAATTTGACTACATGATAAATGGGAAAATAAATTATAAATATAATTTTTTATTAAAATACCCAACATTGTGATACATGCATTAAACCACATAGTGCAAGCATGATGTATGCAACTTTACTTTTATATTAAAAGATTACTCGCTCTGGATGATAGCTCTTTATCATTAAACTAAGACAATAATCAGTTTTTGGTGTAGGCAAGGATTAAACCCCAGATCTTTTTTTCAACTATCAGAAACTTTACCAATTGAGTTAATTAGAACCCATAATGACGATTTTTTTTAAGAGATAGTTTAAATCTATGGTGTTTGCTTCCGATAATTGTTATTTATCATTAGACCAAAACACCAATTGGTTTTGGTGTAGGTGGGGATCGAACTCTAGATTTCTTATTTGAGAATTAGAGATTTTACTAGTTAAGCTAATTGACACTCACAATTTTAGAAATTCTTGGTAGTAGAATTTTAATCAAAGTTGTATTTTTTAAAGTTTTTGAAACTTTGGCCATCGAGTTTCACAAGTAACTATTTTAATTATTTTAATCTAGTGAATCACATGATACATGGTGAAAAAATTAGAGAGCGGCCACTTTACACAAATGTAGTGTCTAGAACATAACTTTTATTATATAATATAATTAATATATGAGGTGATTGGGAGTTGAGCTTATATAACATATAATTTTATTTTAATAATTAAAAGCATAATAAATTGAAATGGAGTCTTTCCATAATAATTTTTATTTTTATTTTTATATACAACTAATACAAGTAATTTTTTTTTTTTTTTGAAAATTCATAGACAATGTAACTTTAATAGTTTATCGATCGGTGTGGATGGAGGATGTTCCTCCACACCTCAATGATGTTTTAGCCGATATGGTTGAGTTTTCACAATAATACTTTTAGCCTTCCTTCTCATTAAAAAAAAAAAAAAAAAAACTTGAATTTCTACATAACTAAGGGGTATGTCTGTTGGTGCAAATACAATGATAATGGAAATAATACAAAGATAAACTGAATAAATTTCCAATTTTGATACCTCCACTCTTCACCTCCCCCTTGTGCACGTATCTAGTCCAATATCTGAGACAATTCATTTTAGCCTATTAATCACTACAATTAAAAAGAATAAAAAAGTCTCTCATTTTCAATGTAGGATTAAACATTTTCACTAACTCCTCATCTTCCATATTCACTTCCATATCTTTACATTTATGCTATAACATTTATTTATTTAAATTATTTAATATTAAAATGCTCTAACAATGTCTAAGATTTTTTTTTTTTTTTTAAATGAACCCTCGATCAAGTGATGAAATTTGATAAATTTTGAAATAATATTCCTCCATTGAGTGATTAAATTAAATAAATTTTGAAAGCCCTTCATAACATGAAGAATTGTCATTCCTTTTTTTTCGTCTTCTCTATCTTGTTTACTTTGTGAACATCCATGCCAATTTTCAACCCGTAAATAGTTGCACCAATGAACCATCGGAAAAACAAAACAGTCATCATGTTCAAATAACATATATTTTCCATGTAATTAAAATTGGGCTGCCCACTAAAATACAGACATTTGCATTAATAAAATACCATTGAGACTAACATCCAAACCTTAGAGCAACTGCATTGGTAGTCCTAAAAAAATTAGCTTTTAGCAGCTCAAAAGGCTACATTCTTTATTTTAACACAGCACTTTACAATACACCTAACATCAATGGTTCTACTTTTTTTTACCACTTTATTTAAATATTCTTTTTTTATTATTCATATATGTCTCTCTCTCTCTCTCTCTCTCTCTCTCTCTCTCTCTCTCTCTTCCTCTGTGTTTCGCTCTCTCTCTCTCCTTTAGAGCAAAAACAACAAACAGGCCAAGAACAACTACCCATAACCACCATGCACAACCCATTGCCAGCAAACCCAACCACCACGAACCCACCAACCATACCACAATCACACCACCACCAACCACCACATCACAACCCAACAACCCAAATTAGCCAAAAACCACCACACAAACCACACGGCATGACCCACTAACCACACCCACGGCATGAACCACCACACTCTTGGCTTGAACCACCACACCCGCCACCTCCATAGGCCAATCAACAACCCACCACCACCACAACAACCCACAACCTGGCAAAATTTGTTGAAGAAAAGAGGAGCAGATCCATTAAGATCCAAGAAAGAGAGAGTGAGAGGATTAGTTTCAGTTGAGAGAGAAGGGGGAGGCGCTTGGGTGAGAAAAAAAAAAAAAAAAAAAAGAGAAGAAGAAGAAGAAGAAGAGACCCCAACACGGTAGAGAAAAAAGAGATAATTTTTTACTTCTTTTTATAATGAGAAGAGGAGAGAGAAATGTAATAAAGTAATTTTTTTTTTTTTTTATCCCTTGTTGCTATAGTGAACTGTAGCAAGTTACCAAAAAAATTTGCCTTCAACACCATTGATAAATGGCATTTTTTGGAGTTTGAGGTGTTGAAAATAGCTTTATAGCTTTTTAACACCTCTATTGCTAATGCTCTTATGTAATAACAATATAATTTACAAAAGCATAATAAAAGATAAAAGATTCTTCAAAATCATTGAAAGCTTTTGCCAAACACATTTCAGGCCAAAAATGACAATTCAATTGTGAAAAACCAAAAACTTCATTTACCTCAATAAAATTATAAACACCTCATTTTATACCAACTTAGATTTCCGATCTCAATTTTGAAGTAAAAAGACTTTTACAATGACAATTTGTTCATGTACCCCAAATAATCAAGATTCAAGACTCAAGAAATTAGAAATTATGGTTCTACTCTCTACCAGAACCGTACATATGTCGAGAGCATGCACGTTGATGTTGACAACAAGAAACCCTTAAACCACTCTTTTTGAACCCTTTGTTATCCACTAAACTTGCAGGAGCCCACAATTTTCAAGAGCATTTTCGGATATTAAAAGTAGGAATGACAACGGGTCGGGTTTGGGGTGGGTTTTCTTTATCCCTAAACTCGATTTGCCACTCGTCCTCAAAAACCTGAATTTGTCCCATTTACTAAACATATTTTTTTTACCCCCAATCCCACCCCACCATGGCACTTCAGGGCCCAATTCGTGGCCTAATATTGAGAGAGAGAGAGAGAGAGAGAGAGAGAGAGAGAGACTATGTTTTCCTAAAACTTTAAGCCCTAAACTGTGGCCCAATTTTGAAATCCAATCCTGCAAAACAAATCAAACATAACTATTTTAGAATCAACAACAATATACTATTTTTTTTAATTATTTTTCTGTTTTGAATTTGAAAGTGAAGAAGATACCAATTTTTAAAGCTATATAAAAAAAATTGTAAAGGAATAACTCTTTTTATTTTCTCTCTTTAATTGGTTTGTGAGAATTCATTTTTATTGATTTATTCAACTTATAATCAAAAGAAGCATAGGCAAATGGACAAAGTACAAGCAAAGTATATACTACTGAAATGTAGAAAAGATACTCAAAGTATGATCAAACCAACAATATCAAAGTTAACCAACAAAATTGAAGTTAACCAAAAAAAAGTGGAGTTTGTCAAACTTGTGACACTGATAGAGAGTTGTCGACGCTGAGTCAATGAGAGCTTACCGATGCCGAGCTAGCCTATGAGCTTGCCGAGTTGAACTTGACAACGAGGTGGAGGGAGGGCTTGAGGTGGTGGCCAGCGGCAGACTGAGATAGTGATATTGAGGGTGGGTCGGTGAGGGAATGAGAGTGAGAGTGAGGGTGAGGACTAAGGGGCAGCTTAGAGAAAAGAAGAACTGAGTTTTGGGTTTAGGGTTTAGTCTTATTAGTGGTACACACACACACACACACACACATACACACACACACACACACACACACACACACACACATATATATATATATATATATATATGTTCGGGGTGAGTATGCCTAATACCCGCACCCGACCCGAACCTGCTACAGGTTGGATAATTAAAACCCAAACCCACCACTAATGTGTAGCTGGTCAAATAAAACCCGACCCATTAGGGTTGGGTTGGGTCGAGGGAATTTTTCCATCCCTAATTAAAAGTGATCCACTAACCTAAAAAAATGTCCCGATATAAAACCTAACACTCAAACTGATCCCAACTCACACTATCAATGTGGGTTTAAGCTCGTAGAACTCACGATATTGTGACTTCTCCTTTTTCCTCTTTTTAATCAAAATGAAAAGTTATCTTAGTCAAATACCTTTTTCTTAAGAGCTCATTTGGTTGGGCATTTGAGCTAAGCAAAAGCTTATTTTAAGACCAAAACACGAACATTTGTGTAGACACTCAATTTTGCACCCATAATTTAGTCCCAGAAAATGACTAAAATGATCACTCTGAATACCCAAAAATCATAATTGCATTTTATGCATTAAATCATTCATCACATATCAAAAAAATGATTTTGAGATTCTAACAATTGCGATGATATGCCCGATCCCCAAATTGGACTGTCAGATTGAAAGGTATCACAAGATCAAGTTTTTACGCTCTGCATGCATTTTGTGTGGATGAAGCTGATCACGTGTGATTAATTGAAATTCATTTTTATTGGTCGATAATTAAAATTAATTAAGTAATTTATGTAATTGGCTGTTGGATTTGATAAAAAATAAGCTTAGTTGCATAGGAATAAAATGGATAATTAGATAATAAGGGAATTATTGATAATTAAGCTTTTTAAAAATAATTATCTTTCAGATAATTATTCTTTTAAGGATCTAATTATCAAATTGAAATGGATTTTATTTGGAATACAAGTTTAAAAAGCGTCCAAGTGTAATTCCCAACTCAGAAAATGCCTAAAAAAGAGTCCAAATTGAACCAAAAGAGAAAACTGGGCCGAGCACCCAAGAGTGCCAATTGGCACTCCTAGAGTGCCAATCGGCACATGGCAAGTGTTGATCGGCACTTTCATAGTGCTGATTGGCACGGCTTCTAAATCCAGCCTAGAAACTTTTAGATCAGGTCTAAACACACCAGATTCGATTTTTTAGGGATAAAACTTGACCTAACTCTTATCTGTTGATTTTCTAAGCAACCCTAGCTTTTTTTTAAGCACAACACCTCTATAAATACATAATTAAATTCAGAATTCAGCACCCCTATGCCCTTAACGTTAAAGAAATTCTGGAAGCTCAACTTTAAGACTTTCTTTTCTATTAAGTATAATTTCTTTAGGACTTAGAGAGACTTACCCTCTCTCTAACTCTAAAGTACTTTTCCCACGCTTGTAGAATTCATTGATGCATTGATGCAGGTAAGCTTCTACTTTTTTTATTTACATATTTGTGCATAATTCAATTTTCCATGCCTCTCTAACATGATCTTTCTTCTGTTTTTGGATTTTTCTTTATTTCAAGTAAACATATCATGATTCTTTGATTATGTGCTTGTGTTTTATCATGTAGATTTATAATACATATGATAAAATCTTAAGATTTGTTGCTCTATGTAAATTAAAACTAGATCTGAAAATTATTTTCAAAACCTTTTTTTGTTTTCTAAACTAAAAATCAGATCTGAAATTTACTTTCAAAATCTCTATTGTTTTCTAAACTAAAAATCAGATCTAAAAATTATTTTCAAAATCCCTATTGTTTTCTAAATTAAAAATCAGATCTGAAATATACTTTCAAAATCTCTATTCTTTTCTAAACTAAAAATCAAATCTGAAAATTATTTTCAAAATCTCAATTGTTTTCTAAACTAAAAATCAGATCTAAAAATTATTTTCAAAATCCCTATTGTTTTCTAAATTAAAAATCAGATCTAAAAATTATTTTTAAAATCTCTTCTATTTTCTAAACTAAAAATCATATCTGAAATTTACTTTCAAAATCTCTATTTTTTTCTAAACTAAAAATCAGATCTGAAAATTATTTTCAAAGCCTCTTCTGTTTTCTAAATAAAAAAATCAGATCTGAAAATTCCTTTCAAAGCCCATTCATTTTTTTAATTAAAAAATCAGATTTGAATTTTCTCTTTGAAGTTTATTCTGTTCTTTAATTAAAAAATCAGATTTGGAGAAAAATTCCTTTCAAAGCCCATTCAATTTTTTCATTAAAAAATCAGATTTGAATTTTCTGTTTGAAGTTTATTCTGTTATTTACTTAAAAAATCAGATTTGGAGATCCTTTTAAATAACCTCTTCTCTGTTCTAAACAAAGAATTAGATCTGAAATTTCTTTTTTAAAAGATCTTTCCTTTTATATTTTAAAAATCAGATTTGAAAAATCTTTTTAAAATCCATTCTTTTTAATTTTAAAAATCAGATCTGAATTTTTTTTATCAAAAATTCATTTTGTTTGTTAATTTAAAAATTAGATTTGAAACCCCTCTTTAAAAATCCTTTTCCTGTAATTAAAATTCAGATTTAATTTCTTCTTACATAAATGCAACAAATCTAAGATTTTTGCATATTAACCAACCATAGATCTAAGAATATTAATACAACAAGTTGCATATCATTTTTTTAAGGGTATTTAAATGGTCATTTAAAGTCTAGAAGACCAAACTTTATCTGGACAGAATGAATGCCTAATACCTTCCCATTTTGTAACTTAACCCCCGAACTTTAGATTTTGGTTCATAGAATAGTGTCTTATTTTCTTTTAATAGATTGTAACCAGGAAACAAAGCCTTGTAATTTTTACTAGATTGTAACTAAGAAACAAAACTATATATAGTTCCTTCTATCAAGTTGTATTCATTTAAATTAAATGAGAATGTGTATTATTCAAGACATCCTATAATCTTTTGTATAGTTTTCTTATTTTTCTTATAAAATAAGTGGCAACTCCATATAATCTCAAGAAAAGAGGTGCCGATGCCTAACTCTTTTTATTTTAAGAGCCAAGTTCCCGGTCTCTCAAAATTTGGGTTAGCAATTTTTACGAAGTTGCACTTTTAAAAGGGTCATGTAAACGGGCATGCTTAAGGCAATTGTTAATAAACCATTTCAAAAATGTTTTCCTAGAATTTTTATGGAAAATTGAAAAAGTTATTAAAACATTTTTTTTTCTTATAAAAACTTTCCTAAAATGATTTATTAACAAATGCCCCAAAAGACATTTATTAACTTTTTCCTTTTTAAAAATTCCCAATAGTTGAGTTTTAAAACTAGAAAAGAAGAACGCTTTTTCTAAATTGCAATTTTTAAACACTAACACTTTTTTGCAATGCATTTTTTTAATACAAAATGCACGTTTCTCAACAACTTTGACAAATGGACTCTAAATCTAGAGGGTCCAATCAGGGGCTTATTATCTTAAGGATAACCCAAATAAAACTTTTTTTTTTTTTTTTTGCAAAATAACACCATTTTGCCAACAATTTCGTAAGTTAGCAACGTTTTCAAACTATTTAGGAAACTAGTATCTCAAGTCTCTTAGACTCGAGTTCATTGTAGCAACTTGAGGCTCAGAGACTCAAGTTCCATGTGTTGGCAGAGCTGAGGTGGAGAATTATCCACGTGGAACTCTAGTTCCCTAAAAAAAAAGAAAAAGAAAAGAAAGATAAGTACACGCATGGACAAAACAAAACAAGCGAAAATGGCAAAAGGGCATAAACAAGTCTGGCTTAAGCGATAAGAAGAAGAAAAAGAAGAGGGAGGAGATTGATCAGTGTGAATTGCCCTAGCCGCCATTGCCTTTTCTCGGGGCAAGTAATTTACGAAATTGCCACTCAAAGCTCTGTTGGACACCAACTCTCCGTTCTCCCTTCTCGTCGCCGCCCATTGCTTTGAAAGCAATTGCCTGAGAGAAGATGAAAGCATGGGATTGGGATTAGGATTGGGGTTTGGTTCTTGTTTTGTTGTTGTTGTTTTCTAGGTTTGTTGTTGAGAGAAGATAAGAGCGTGGGATTGGGATTAAGATTGGGGTTTGGTTCTTGTTTTGTTATTGTTTTCTGAGTTTGTTGAGAGAAGATGAGAGCAGTGGGTCAGATCTGCCAACACATGGATCTGTTTCTGAGACTCAAGTTGCTACAGTGAACTCAAGTCTAAGAGACTTGACATGTTAGTTTCATAAATAGTTTGGAAACAATGCTATCTAATGAAATTGTTAGCATTTTGGTGTTAAATTGCAAAAAAATCCAACCCAGATGATATTCCAATATTCCACCGTCATTAAGATGGAAAACAATTATTTCCGTTTTTTAAGGCCATAAGCCCAAAAGGTTGAAAAAAAATAATTATACAACTACAAAAATTTCCCACACCATGCCAGCTCAAAACACTTAAAATAATATAATCCAGATGTCTTACTAAAATTAAAATGTCACATACTAACAGGCACACCCGATTAAAAGAAACAACCCCGATTCTCCATACATGAAATGTGATATCCGCCAATCAAAATTTTGGGACATACATGATTCTATGACCAGCCAAGAACGTAATCAAGAACATAAACCAGGGCCAGTGAGAATGGATAAAGTAGGATAGCTAATATTGATGTCCACAGAGGGAAATGGGTGCGGAAGCTGCCCAGAAGACCCATCACAAGACAGACAATAAGAATAACCAGCACTTCAGCTGAGAAATCCCATGTCAATCCCCTGATGTAAACAAGGGCCAAGAAGACTGAGAGGCAGAGGACATTATTCATCGTTGCAGCCCCATATAGCTGCAGAAGGAAATTAATAATTTATCCCTCAAAAATCAATAATTTCAAATCAGAGCATAGCTAATACACATCATTGGTTTTCATGCTACCTTTCATACGCTGGAATACGTTTAGATAGACCTATTAACAGATTAGTGAAGCTACAATAGAGGTATGACATCAAATTCATAATACCAACCTGTCGTCAATGATGACCGTATTTTAACAGATTGTTCTCCTTTTACAGGTAGTAAAATGAGTATACAGAGAAAATCAAGCAAGTTACACATACTTGTCTGATCTTTAGCCACCCTCCATATATCAAAAATAATTGATATATAAATAATTGACATTTATAAAATCCATATATCAAAATGATCCAATACTATCCTGAGTTACTGACTATTATTTCACAAGAGCAGGATAAAATTTTGAGACGCTAGCTAAGACACCAATAACACATTTACTAAATATCTTGCAATATCTGTGTATCAACTCTATGGAGTAAGCACTAAACATAACATAGATAAGAAGAGTAAGAAATGAGAAACAAACCTCAGAAAATGTCAATGAGGCAGTTTTCCGCTTGTCACGACTGGCAAATATAATTGCTGAGACAGCTTCGCTAGAGTTGGTAGCCAAAGGCAGTGCAATGAACGAGATGAAGAAAGCAGGAATACTAGTGGCATCAGAGAAGTTATCAACAGCATCTACAAGAGGATCAGCAAAAGCAGCAGCAATTATAGTTCCCAGCAACAACAATAGCACTGCCTTGATTGTGGTCCATTTGGAATTCTCACCACCCTCATTTTTGGAATTCTCACCACCCTCATTAACTTCATCACTTTGACCCATCAGATCCAGCAGATCCTTCTCTCTCTTTGTTTCCTGTATGAATTTCCAAGAAATCATATAAGCATCTGCTGATATGAAGTTATGAATATTCAACAGCCCTTATGTGAGAATATGAACATGAATATGAATCAGCCCAATTTACCTTGTGAAAGTCATTAAAAAATTTTTTCATTGAGTACCGACCAGCATTACGAGCAGCACCCCGCTTTATCTTATTTAGCCATTTAGAAATGCCATTGAAAAACTCCTGCCGGTCAATTTTATTATCATGGGATTTATCAAAATCTTTCATTATTTTATTTACTGCATCATCACAATCCAGATCAATAATCTCTTCAAACTGAATTCCAACAATCAATGCTCTCAATTCAATATCTGAAATTTTTCCATCATGATTTGTATCAATTGCAGTAAACAGCCTGCCATAATATCCAACCAAAAATTCATCAAATACAAAAATTAAAATAAAATAAAATAAAATATATGAACAATTTTCTGTTAATAAAAACTAACTTTTCAATGGTTACTGTGTCAGGATTACCATCCTCCTTGAGCAGCATTCCCAATGCACGTTGTTTTAGATGCCTTAGAAGTCCTAATATAACACACTTGTGTCTCACATAAGCAAGTTTTCTTCTTTGGATCCAAGGCTGAAGAACCTGCACAATGTTTTTAACTCTCTCTATCAGAAATAATTGTAAGTTAAAAACATATATAAGAAACCCAAAAGAGAAGAACTCTCTGAGACCTAGCCCAGCAAACAAAATCCACTATGAAGATAGTTGCAGCACAGAAAAACTTTTAAACCTCGAACTTTTAAAATCATAGTCATTTAAACTGCGCTGAGGTTGATCTGGTCAAGGGTGTCAGCTGTTGATAAAGTCACTAGTCCAACTGTTGGTCAGCCACTATAATTATTATTTTAAAATATCAAACAAACATATTCTTAAATTATTAGCTTTGTGAGCTTTCTCCTAAGAAAAACTTAGCTCAGTAATTTAGCATTGTTAAGCCTCTTAAGAGGTCAGAGTCAACTACCTTTTAGCATTTTTAAGCCTCCTAAGAAGCCAGCGTTCAACTCCCTGTTAGGAACCACTAGTTCCTAAAGGGGATGGATGGGGAGTGTATAGAAATGGGTGGGAATGGAATGGGATTTGACTTGATTCGGTAGTCACCTTCCATTAGAAAGGTTAAGAGATAGAAAATGCACACAGGCAACAATTTGTTAGATTATTCAATGATCCCCAAATATGATTACAATTAGGTATTTATAGAACTATAAAGCTATTCTATTGCCCACATGGCTTTATCTTATTGCTTCTATTATCCCCTTAATCCTATTGTAACTAACTAACTAAATGCAACATTACAACGATTATTATTTATATGCCTACAGGGTTCCAAATACTCCCTCCACCAGAAAAGATATAATTATTCAGTGAACTGCCAATAATCTCAAAATAATTAATCTTTTTTTGTAATTCAACAAGAAAGGAAAATAGCTTAATGATTGAGAATGTCCTTATGCCTCTTTAAATGCCTAAGTTCAACTCCTTCCTACCCTAATCATTTGATTTTATTCACGTTACTGACCAAACATAGTATCAATAGAAAATCCAGCACATTTTAACAATCCAAACATGGACTGAATCGCTTGCTTATCAGAGCCATATTCCGCAACATGAAGGCAAAGGTTCACCGTTCACTCACTCTAACCAGCTACAGTACATGTTTAGCAACATCTGAAAAAATGAGTAGCACAAAATTTCCAATTTTCCATATGATTAGACAAATTTGATTAATCAAGATTGTCTATAAGAGAATAAAAAATTTTTGGAGATATAACTGGATTACCAAGCAGCAAAGAAAATATAATTATAGGCACACTTACCTGATAAAGGCAATAAGCAATCAATAGAAGAAAAGAGACAATAAGCCCAATCAAGACTGCTAAGTGTCTCCCTGAAGTTGAATTGAGAAGTTGTGGTATTTGAACAACTAAAAATGGAATGACAGATATGACCATCATCCTTGCCGCATAGCTAGTCCAGATGTCAGTACTAACGCCAGATTCTGCAAAGATATGAGATTTTATTCAGTTATGTGAACCATTAAATTATACAATTACACAGTTACAGAACATTGCACTCTACAGGACATAGATGCAAATGATTCAGTAGTCTAGGATAACAAGTTAACCATCCACAGCTCACTATCAAAAATCAGACTGTAGCACACTTAGTAGATGACATGGTTGAGGCATGTTTACCCTGTATTAAGTGGGTCCCATGTATGATACCATTCATCCTAAAATAAAGGAGAATACATAAAAAGCTCCCCTATAGTTAACTCGGAAAACACAAAACCCCCTTGAAGTTATAAGCGTTTAACTCTTAACCGCTTGTGGCCATGTTTTATGTCTAAAACGTTTAATCACAGTCAATACTTGCAGTGATATGCATGTGTGACCACCTGGGCAGATCTTTTACAACCATACAGCAACACATAAAGGGGCAGCACTTTACTCTGTCACTTTTTCTTCAACAGAAAACATAATGAAATGATCCCAAGAGCGGAGAGCCATACTAAAATGGTATCAAATGAAAAGCATTGACATTTTGGATTTCAAATTTAAAAGTAGCATAAATGAAGCAGGAGGGCCAAGAAGGTGATGCTATAATGGTATCAAATGAAGTAACCAACTGCTTATATTGGTTCCCATCAATTCTTCCCCATGTCATTTTCACAGCAGAAAAAGAAGGCCCCTACTGTACCTTAACATGCAGGAGCTTGAAATTGTAACTTTTCCATCCAATTAATTGATTATCAAAAACCAAATACAATTTTTTCCCACCAAATGCAATGTTTCTGTTTTTCACTTCAGAACTGCCTAAAATTTTTCACCACCAGTGTGACCTCAAATTGACTCTAACATATCAAATTTAGGTGCTTTTCAGTCTTTACTATCTATTTAGGGCCCATTTGCATTGGCTGTTGCCAAAACCAGAATTTTTTAAATAAGTGATGCAAGAATTTGAAAATCAACAAATCATGCAAATCTGAAAAAGCACAAGAAAGCTTCTTTGTCTAAAATGCAAAAAATCTGTTGTTTTAAAAACACAAATTTGGCTAAAAACGTATGTTAAGGCTTTTAGAACAGCCTATCCAAACGGGCTCTTAATGTCAAGCAAATCACGTAAACCCCGTTCCAGGTTGCACAGGTCATTTCTGGGTTTTCTAGTCAATAAAAATAAAAATAAAGGCAGATGACGCATTTGATTTTCTGATTTGAAAGTAGCATAAATGAAAACCCTTGTTTTCCTGAAATCAAGCTTTTGCTGAAAAAATCCTTGTCTTTCTGGTCTATGACAAGGAGAAAATTTTTGACAACCTTCTTGTCCTCGTACAGTTTCCCACCTGAAAACTCTTATTATTGGTGTTTATGATACCCACGAGTAAATATTGATGGAAATTAACGTTTTTCAAGTAAGATCCTATAGGGGGTAAAGTTGCATTTAAAATTGGCGAAACTACACTATTGGTCCCTGAAGTTTACCCTGTGAGCATAATTGGTCCCTCAAGTTTTAAGTGAGCACTTTTAGTCCTTCAAGTTTAAAAAATGAGCATTATTAATCTTTCTGTTAATTACCGTTAGTGTCATGACTTATGTGGCTAACGAAGTAATGACATGGCATCTTTTAAAGTATCATGACATTTTTTTATATTAAAAAAATACAAAACTCAAATGACACATCAGAACCCAAATTCCCCGCACCTGATTCGGTTCTTAGCGGGGTTCCCATATCAAATCTCTCTTGACCCAATTGTCCTCCTCTATGTGACGCCATGATGCCACCTCCATTGCCTGGCAACGACGTCATCCTCCCCACACGATAGCAACAGCGACAATAAGTGGTGAAAAACCCATTTTGGCTCTAGCTCTTCAATTGTTGTTTGTCACCGCCACTACTGCTTCATTGTGCTTGCACAGCCGCCAGTGCCTCACTGCTTCTTCTCACCTCTCCATACAATCCCTCAAATATTGCTCTTTTTTCTCTCTCCGTAGTCACAGTCCTTCAAATTAGATTTTCTATTTTTTTGAAATTTTAGATCTTCTTGTTATCTTCATGCACTCTATCTATTTGTGTTTATGCTTGAATGGTTGAACCATCATTTGGCTAATTCTCCGAAACTATGTGTATGTTATATTGTAGGCATTTTTTTCATAATTGTGTTTTGGCATTTTATTGTTTTGGTGGTGCGTTCATTCTGGATTGTGATTCTCCTTTTTTTTTTTTTTTTTTTGTTGAGATAAAAGATGGAATTGTATTAAAGAATTGAAAAGAAGTATACACTTACAGTCTTGAAGACAGAAATGGCTAGGCAAGGAAAAAGGAAAAAAAACAAGGATTTGCAAATCGTATGAAAAGCAATACAAAGATTTAAAAAATGCATAACAACAACTAACAGAGTGATTTTAAAGCATTGAAGAGTGATGGTGAACGGTGACATTCTTTGATCGTAGATCTCATAGGTAATTTGGGAGATTTGATTTGGGTAACCCGTTTGGGACTTGTTCAGGTGTCGGATTATGAATTTATGATGTGTCATTTGAGTTTTGTAAATTTCTAATAAAAAAAGACGCCACATCACTACTCCATTAGCCACATCACTGCTTTGTTAGCCACGTAGACATTAACAGTAACTGTAGTTAACAAAAGGATTAATAAAGCTTATTTTTTAAACTTGTGGGACTAAAAGTACTCACTTGGAACTTGAGGGACCAATTGTGCTCACAAGGTAAATTTTAGGGACCAATAAATGTAGTTTCGCCTTTAAAATTGACGGCAGCATTGGTAAGATTGTGAGGTGCATTTCAGCGAAAACGCCTCCTAAAGCCTAGGTGTAAAGCACAAGTGTGCATATGATTGAAGAAAAGCACAATTTAAAAAATAATAATAATAAAAAAAAAATTGATGCAATAATTTTGAAAACACTTATTAATGGACAATATGACAATCAAATGATCAACCAATCATTCAAGATTGAAATATGGCATTTTACATAACTCTCTTGTACTTTACAAAACATACACAACCATGATAACAATCATACCTTCTTTTTTTTTTTTTTTTTAAAGAAAATGGGTTTAAAAAATATAGTTGGTATGGATTCGGGAAAGAATAATAATAATAATAAATAAAATAAAATAAAATATTTTAAAAAGAAAAAAGAGAGAGGAGGAAGGAGGATATAGGTTTCGGGATAAAAGTGCACTTTTACCAACACTACTTCAATGAGTTTCGTGTTTTCCAAATTAGCCACATGGGATTTTTTATCTTTTTCCCTAAAGCAAGGAAATTTTAAGGCGGGCGTTGGAAGAGAGCTTCAGTACAATTATTCTGCTTAGCAAAGAACAAGTCTAGTCTTACACAGATAAACACACAAGAATTCCCCAACATCTTGGTCATAAGATAACATTAAGGGATTTTAAAAACGTTTCCTTTCAGACATTGATCTAATTGCCAAATGTTTTTTTCGACTTTCAATTTGAACAAACGGCAAATTTGTGATCATTTAACCCTTCTTTTAAAACTTTTCATTAAATCCTAAATGATTTAAGGGTCATGCTAATGAGTGCCCTTAAGAAAATTTTGACACCATTTTTATGGGAAATGAAAAATGCTATTAAAACATTAATCACTTTTTTTTTCTTTTCCCATAAAAACTTTCTTATAATAAATTGTTAACCATTGCGCTAATGAGTGTGAGTGCCCTTAAGACAATGGTTAACAATCCATTTTAAGAAAGTTTTGACACCACTTTTATGGGAAATAAAAAAAGCTGTCAAAACATTAATCACTTTTTTTCCTTTTCCCATAAAAACTTTCTTTAAATGGATTGTTAACCATTACGCTAAGGACATCCGTTAGCATTTTCCATGATTTAATCATAAAACATACCCATTATTTTTGTCACATCATCAACAATTTGGAAATGACATCGTTACCCTACATTATCTAAAAACAAAAAATAAAAACCCTCAACCTTCATTTTGAAGAACGATAAAAAAAAAAAAAAAAAAAAAAAAAAAAAAAAAAAAAAAATCCCAAACAAGTGTTCGGCAACTATGAGAGAGAGAGAGAGAGAGAGAGAGAATCTTCACAGATGAAATGGAGGAAAACAAGCTAGAATAAACAACCTTTTGAATGCCCACAAGAAGCAAAACCATTGATTGGGACTCTTGTGATCATGCTTCAAAACTATTGTTAAGTTCTTTCCCTCTTAGATGGATGGTGAAGTGTTATAATGTCATTATAAAATTATAGATGATATAGCAAAAATCATGTGCATGTCATGTGATTACTCATTTTGGTCTTTCACAGAAACCTCTTACCTGAGTAATCAATTTGTCATAAATCATACGTCGAAATGGTTAATTGTTCAAATAAAAAGTTGAAGAACCAAATTTACACCCACAACAAAAATCAACATTTGTAAAAACGCCTAATTTTAAAGAATGTAATATTACTTAATTCACACTTCATTTTAAACCAAGCATTGTCTTACAGTTTGTAATTACTTGACAATTTTCCATCTTAACTCCATCCTATGGCAGATGGTTACCCAATGTCTTCATGTTATGTGAGAGAGATTACTTATTTCACACTTCATTTTAAACAATTTTTAATTTTAAACCAAGCAGTGTCTTACAGTTTGTAATAACTTGACAATTTTCCATTGTTAACTCCAACCTATGGCAGATGGTTACCCAATGTCTTCATGTTTTGAGAGAGAGAGAGAGAGACTCCTAATGTAATACCCCGATTTGATTTTATGATCGTCACTGTCATCGTCATTATTAATATAGAGTTGAGGTACTATATGTGTGTACACAGTAAGATGGGAGTAGACAATTTTGTAGTGCTACAAATAGGTGAGAAAATTAAAGTTTTGGTGCATACAACTTGGTGTGACAATTAAAATAATAAAAAAATAAAAAATAAAAGAGGAAGATGTTTTATGGGCTTATTAGAGACTAAAGAGATAAGCTTAAGTGAGTTTTAAACTCCAGCCCACTACTCCACCAAGCCCACATCTATGATGTATTAAAATATAAAGTGGAGGAAAAGATAAATTAGGGTTTTCATAGGAAGAGTTTTATCAAAGAGGCTAAGAGGTGTTTTTTCTTGGAGTTTAGAGCACATACAATTGAAGAGGCAATCAGATTATTTAAGGTATGATTTCTCACCATTAGAAACAAAGAATTAAGGAGTTAGAATTTTATCATGGAAAAACTTTAGTAGTGTGTAGATTATTTAATTTCTTAGATTACAATTTTTACACTATTTCAATTATTCATGAATCTTAGAATGCCACTGTTCAGAGTCTAAAAGATCAGCTGAAATTATTTAAAGCATGAATAAGGCTGCAATGTTTTGTAGGACTATTAGGGCTTTAAGGTCTGTAGGAACTTTTGGGTTGTTGATCCATGCCGTAGGGGTAATTATGAATTGCAGGAGAAATTGCAACCGACCCCATAGATGAAATCTCATTTTGTCAAAGTCCAAGTCCTCTGATGGATGATTAATGGCCTTGGTAGTCTTTGCCTAGACTTTGACTATTTCCCTACCACAATGAACCATTAAAAATCAACACATCTACAATTCTTTGAAGGATAATGGCAGACTTGTTTCTTCTATCAAATTCTAATTTCATCTCAAAATAATGCTAAGATATTAAATACTTTAGAGTCAATGATAATATCAATGAACAAGTAATATCAGTTTTGGCCAGCGGTTTTCTTTGGGACATATATTAAATCCTAAAGTATTGGTTGCTGGGTCTGAGTTTTGATAAATTCAAGGAAATATATTCTTGGGTAGAGGTACTTTGCATTAGTGTTATCATTTAGTTCAGCAAGTATAATTTTAATTAGTAAATTTGTATATGTCAATAAGATTTATATTTTGTGGAGGATATTAAGTAATTTTTATGATTGATTATAGGTCCTATTTAAGAGTATTTTGAGACTATTTGGAGAGTGTCTCAGCTGGACTTTTAGAGTGATTCAAATGCTGTAAGTAATTATGCATAATATGCATAAGTTTTGTTCATTAGGTTCTTAGAAGTTAAAAGTTTTCAAAAGTTTTGTATTTCAAACTTATAATTTCTAAAGTTTGTTAAAAGTATTTTTCATCATTGAAAGAGAAATTTCGACTATTAAATAAAGTTTTAAAGAGGTACTTCGAATTTTAAATAACGTTTTGAATATCCAAATATCATTTAAAAGATGATTTTTAAGCTAAACTATTTTCTGAAAATAATTGAGTTTCAATGTGAGTTTTCTAAAAAGGTTCTTGCTCTTTAAATTTGTTAAAACCAAGTGATTTCAAAGTCATATTCCTATTCTCCAAATGGTATTTAACATGTTCCTTTTAGCAAATTGAATTTTCAGATTTACTCAAGAATTGTAATATATTTATATAAACTCCTCAGTTTCTATTCGTTCACCAAGAGAGTCAAGCATTCTTTGATTTATGTTCTATTCAATATTGTGATCTTTGATATGTCTCTGTATTTGGAATAATTGTTAACATCAAGTAAATTATTATATTTTGTATAAACTTTGCTTTTGAAATATTTGACTCAAAATAAGTGTTTTTAGAATTGATCAGATATATCAGATATATGTGTAAATCCGCTCACATGATTGTATGTGAGAATATGTGTTGATCCCTCACCTGCAGGGGTTAGATGTTGGTATTCGCTCACAAGATTGTATGTGAGAATATGTGATGTGTATATGTGACACTGTGTTCTGATCAATTATATGTATGTGATTTCAAATGATTTTAAGATGTGATACATATGTATTAAGTGATTCATTATATGCTTTGTGGAATAATTATTTTTGATATCAACCTATCAAAAAAAAAAAATTATTATTTTTGATATCATTGAATGAGTTTGTGAAAAATAAAAAATACTCGTGCCTTGCTTGACTCTATTTCATTGTGTATTCTGTATAATTACTTACTAGATGTGTGACTCACCCTATCAATTACTATTTTCATATTAAAGCGTAGTTAGGAATATAGAACCTTTGGATCGCTTTGTAAGGTGCAAAGTAGAGTGTGGAAGTTGTTGGCGACTTCAGTATTACTTGAAGACTTATAGAATTTCAGTTACCTTTATTTTGTAATTCATGTTTTATATAAAGGAGATTATTTCCAATTTGTGGAGTTTAGATTTTTGTAAGAGGTTTTTAAGAGTACTTGTTTTTTTGGAGTTTTAATTTATTTTGGATCAATTATATTCTTTGAGTTATATAAGTTCAATAGCTTAGTCATGCATCTAAATCCATGTTCCATGGATTTTGGTCGTGACACATAATGCCTTGGATTGTTTATCAACCATTGCTATCCCTTAATAATATTATGTATCCCATAGTACCGTATCACAAAGTTTTCAGACTCGGACCGTTCATTGAATCGTAAAAGGAAGAGATTCAAGGTTTTTGAGGTCAAACCGGGGTCAAACCATGATGACGTCATAATTAATATAATAATTATTTTAAATATATATAAAAACATTAAATTAATAAAAAATAGAAAAATTAACTAAAATAGCCCAAAACAAATATAGATAGTATTTTTTATAACATAACTTTCATAATACAAATAAAAATTATTACATTCTAAAAAAACATAAATAGCTATTGAGTTTCTAAATTATTTTTAAATCATGACAAAGCACACTTTAGTACCCAATAATTTTTATTTTATGAAACCCAATAAAATAGTTAAGAGACAAATTAGTTTATTTGCTCATGGCCAAGCCCATTTGACTGCGGATCATTATTTTTCCCAAGCCCATTTGAATAGTCACCATTCACCATTTATTATGAATTAAAAAAATAAAAATCAAAAATCAAAAGCTAGATATGAAGAGTGAAGATGTCCATGCATTTAAAAATTGTTAAAGTTAAATAAATAACAAAACTCAAGAAGGAAGTGCTTGACAGCAAGCAAGCATTAGTAGTTGACTTGACACTAAAGCACGCAGGAAGAAGTCTCCAGAAGCGGCGAAGAAATCTACAACATTTTTAGCAATATTTTCATAACAAAATTTATGTAAAAAGTTATTACTAGTTCTAATTTGAACCCACCATTAAAATTATTTTTTTACTCACTAATATTAACTAATAACAATCTGTTACTTAAAATTTATTGTGAAATACTGTGAAAATATTATAGTAACACTTAATTGTGATTTTTTATTATTTTTACTTTCTTTCCTTGCATTTATACGTTTCTTTTCTGAAGAGAGAAGAAGAAGAAACATAAAGACATGCTGTGTTTCTCTGAAGATGGCAATGGCAGAGTTTCTGAAGATATGATGTACTCCCAGCAGTTGTGTTTCTTTTTCTTTTGTTTTCTGTGTTTTTTTTTTTTTTTTTAAAGGTTCAGATTCAAAGGAAGCAGGAAACCGTGAGAAGCGGTTTGATCACGGTTTTCAGAACCGTGAGGTCTGACCACAGTTCGCACAGGTCTCTATTTTTTTTTTCTATAGAGCGGTTCTTGAGGCTAAAAGAACCGCAAAAATGAGTGGTTCGAAGTTTTTCCAGTTGAACCGTACAGTCCAGTCCGGATTTCAAAACCTTGCCGTATCAATTAAAAAGCCACCATAGACATGGTGGGCCTGGGATTCCCATTCCCACCCCACACCAAGTAAAAAGAAATGCATTTTTTAATGTTTAAGTACCCAAAAAAGGGCTCACAGAGCCAATTCTTTGAACTTTATACACACAAATATGTGTATATAGATTTTTTTTTTTTTTTTTTCTCTCTTCTTTCTAATAAGTGTGTGTACAGATATTGTTAAGTAGTTATAGAGATTGCTAATGAAGAAAAAAATTCCCAAGTACATACCAGTTAAACTGAAGCCTTTTGTATCCTGTGCATCCTGTGCAATTGAATCAATAAGGTCACACTTCCCAACAATAACACACGATCCCCATATTATTGTAAGAAGCATAACAGTTGACCCAGCTAGCAATCCCATTCCAACAGAGACTTGACTCTGAGCAGTTTCTGTCGATCCGGAAAGACCAGATACTATACAAGACAAGAAAGTTGATTAGAAGCATTAGAAAATCAAGTAACAAGTGTAGGTTGTATGAAAGTTCTAATTGATAAACTGCAGTACTGAGAGAGAGAGGAGTATAGTCAAAATTTAAATATAAGCGTTGTACAATTTAGGTAAGAAATATCTTGATCGCAAAAGAATCATATTGAAAAAGGTTGTAAACAAAGCAAAAGGATAAGAACACTTAAGCACAATGAGTAAAACCCAAGCCGATAAGACATGTAAGCCAACTAAGGTCAGCAACTGGACTTACGAACATTGAAATATTATCAAAATTAAAAGATTTGAAAAAACTTCCTCATGCAACCTGCATCCAATAGCAAAGGACTGAATTGCACCAAATTCCATAGGATTAACTCGTGTATCCTTTCAAATTAATTATTCTAATAGGTTCCATTTTTAAGCCTAATCTTGTGTACACATTGCCAATTCTTGTTAATGGTACCAGGAAAACAAGGAATAAATTACTCCACGTTGTGCATCATTTACAAGATTTCCTCTTTAGTGCATCTAAATAATGTACAAATAATTGCTCACCTATTCGGTGGTGAAGGCAAAAAATTTCTTTTAGGGTGGCTCATGATGATATCTTAGAATTAATATTTTCTTAATATGTTGATTTATTTAAAAAACCAATAAAAGCCAATGTCCTTTCAATGTATATATCTTTCATTGAAAATTTATTCAAGATATTGCAGAGTTCAAATTTTAGAATCGAGCTTCAAGAATGTTGTTCGTTCATTAAGAAAAGAAGATAGTCATTTCATTTCTTTTCAATAATTTTTTAGAACTTAATTTGTTGAAAACTCAAGAACCATTCAAAAATACAGAGCAAGATTTATGTCTGCATCAAGAATACAAAGAGAAGAGACACCATTTGAGCACGAGCTCATTAGCTATTATTTTGATACTTTTATCCAGAAAATTCAATTAAAATCATTAGATATTTTTTAGGAGCACATGAAGGAATGCAAAAAAACATTCATTCAACAACCTTTATTTTTGAATATATTACTATAATATTATGCCCATCCAATTAATTCTTTTTTGATGATAATTGAGAAATAATGGAACTAAAAAGTAAAAACTTCAAAGAAGAATTAACAAATACTTTAAAAGCACGTGCTTAAAATTTACAAGATAATTTGGCTTTATTTCTTCAATAGTATGCTTAGGTAATTTTATTTCAGTTGGAGCCCATTTTATATTTTTGAGAAACAAGGATCACATAATATTTGTATGAGGAACTCTTATGAGTTATGACATATATCTTATTTACGTATAAAATAAAATTAAAAAATAAAATCGTATTATAAGGAGATAAATTTATTTATTTATTTTATTTTTACAAAATAGGAGATTACATAATATTTGAACCCACAGGTATTATTTGAGTCAAAAGTACCTAATAGAGATTTTTTATTGAAGGGGCTTTCTGATAGTATTCGATTTTAGAGGGGTATAAAAGACTTATCATATATGGATTCAGGGGCAGTGTGCCGGTGCCGGTGCTGGAAAGTAAAAAATAAAAAATACTATAAAAGAAAGGAAAAGAAAAAAGAAAAAAGAATTAAAGGAATCAATGGTAGTCCAAAAAGGAGAAGTGAGGCAAGAAGCAAGCATAGTAATGAGAAAAGAAAATCTGAAATGTGAAGGTGAACATTCTGTGTGATTGCGCTGAATAGATAAGAATAGATAGATCTCAACCACTCCACACAAAGCGGTTAAAAAAGTAACACAAGGCAAAGAAAAATTAGAAAAGCTAATTAACAATCAACCTGAATCCAAATTTCAATTTCTGTTTCCGTTAGTTTAGTGGGTACGGACAAAAGGCTAAATCTATTTTTTAATACTTTGGTCCCCACACACCTACACCTGGACCTGGCACGGTAACCAAAACCTCCCCTCCCCTCCCTTCCCCTCAACCACTAACGTTTATTTCATTCCTTTTTCTTTTTGGGTGAAAAAACACAACTCATTCACATAGCCAGCCCAGCTCAGGCCAGCCAACACAAAATATTAAGAAGATTAGCTTCAAAATCATCTTGATTTATCAAACAACAAACATTCTTCTATGAAACAAACAGAAAAAGTGATAGTTCAACTCTTCTTATTAACCAATAAGTTTATTTATCATCCAATAATAAGAGATCTATTGGCTAAACAAAAAAATTAATTATAATAAAGAGTAATTATCATATACTTTTTTTTTCTTTTTTTTTTTTTTATCTTTCTTTAAAAAAAATAAATAAGAAGAGAAATGCGTACCGAGAATTAGCATGGCATCAGGGAGAGCACCAAGAATAGGGAGGAAGAGACCGCCAATAATACCAGGTCCTAGAGTTTCCAACAAGAGCTCGCTCCCATTGGACAATGACTTGGCAGATATGAACATAAGGAACCCGTACACAGCGATTAGAAAGATGTTTCCGAGAACCGAGGTGGTGCACGGTAAGAACCCGTAGGTCTCGTCGCACGTTGAAGTCTCAGCGGCGAATCGGTTGAGAGTGAGGTGGACCCCATCGGAGAGTAGATCCGGCGATGAACGGAGGGCGATGAATCGGGCATAGGTGGGACCAGAGAGGATTACAAGGAAAAGGAAGATAGAGACGGTTAGGTGGTGCTTAGACTTATTAGCCATGGATGGTTGTGGGAATCTTCACGAAGATCTTTTTGGTGCTGAGGCTAATCCGAATCTGTTGTATTTATATATATATCTGTTTTAAGAATTGTAGAGACAGAAGAGAAAGCGTTGTTTGACTAGTGCGTGAGTGGTGGTGTCTGTGTGAGTCGACAGAGAGAGAGAGAGAGTGCGAATGTGTGTGAGATAAGCGTTGGAAACGCGTCTGAAGTGACCGTTTGGATCCCACGTCCGCGTTTTGCGTTTAGCGTTTTGTCCAAACACACCCTCATGAGTCACTTTTTATGAGAAGGTGCGATTGTAATCAAAGTTTTAAATCATCACAGTTTGAAGGCCGGATTGTGTGATTATGGTGGCTCGTCGTTTCGCCCTGTTTTTACCAAATCGGGAACAATAAAATACTATACTAATAATAATAACTAAAAACAATTAGTATAAATATTGTGCTTTTTTTTGCACATAAGTAAAATATTGTACACATTTTTTTTTTTGTTTCATAAGAAATATTGTACACTTTTATTTAGTTTATTATGTAAAATTATAACTATCTTAAAAAATTTTATATGATTCTTTTCCTTTTAAGGTATATTGTTTTAGTTTTTATAACTTGCCAAATACTTCTTATGATTTTTAGTGAAACATAAAAATTTAAATATTTTTACATTTTAAGAATATTACCTTATTTTAGATTATTTTTTTATACATCCATAATTGGGAGTTGAAAATTTAAATTGTGGATGTCTTACTTAAAAATATTAGAAAATGTTAGTGAAGCTACAAAGCTTTAGGTACCCTATTTAGATTTTAGTTAGTTTAAAGGATAATTTTTATTTTTTCTTAAATAAGAAATTTTAAATTGATGACTTACCTTTTTCTCAAAAAAAAATTAAAAATTGAATATCCTCTACAAGGCTTAATGGTAAATAGAATATTAACGAATGAGCACTTTAACTAACGCGTAAATACTATTTTTATAATTATGCAATTTAATACTAATTATGATACTTTATTATTTTAGTACATCATTTTACAATACACTTTACATCACATCTTCTATATTAGATCTAAAAAGAAATATGATATGCGAGAAAAGAGAGAGAAGAAAGAGAGTGCGAGGCTTGAGAAGAGAAGAAATTAGATAAGCGAGAAGAGAGAAGAAAGAAAGTCAGAGAGAGGACAGAGAAATAGAATAATTTGTTTTAGCATTTGTGTCCATACGCTTCTAGAGCATTGGTATCAGGTGTGCCAAATACTAAAATTTTAGTATTTGACACACTAAACACCAAAAACTGAGCCTCATGAGATGCGTCAAATGCCAAATCAATTTGGCATTTGACACACTATCGTTCCAATAATAGAACGGTACGACTGAGTGTGCTAAAATTTTTTTAATTCAATTTAATCTCTCTCACCAACCTCACAGTGTATCACAGGGTTAAATTTTTCACTCAAATTTCTATCTATGATGGACCTAAGTCCCTGACTTAGTCTCAGCTAACACCACACGCACACACGCACACACACAATACAGGAAACACTTAGAAGAAATTCTTTAGGGTTACACACACACACACACACAATATACACTATGTTTACAGGGAACCCATCCCTAACAGTTATTACTTAATCTCAAGTACAAAGGAAATCTTTCACAAGCCTAGAGAAATACACAGAATTCTCCCAAATGCCAAATACACTCTGCTATTGACACCCCTAACAACATTAGGGTCATATATACAAAAATAACTGTTATGGCAGTTACTGTTTGGGTCTTGGACATTCTATCACTTATGGTCTAACATAGGACATCTTTAACTGATGTTGTCTTGGTCTTCTCTCCATATTTTTAGCCTCTACACAACAAGTCTAAACATCAAGAAAACCAGAAACTGCTTGGTAACTGCCTAGTAACTGCTCCTACATATCTTGTAAGAAAAAACCATCTGTTAACTTTTCCCAAATTTTTATTTGAAAGAAACTTATGCCTTAGATACTTGTGATTTGATAATTTTCAAAAACATTAAAATTTTGAGATATTCAATTTTGAAAGGCAAATTTGCTTAGGCTGGCGTTATGAATTGTTCACTTATCGCAAAACCACAACGTTTGAAAAATACTAAAACACTCTAAATACTAGTTAAAATAACCGAACTCTTTTTGCATTTGGTTGTATGCAAAGACGGAGGCATATATTACCCCCAAAATTTTTATTAATATATATATATATATATATATGTGTGTGTGCTAATTTTAACAATTTTTTTCAATAAAATTGCATTTAGCCCATAATATCATTGATTGTGGGTTTCGGTTAGCTCAACTAGTAAAGTATCTAATGATTGAATAAGAGATCTGGGGTTCAATCCCCGTCTATACCAAAAACTGATTGATGTCTTGGGCTAATAATAACGAGTTATCATCAGAAGCAGACGACATAGGTTGAAACTCTCTTAATTAAAAAAAAAAAAAAAAACTATTGATTTTTTTTAGAGTAATGTTATAGGCACAAACTTATCTATAACATTTTTACAAACCGTTAATATACAAATTCTTATTGGTTCATATTTGGCCCACCACTTATATCACTTTTTTACTTGTCAATAACCACTCACCATATTAGTAATTTGTAAAAAAAAGTTTGTAACTCTAGCATTTTCCTCATTTAAAGGCCATTAAAAAATTTATAGATCTAAAATCTAAAACAAAATATACAAGCAAAAAAAAAATTAATGCAATAACTAAAATTATCAATAGTAAAGTTAAAAATAATTAAGCCTAATTGAACAATTTTAGTCAAAACAAACAACCAGCCCTTTAAAAAGTTTTAAACAAAATAACTGTATCTTTACTTGGTAGAAAATGCACGCATCAAAAACTTTAAAAAAAAAAAAAAAAAAAAAACCTTAGCTGCTAAGAAGTAGTAAATTCTTATTGGTTCATATTTGGGCCCACCACTTATATCACTTTTTTACTTGTCAATAACCACTCACTATATTAGTAATTTGTAAAAAAATGTTTGTAACTCTAGCATTTTCCTCATTTAAAGGCCATTAAAAAATTTATAGATCTAAAATCTAAAATAAAATATACAAGCAAAAAAAAAATTAATGCAATAACTAAAATTATCAATAGTAAAGTTAAAAATAATTAAGCCTAATTGAACAATTTTAGTCAAAACAAACAACCAGCCCTTTAAAAAGTTTTAAACAAAATAACTGTATCTTTACCTGGTAGAAAATGCACGCATCAAAAACTTAAAAAAAAAAAAAAAAAAAAAAAAAAAACCTTAGCTGCTAAGAAGTAGTAAATTCTTATTGGTTCATATTTGGGCCCACCACTTATATCACTTTTTTACTTGTCAATAACCACTCACTATATTAGTAATTTATAAAAAAAAAGTTTGTAACTCTAGCATTTTTCTCATTTAAATGCCATTAAAAAATTTATAGATCTAAAATCTAAAACAAAATATACAAGCCCAAAAAAATTAATGCAATAACTAAAATTATCAATAGTAGAGTTAAAAACAATTAAGCCTAATTGAACAATTTTGGTCAAAACAAACAACCAGCCCTTTAAAAAGTTTTAAACAAAATAACTGTATCTTTACCTGGTAGAAAATGCACGCATCAAAAATTATATTAAAAAAAAAAAAAAAAAAAACCTTAGCTACTAAGAAGTAGATGCAAGTGGTTAGAGTTACCTCTCTAATTTCAAGTCCTGGCTCCGTCCTTGGTTGTTGTATGGGACTTTTGAATGACAATAGGAATGGAAAATGTAGGTAACTTGAATACTTGATTGTTGATTTTTGTTTTTTCATTTTTCTTTCTTTGCTTTTTGCATTTTATTTTTTGTTTTTTTGTTTTTTGTTTTTTTTTTTATTTTTTATTTTTTGATGATAAGAAACAAAGCTTCTTTCTATTTCTTTTTCTTTTTTTCTTTTTTTTTTGGATTTTATGTGGTTGTTTTGTTGACGAGGAGGTCCACAAGGAAAATGTTGCTGCACTTATACCCCTTCCATGAGATAACGAGTGTACGTATGGCCAAATTCCCAACACGGCAACACGCCAACACCACTATTGATCAAGTGAGTGTCATTCAGTTGTTTGGTTTGATAAGAGGGTCCACGGGGAAAATGTAGTTGTACCCCATGGAGTATGGCCGGGTTCCCAACACAGCAACACCATTTTTGAAAAGTGAGTGTGTGGCCAAGTTTCCATCGCCATTTTAAAAAGTGGTCCTGTTAATTTTTTTTAAGTGGTCCTATTAATAAGCACTTTAAGAATACATGTTAAAAATTAATAAAATATGGATAAATTATAAATTTGGTCTCTAGATAAAAATAACTTTCACCTAAAAAGATAATGCCGTTAAAAATACTACGATTTTAATATATAAGCCTTACAAATTGACAGCTTAACTTTTAAACATAACATAAAAAGTATAATTTATTTACTACGTTGTTAATGTGACAATGACAATAATCACATTTCATATCGTATCAGTTTGTAAATTTTTTTATAGTAAAATTGATATTAGTTTTATCATTTTCTAATATAAAACAAATAATAAAAAAAGATAAAAACAATAGGTTAGATTTATTTTTCAGACAAATCTATAATTTTATTAGGCATAACAACTAACAATATCCTTCTTCCAAGTAATCCAAACAATACTAAGCAATCTATTTTCGTGTGTGTTCTTATAAGTATTACTGTTTATTAAAAAAAAAAAAATTGGGATGTTTACCCCACATTGATTGTGTGTGTCTAGTGTCCGCTGTTTATAACCCCAGTTTACAATTACAAAGGTTAGACCATTTTGTAGTTGTACTCTAATTATGTAATGTATTATAAACTCGGTTTAAAACATTAATATTACTACTAAAAAAAAAAAAAAACTAAGGAGGGAAGATTTATTCAACACAAAATACTATTGTAAACAGTTGCAAGATTGGCCATAACAGGAGCTACACCATTCAACTCTATTTTTACACAACTTAAAAACAACTTCCGAAAGCCCAAAGCATTACATGGATATAGACCTATATCTACAATTGATAAGAACATAAAATACAAGACCACATAATGCTACATACACAACAATTTTTATAATTTTTTTCGCAACAGTTAAGTTGACAAATTTTTACTAATTATCATTTAAATTCACTATTGATATAACTTTTTTACCTACCATTAACAGTTGCTACATATAGACAAATGTAAATTTTTTTGAAAATTTATTTGCATGCATAAACTTATTGCAAAATTAAGTTTTGTAGCTCTCTCCACGTTTGAAAGTGCTCCTCAAATGCCACTTGAAGCCCAAATGGTGCTACCTCTATCATCATAGGATCATTGAGCGTATATTTTAATGGAAAATTATTGTATAGTTTGAGACTATATTCCCTTTCCCTTAGGGGGGGGGGGGGGTGCCATTGTGGGTGGGAATCACTTATCTGTGAGGGGGAGGAGATATAGTTTCGGACTACTCAATAACAACCCTATTTTAATTTAAGTTATTATATAAATACAATATTATATTATATGATAAAAATTATTGGAGTTTTTTTTTTTAACAAGTCTTTTAGTATTTATTTTTTAATGTATTGTCTTTAGGAGAGAGAGAGAGAGAGATAGCCCTGTTATCGGTTATCACCATTCTCATAGTTTGGTTGTAATAGTATCATTTCTTCTTATAAAGCAAAAGTTTTTTTGTAATTTTGGATGAATAAAGACATTACTTTCTCTTGAAGTTTTCTCAACATTCTTTTCTTTGTCCGCTAAATTTGTACGGTAAATCATGAAGTTTATAGTTGACACTGATACATTAATATTCGATTTTTTTTTTTTTTTTTGAAGAATAATATTCGAACTTTTCGATTGGTTTTTGAGTCAGTTGATCTGCAGGCCACTTGGCACTATCAGTGGATATTAGCTAAAGCATATTTCCTCTCACTTTCGTGCGGAGCCACCTGAGTTAAAATTATACCCAATAAAATCCTCCCGACATAAAGTCACTATTTTTCCCGTCCTTTTAAGAATTGGGGGTATTTAGTAGCTTAGTTCTAACATATATCTTTACATTTTAAAAAATATTACACATATTTTTACTCACACATATATTAAAAACACCTAAATAATATTACTTAAAGTCCTCTACCAAACCGGCCCTCGAAGTTTTAAATCAATCCCCAAAAAGATGTTGTTTAATTTTTTTTTTTTTTTTTTTTAAGATCTCCTGTTCATGTTCAGCTCTTTTTATTCTAGAGGGTTGACCAGTAGTTATTTAAGTTCCTATTAGATTCATGAAATCCTATGTTCCAAGGTACTAATAAGTATCTTAGAGTTATTCAAAAGATTTTTCTTTGTAATTATCTAATGTGTTAGGGACATAAGATTGTACACACAGAGAAATTGTTTTACTTGAACAGTTTTGATTTATAAATTTCTTTCAAAAAATTTTAAATACAAAAAGGAAAAAGTTACTGAAAGATTCAAGTATATTAATTTAGAAAATAGTTTTAGAAATATTTTATGGGAATTGGGAAAAGAAAAAAAATAATTGATTTTGGACGAAAACATTATTTTGGTCCCAATTATTTTTAATTTACAATCAATTTAATTCCTACGATTAATTCACTAATGAAAATTGTCTACGTGATAAACGGTTTGTCCAGTTGGCATGTTTAGTGTTAAAATATTAAATCAAATGCTAATGTGTGGCCACATCAACAATTACATGAAAAAAAAAAAAAGCCACATTAGCTTTAATATTTTTTTATCCAATTTTTTTTTCCTTTTCTTTATTTCTTCTTTGAATATTCTTACAAATTTTTAACCAATTTCATTTTAATTCATTTCTTGGTAACCAAACACTAATCTATAGTCCAACAATCACAGATCATATTCTTTCTAACCTTCAATTTGGCTTTCAATCATAGCAAATTTATGCCATCAATCAAGAAAGATCAAATTAACTCCATAAGTTTCAGCCAAAATCCCCAAATTCAAACTAAACCCCAAACCCAGATTCACTGCAACACAACCATCCAGCACCACAGATCCATCATAGAGCAAGGAGATCGGCAATATTACGTGTATTTCAATCCGAGATCAGCAATGGTGTCTTGACTCTTGAGGCATTTCGCAGTGGTGGCATGGCTGCCAATGGGGCGGATTTGTGGCCACAGACTGGGCACCATGGTCGTTCTGTGGTACTTGAAGGTTGGGTTGTGGTGAATCTGAGTTTGGAGATGCTGGGTTTCCACACCCATCTTCTTCAAAAACTTGAAATTTTCAGAATTGACTCCTAGACTTTTCCACCATGGAACCAGGTAGATACATTTGAAAGAGTACCACCAAGAAAAAAAAAAAAAAAAAAAAAAAAAAAAAAAAAAAAAAAACAGCACAAATCCATTAGAAGTAATTAATCTAACTTCTTAAACAACAATAACCTTGAGAATCTTGCACTAGGTCTCTATGAAAATGGGTGCTTTCGGTTCTACCAAAAGAAAAATACAAGAAAAGGTTTTCTTTTTAGTGGAATCCTAGAAATTCTAAAAATCCATTTAAAGTACTGTCAAAATAAAGAAAAACAAATCAGAGTTAAGACACAAATTTTCTTGGTATATTTCTTAGTAACAAGAGTCAATAGGTGAAAGGTCAGAGAAAGAGATGGATTGAGTTCATAATAGGGATGATGATGGCTTGAATTTGGTCGTAGTCATAGATTAGATTTTGGGATAATTACACATAACCCACCTGTGGTTTGGGCGAAAATCACTTTGCCTACCCATGGTTTGAAAAGTATCACTTAACCCACCTGAGGTATGTTTCCGTCATTCTCCGTAACCCACCTCGGTCTCTGCCGTTACAAAAACACCTTTTAACCCCAAAACAGAACATAACGAGAATCAAAACACCCAAAACTCAAAAACTTTTCGAGAGAGAGACCCGAGGTGCGATCAGCTTGTTCTTCGTGGTTTAGAGCGTCCGGAGGGGGAGAAAACACTTGTTTTGCATCATCAAAGCTAGGCAAGGTATGTGTGATTGCTGTTCATTTGCATTTGGGTTCTTCCACCCACGTTTTTGTGTCTGTTCTTGATTTAGGGTTTCAGATTTTGTTCAAGTGCGAACTTACTGTGTGAAAGTCTAAATTTGTACTTCCTAGGAATCGTGTTATGTTGATATGTCTTCATCAAGTGGTAATTTCTCGGATTCATGTGGACATATGTGCAATGAGCAGACGTGTGTTTTGAGAACAAGTTTGAGTTTGTACAATTTTGGGAGGAGGTTCTTGGGTTGTAGCCGTTATAAGGTTGGTCCTAAGTGTCCTTTCTTTGTTTAGGTTGATAACCCAACCTGTCCTCGTGGGAATGAAACTGCACCTTTGGCTCTAGAGAAGATGTCTAGGCTTCAGAGTGCTCTCTAACTTGCCAATGAGAGGCAAAGGACAGCTCTGGAAATGGCAGAAGAAGTTAGGAAAATGGCAGAAAAGGCTGTTGAAGAGGAAGCCAAAGCCAAGGAGAGGGAGAGAAAGGCTCGAGCTGTCTGTGCAAAAGCTAAGGAAAAAGCCATGTTTGCTGAAGAGAAGCAGAGAATGTGGAAGTCTGCATGCATTTTGTCATGAATCTTTTTTGTTATTGTTATGTTGTTGTGTTTTGGCTCAATTGAGTTCTCTGGAGTAAAGAGACCTAGATTGTTGCCCTGAAGTAGTTAATTGGTTAGTAGAGATAGTTATGGCAATGGTGTTAATGAATTTGCATTGTAATAGCACTAGCCTACTGATGTAATGTTTTGATGTGTCAATTAATGAAGAATTGGTCAATTATTGAGTAGTTTGTGCATATCATAACAACCATTCAATGGATTCAATGGAAGAAATATTGGTCATGCCACTAGTCTATGGGCATATAATGAAAGAACTATTGGTCAATTATCAATGACCTGTGCATACCATAACAACCATACCATAACAACCATTCCACAATAAAAACTTCCATACACTATATTGAAAAAATATACTTTGACACAATCTGTAGTAGTAATAAATAAACTTCCATATAATTTGGTTTGAACAAATAGTGTTCCATACAGTTACCTGCGCATACCATAACAACCATTTCACAATAACAACTTCCATACAATCTATATTGAAAAAATCTTCTTAGACACAATCTGTAGTAACAACAAATAAACTTTCATATAATCTAGTTTGGACAAATATTGTTCCATACAAACTGTAATACCACAACTTCCATTTAACAACCTGAAGTGTATTCTACCTTAATTACAAAAAAGCACATTCCAAGGCCAGCTACATATATATACACATATATACACATACATATAATTGCTCAAAACAAGGTGATTGTTTTTTACACTAATTGATAATTACAAAAAGCCAACAGTGGTCTTCACAAAAAAACAAAAAGGCCCACATGTTCCCACTAGCTTTACTCCCAATGCTGGCATGCGTACCCACTTGCTTCATTCATTTCTTGCCTTTACTCTTTCCTCTTTCCACCCACTGAATTCAATTTTAGTGGCCTTTGTGCAGCAAGCTATCCTCTAGTCCTCACACCACCAGTGCTCCTATTTGCATGTGAAGGCTACAAAATAAAAAATAGATCCACTTGTTAAAAAATATCCAAGTCTACACAACCATCCAGGAAAGAGGTTACTCAACCAAGTTACCTGTGAAGAACTTGGTAAGGTATCTCAGGTCTCCCTAGGTGTGTGAAACTCTGGCTGCGAAGAAGAGAACCATCTTGCTCTCCTGTCAGATGGCCTAGGTTGATTTCCTTGCTGTGAGGATGAAGGCTGAGTGGTAGACATCATGTTGTAGGTTTAGGTAGGCTGCTAGGATGGTGGCTGGGGTGCAGGCTGAGGTACAGATCTAGGTGCAGGCACCCCTCCCCTTGCTTGCAATAAAACCCAGTTTCAATACAGTGTTTATTGTAAGTTTTAAAACAAGTTTTTTTTTTTTTTTTTTTTTTTTCATTTAAATCCTAATTACTTACAGCCTTTTCTCTTTGAAGTCTTTGTCTCCTTTGCCATGGTGTCTCCCCAGTGATGCTAGCCTTGCACCCTCTTGAGTTATGCCCTTCCTTTTTGCATTTCCCACATCTTACAGGTCTGTTCAGCCTACTTGCTTTGTAAGGGTTCCTAGGCTCATCAGAGGCCCTCTTTCTTTGCTTAGGTGGTCTGCCTGGTGGTTTGTATATGTGAGGTGCTAGGGGAGGATGCTGTCCAGTCTCAGCCCATTCTGACTGACCAGGCATGGGAGGCAGTACCTCATTGTATATTTCCATGTAAGTTTCTTTAAAGTAGCATAGGTGGGTATAGTCTTCTGGTGTCTCAATGTTTGTATAAATGGCTGTCATAGCATGTTTGCAGGGAATGCCATTTAAATCCCAAGACCTACAGCTACATGTCTTCTTCACCAAATCAACTACATGCCTCTCATACTGACTGCCTACCTCATAAAGGAATTTGCCAGCTGGGGTAGCACTAAATGACTTACTTTCAACCTTCAATTTCTCCAACCTATCTTGTATGCTTGGACACGACTTTCCAGCATAATGCTGTATCCCTTCCTTTTTATTGTAAAGCCTAGTCATAAGTCTAACCCTAATCCACTCCAACATTGCCAAGATAGGCTTGTCCTTAGACTTCAATATCATTGTATTAAAAGACTCACTCAAATTATTTACCAAACAATCTGTTAAGGCCCTAGTAGTGAAGTGTGACCTTGTTCACTGTGCAGGTGCAATGTTTGCAAGATACTCGTATACCTTTTCATCCAAATCCCTTATGTACTGCATGCATCTCTCAAACTCCCTCACTATTGTGGCAACAGCACACCTCCGCAGTGCATCCTTCAGCTCCAATCCCTTGTGATCAACTTTGAAATTGTTGTAGATGTGTTTCACATAGTATCTATGCTCCACAGTAGGGAATAGTGTCTCTATTGCAGGTATAAGCCCCTGCAAATAAGCAAACAAACAAACAAAACAAGTTAGTTCAGCAAACAAAGTAAACTATTCAAGTGTAACTGAACAAAACAAAACTTGCATACCTTTTGCCTATCAGAAATGAAGACCAACTGAAGCTCCTCTGGCCTCCCTATATCATCAGCAAAAATTTCCAAAAACCATATCCAAGACTCCCTTGTTTCTTGTTCCACAACAGCCATATCTACTGGAAAAATGTTGTCATTTGCATCCTTGGCAGTGGCAGATAAGATTTGCCCACCAAATCTGTGCTTTATGTGACAACCATCTAAACCTATAAATGGTTTGCATCCAACTAAAAATCCTACCTTTTGAGCATTGAACCTAACATACATCTTCTTAAATTTTGGCTGGGAAGTCTCATCAGCCATTTCTGTCTGCAGTATAAACCTACTCCCCTTGTCTATAGTGGTTATCATTTGTGCATAGTCCCTAAGGACACCATATTGCAGTTGCTCATCTCCATTAATCAAATCCTTTGCCTTTCTCTTTGACCTATACACTTGGTTTACACTTAGGTCAACAGATAAATTCTGTATCACATGGTTGTGTACACCACTCACCTCCCAATTTGGATTTTTGCAAAAATCCTCAAGGAACCTCTTAGCAACATAAGCTGATGTTGCTTGGCTGTTTTTAAAAGACTTGGGGCAAGTACAGTCATCAGTCAAGGTCTTAATTTGAAATGTTAGCTCTCCACTTATTTGAGATGCATAACATCTCCACCCACACCCATTCTTACAGTGAACTGATATCTTGGTCCTCTCATTAAGCTTGAATTTGATGTCAATAGGTTTTTTGATTGCATACTCCCTCAAAGCAACTCTGAACACCTTTGCATTAGGAAACTTCATCTCCTTCTTCAGTACAACATTTCTCATGTCACTCTTAGCATTAAACTCTACTTGCTCAGCTACCTGCTCATTATCAGACCCATCCATGCTTACCAGGTCATCCTCAAGGGCTGGCTCAACCCACTCAAGGTCTGCATGGAATGCATTGCTTGATCCTGGGGCTGTGTGGGGTGCATTGCTTGATTCTGGGGCTGTGTGGGGTGCATTGCTTGATTATGGGGCTGTATTAGGAGCAGAACCTTGTGGAGCTGAGTTTGAGCAGCAAATATATCATCACCAAAGTCATCCCCCTCTAGGCCTTCATTTAGCCAATCATCATCATCATCATCATCATCTCCTTCAACATTCTGTTCTTCATCTCTTGCACCAATCTCAACATCCTCAACATCTTCTTCGTCATCATTCTCATCATCTTCATCATAATCACTATCCAAATCTATTTCATCCCTTACTGCATCACCACCTGCATCACCACCTACATCACCACCTACACCATCTGCCACTCCCCCTCCATCACCACCTACACCACCATCTGCCACTCCCCCTCCATCAGGATACTCAACTGCCAGTGGCTCCACATCTATGTCAGTATAGATTATGATTTTTTCAGCTGGCCATGCCCTATGAAGGGTAGTCATGTTTAGGACATTTGCATCTGTTTCTATGTCTCTTAAATCATACTATAGATCACCTTCAGGAAGTAAATACTTATATCTACTGTGTTATTTAGGAGCACCAACTAGATGGTATAAATCCCGAATTTCAAAGAAACTCAACTTGTCAGGGTCAATCTTTGTCAGTAAACGTACAGACCCACCCACATATTTAACGGTTGGCTCCTCCACAAAACATCCCCCAACATGAATTTCAATGTCAAATGTGAAGTCAACCATCTGCAATTCAAATAAGTAGTTTGTTTACACACTGATGTGCAGAAAATGATAAGAAGCCAAAAGAGACAACAAGCCAACAAATTGACAACAAGACAACAACACACGGACAAAGGACCACATAAAGCACATGCAAAACTAGATTCCCAACAAATTCATAGGGACTACACTACAATCATTGACAAATAAACTTGATTCTTTCAGGTATATGCATTATATAAACAACCATAGCAGTACATTAGTTACATCCTAAGTGATTCTACATATAAATAGCAAAATGCACATTTAACATACAAAAAAAATTTAAATGTGTAGATGAACAGCAAAACCTAACTACGTGGGTGGGTCGCGATAAAATACGTGGGTGGAAGAACCCAAATGCAGATGAATAGCAATCACACATACCTTGCCTAGCTTCGATGATACAAAACAAGTGTTTTCTCCCCCTCTAGATGCTCTAAACCACGAAGAACAAGCTGATCGCACCTCGGGTCTCTCTCTCGAAAATTTTTTGAGTTTTAGGTGTTTTGATTCTCGTTATGTTCTGTTTTGGGTTAAAAGGTGTTTTTGTAACGGCAGAGACCGAGGTGGGTTACAGAGAGTGACGAAAACATACCTCAGGTGGGTTAAGTGATACTTTTCAAACCACGGGTGGGCAAAGTGATTTTCGTCCAAACCACAGGTGGGTTATGTGTAATTATCCCTTAGATTTTTACAGTACTTAGACTTTCATAAAAAAATTTAGGAAAGGAAAAAAATTGATATAAATTTTTTTTTTTTTAATTTAGGAAAGGAAAAAAATTGGTATAAAATTTTTTTTTTTTAAGAAGATATGACTTTTTTTTGCCAAGTAATTGCTGATGTGGCAACTAAAAATGAGACACCTTTGTATCTAATTTAATTTTTTAACACTAAACATGCTAATTGGACAAACCGTTTGCCACGTAGGTATTTTCTGTTAGTGAATTAATGGTAGGGATTAAATTGACAACAAATTGAAAAATTACAGAGATCAAATTGAATACTATCAAAATATATGGACCAAATTGACCGTGATCCTAAAATGTAGGGACCAAAATGATATTTTTGCCTTAATTTTTTGACACATTTTTATATTTTCCATGGAAGTAATATTAAAGTTTTGCTAAATTGATTCATTAACAAATGTTCTAAAGACACTGTTAATAAGACCCATATAAAAAAAATATAAATTTAAAAAAATTAAAAAATTTGGAAAAAATAAAAGAAATGATAGAAATGTTTTGAGTTGTGATAGTGCCACATAAAATGGCACAATTTGTGTCACAACAGGTCTGCGCGGTAAATTGTGAGATGTAGAAACACGTGGATGAGTTATGACACATGTCGGCACTAGCATAACTGAATGGTTTTGGGGTGTTTTCCCTACTGAAAAGCATTGCCGAATCGTGGCAAGATGCTGTCCAATTCCAATGGCTTTGAAGTCGGCAGATAACCAAACTAACTAAAAACTGCTTCCGTGAGTCAATAGCGGAATAGTGGCCCAAACGCGCTGTAAAAAGCGTAGCTCGCCACATGGAAATGAGTCACATTAGTGCCTTTGACTACTTCGATGGTATAAACAGATGTCGATTCTACATATCGTTCCAGAAAGGGCAACTTCTATATTAATAAATTATTAGTTAGCATGTTTGGTGGCCCAAATTGAGTAACTATTTCATTTATTTACTAGTAATTTTATTTATACATGCAGCAGTATGGACCATACATTAGATGCTACCATTTAAGACTTCTGCACAAACCTTTCAAAAAAAAAAAAAAAAAGAGACTTCACTTCATGAAGAAAGTTGTTGCTTGCCTGACCATCAAATAAACTGAAGGTCATGCTAACAAGTGTCTTTAAGATACTCGTTAATAATTTATTTTAAGAAAATTTTGATATCACTTTTATAAGGAATAAAAAAAACTATCAAAATATTAATTACTTTTTTTTCACTTCTCATAAAAACTTTCTTTAAATTGATTATTAATGAGTGCTCTAAGGGTATTCGTTAGTATTTTTCATTGAATTTTGATTATCTACTGAATTATTATTATTATTATTATTATTATGTGGGAATCATGAGCCACTGAATTTGTTCAGAAGATTTTTGGACTATTTACAAAATTGTCAAAGACTGGGACGTCTTTGGATGCGACTCATTGAGTAAAATATTGTGATGAAGCAAGTTTATGATTTATGAGTGAAGTTTGTGGCCATTGGGGGGTGGGATAAGAAACATAATTTTAATTTGATAACATTAATGCCAGGATTACATGGTAATCAGGCTTTCAAATGAATAATTTAAGGTTTTTTTTAGAATGAAATGAATAATTGAAGTTGAACTAAAAAAGGGTCCCACTTATTAGGTATACTTTTTCCAGAGTCAAACTGAGATGAGCCCCACCCATTTATGCCCGTACACCTGCCCTCCAATAGGTGCGTCTGCGAAGTATGGAAAATTGAGGCCATCTTTGAGAGAAATTATTTGGTCCCCTCAGCTGGATGGATGAGGTTGTCCCCCATCAATTAATGCCCAATAAATACATGTCATCTGTTAGAAAAATAAATTTTGGGTTTCAAAAAGGGATTAGTTTAAAAGTGGGAGCCAAATATAAAAAATTGAATTGGTCTCTCAAACAATTATTATTTATTTTTTTAATATTTTAAAAATTATTCTCAAGAGTAAGAGTCAAATACGTATAATATAAAAATTATTATTTGAAAATTAGTTTCAATTTCAATTTTTTGAAAATTGTTTTCATTTTGTTTTGAAAACAAAAGCAAAAATGTTCCTACCAAACATGTCCTAAAACAGAAAAAAAAGTGCTTATGCTGAAATAACCAAGAATTTTTACACGAGTTAATGCGAACGCTTTATTCTAAAACAAAAGCACCACTATTATAAAATAAAGAAAATATAACAATCAGAAATATTAGAGTGAGATTAAATCTGAATTGCTTATTTTCCAGTGTTCATATCCATCACATTATATTATTTCTAACACTAGCTATATATGTCTCTTTGTTCTCTATCTCTCAATATTTCTCAGTAAGGGATTGATGGCTTGAAACTTAAGGGACAAAATCCCTTCAAATTAAGAGCAAGATATATAGTCTCCACTAAGGGACTAGGGCGGGTAGCTGGCAAGTCACCTAACGTGGGAAACAAGCAAGGGAGAGAAAGAGAGATATTTCAAACACCAATTCTCCTCCGACTCAAACATGGTATGCAATTCCAAGATACTCATCTATATATATATATATATATATATATAAAACCGAAACTTTTGAAGCTCTCACAATTTTCCACATCATCACTATTTTCTTTTTCTTTTTCTTTTTTATTCTTTTTATTTTAGGTTTTATATCTTATAACAATAATATTGAAAAACGTATACAAACTTGAAGGCCTATTTAAGGGCTCCATAAAACTTGATGGACAAGAAAATATATTCTAAAATAAGCCCTAATTAATACCTAACCATAAAAGGAACCAAATTTGACCTAAAAAAACATTAAAAGAGCCTAAAAACAAGGAAATAAATCACCTAGATCTAAAATAACGTTTTTTGCATAAAAATACAAAAATCTCTTTTCTCCTTAAAACTCTAGCAATTACCATCTCAAAACCCTAAACTCAACTTCACTTTAAGATTAAAAAAATAAGAAGGAGAGAGACTCACGTAAAAATAAAAAAATAAAAAAAAAATGTAGGTTTTGTCTTTTTTTATTTGCTTCAATATGTGCCTGAAATTTTCATTCTATCTTATTGTTTTATTATGTTTAGAATTGATTTTCTTATAAGTATTTAGGTTAATCTCTATATTTTGATAGTGTTTTTATGGGTTTGGTTTTTGGGTTGAAATTCTAAAAATTATTTTATATTGTATATGACAGATGAAGCATCTCTATTTTTTGGAGAAAAATCAAAACTGCAACTTATGTCTTCCAGCCCAAAGTGTAGTAAATTTTTATATGTTCTTGCTTTATCGAGAATTTTTATTTGGGTTCATGTGATTTTTTGTTTTTTTATTAAAGTTTTGATTTTTGGTTGATTAATTATTTGTTTGGATTAATTTCAATTAATTATTTGTTTGGATTCAACGTAAAAGATAATGAAATTAGGTGTTATAAATTTGATAATGTTCCATATTTTGAATTGTTTATATTATTTAGACTCCTGGTAGAACTCTCTCTTCTCTCCTTAAAACCCTAGCAATTACCATCTCAAAACCCTAAACTTAACTTCACTTTAAAATTAAAAAAATAAGAAGGAGAGAGACTCAACTAAAAAAAAAAAAAAAACGTAGGTTTTGTTTTTTTTATTTGCTTTCATATGTGCCTGAAATTTTCATTCTATCTTATTGTTTTGTTATGTTTAGAATTTATTTTCTTCTAAGTATTTGGGTTAATCTCTATATTTTGATAGTGTTTTTGTGGGTTTGGTTTTTGGGTTGAAATTTTTAATAATTATTTTATATTGTATACAGCAGATGAAGCATCTCTATTTTTTGGAGAAAAATCAAAACTGCAACCTATGTCTTCCAACCCAAGGTGTGGTAAATTTTTATTTGGTATATCATATATGAATTTTTTGAATTTGAAGGGTTTTGTTTGATTTTGAAGTAGAATTTGGGGATTCTATAAAATTTGGAAGGTTTAAGCTTTGGAGTTTTTGGTATTTGCATCTTAGTAGGTTGATCTTAATTCTTTACCTTATATGTTTTTTCTTTACTGAGAATTTTTATTTTGGGTACATGTGATTTTTTGTTTTCTTAATTAAAGCTTTAATTTTTGGATGATTAATTATTTGTTTGGATTAATTTCAATTAATTATTTGTTTGGATTCAACGTAAAAGATAATGGAATTATGTGTTATAAATTTGATAATGTTCCATGTTTTGAATTGTTTATATTGTTATTAATACGACTAAATAAGATTTGTTTTTATCTTTGTAGTTTATATCAGTTTTGAGTGTGTATATATATATAACTGTTGGGAATTTTGCTTTATTAATTTAAGAATTGTAAATTACTTTATAGGTTTCAGTAACTATGTACCTGCAGTGAGACATTGACAATATAAGCATATATATATGGTATTAACATTTTATAAAAATCTTTCTTACAACCCAATAACATTCTACGTTAGACAACACTTCTAAACTAATGAAAAGTATAGAAGTTAAATATTTATTCCCATTGTATTTTATTTAATTATGACAGATCTATTTTTTTTTTAAACGCTAACTAGCAAAATGTCTATAATATGCATATTATTAACCCAATTTTCTATTTCTAAATTTCTTAGATTTTATTATATCAATCTTTTTTTCTTTTAAATTCTTGGTGGGCAAATCAGTCTCTCACTAATTCTTTTACCTTAACCTGATGTTGGTTAATTGTCATTTTATTTAACTATCCCGTGCATCGCACGGGTTAGCGACTAGTTTATTAAAAGATCAAATCATACAATAAAGAAAAGAAAAGACAAGCATTGATCTAACCAAACAATGATCTC